>VRYO01001463.1:94593279-94622924 GCA_009812075.1 Sialia sialis | reverse complement strand
TGAAATTACTGTATCTGCAGATTTCCCAAACTGAACCTGTGTTGCTGCAGTTTAGAAACTTAGGACATTCTTCACCTGAAGATGAAAATTCTGTTAAGCAGCTAGAATAGCCTGTAGTATAGAGCATTTTGGTTGTCTTTACATGCCCTCTCTCTCTTTCTTTCCTGGTATATCACCATTTTCTCAGCTGTTTCTGTTCAATATTCTATTATTGTTGACTCGTAGACCCTAGGTGTCTCTCTTAACAACTTCAGCCACCCTGTACCTCAATAAGATTCCACTCCTGGATAAGGTGGTGATGCAGTCCTTATCATCACTATTTGAATGGTGGTAAGACACAACAGAGGCAGACTCTTCCTAGAAGATAAAACAGAGCAAAAGAATGAGTAGCAGTCAAAAAGTGCAAGAAAGGAAATTTTGACTGAACAAGTGGGGGAAAAAATTTTCACCGTGTCAGCAGTTATGTTCTGGAAGAAGTTGGTGAAAGGGTTTGTGGAATCTCCATTCTTACAAGTATTCTAAACCTGAATAGATAGCGCTCTTAGCAGCATTATTCTTCAGGATAGCCCTGCATTGTGCAGCAGATTGGATTAGATCACTTTTGCAGGGCTCTTGTAAATTTTTTTCTGTGATTTTTGAAAAGGGAACTTAAAATTGAGATTTATATAATTACAGTAATTTCACAACTATAAGGCGCACCAGACTATAAGGCGTGCTCTTTTTTTTGCAGCGAGGATCCACGCGCAACAAAGTAACAAATTAGTAAAAGAATCACGAAATCACGGAGTTTATTGTCAGGTGCTCAATTTGTAAACATTTTTCATGGATCAGCTTAGCCTTTAAATGCAGCCTCAGGCACCCTCCCCATGCCACAGGCCCCGGCACTCTCACCCACCCCTGGCACCATTTGCTGTGTCTCAGCTCGGCGGGCTGCTCTGCTTGCGGCTCAGCCGCGGCTGCTGGCTCTCACAGCTCGCACTTCCAGGTTGGCAAATTTCTGAACATCATCCATCTATAAGGCACACTGGATTATGAAGCGCATTTCTGGGTTTCGATCAAAATTTTGGTCAAAAGGGTGCACCTTATATGTGTGAAATTACTCTAATTTGTTTCTGAGCCTCATTCTCGAATGTGATCACAGAAAAGGGCAGTCAAAGATGAGGGAAGTGAATATAGTTAATACTAAGAGACCTGGACTGTGTTTGGCTGTCTTAATCCCTTGCTGTTTGTGAGCCTTGTTAGAATAATCAGAGAGCTGATTCGATGTTAATACTGATACCCAATATCCATGTGGAATCAAATTACCCTTTTCCACTTCATATACTTGTCTAAAGATAGGTCAAAGCATATACCCTTTTAATTTTCCATTTTTCTCTTTTTTCCTTTTTCTCTTTTTCCCTCTTCTCTTTTCCCTTTCCTTTTTCCCTTTATCCATTTTTGTTTCTCCACTTCCCTCTTTCTCCTCCCATAAATTCCCACTTCTGCTTCTCATTTTGTTTTGTTCTGGAGTTCCATAGAATGCTTTTGCAAAAACAATCTTGGAGCAGAACACAGGAATGTGTTACTGTAATCTTATGATTTCTCATCTTTCCTCATGATCCTGCTGATCATGAGGCTCTTTAAACAATGGTGCTCCCTTTCCAAGAGAGAAGAGGTGAAAGGTTTTTTAAATTTAAGTGCCTTCTTGCTCTCTGATCTTTCAGGGCCTCGTGGTCAGGCTGGCTACACTGACCACAAACTCTGTACTCCATCCTTCTTTGCAGCTATTTGCTCCCAGTCTCAGAAAGGCCTGTCACAGTGACTACAGCCACAACCTCCAGCTGTTTGGGACAGAGGCAGACTGTACTTCAGCATTAATACAAGCAAACCAGTTATTGTCGTGACTGTGATGGCATTAGCTCCTGACTTGTCCTTCTACTAATGCACAAGATTAACTCTCAATATAAAAAGGCAAGTGTCTGATTTCAAGAAGTACTTCTCAAACCAAAACCCTCCTGAGCATGGACACACGTCTAAAGAGAGAAAATTAAAAGCTGTCATAGTAACTATATAAGATCAATATAGTGCACAGGACCAATTGTATTGTTTTAATGTCCTGCAATACAGAAAAGTATGGAGGAGAATTTCCTATCTTCCTAACTCCAAAATGTAATTTGTTACCTGGAGTTAGTTATTTTAAACAACTATCCTATTCTATCTGATAGGCTTGCCTCAAATTTTAAAAAAAAGTTTCAGATCCCCAGAAGACTCTCCTAAATGGACCAGAGTCCTAGAATATCAGTGACTCTGTGTGCTGTGATTTATTCTTGTGATTCTGTGGTATTCCTGCTTTATGCACATCATAGAAAACAGACAACATTATAATTTTGGGTGATCACTGAACATTATGAAAGGTTTCCACCTGCAATATTAATGGCTATTTTAATCTTGAAACCAACAATAAGTCCTTTCTAAAACTGGTGCTTTATTCAGCTTTTAAAAACTAATCTCAGCTCTGTAGGATCAAGGCTTGAATAAACAAAAAAGAGTATGCTGCAAGATCAAGAAAACAAACACACATTTCTTCCCTTAGAGGCCAAAGATTCATAAAATGTAGTAAAACCTAGCATGATTGTACTATCATTGTCTGTACTGCTCTCTCCTAATTTTAACTCAGAAACAAATACAAGTGTTCTTCCCTAATGGAATTCATTCTGCTGGAAGAGACTTGGGCCTGGATTAGTCGTGATATAAATCACTGATAAATTCTTATGTATATTTCTCATTATGTAAAGTTTTACAGATATGTGACCTTGCAAAGAATTAGTTGGGAGAATTCTGTCTTTGAAGACTACAAACCACTGGACCTCAAAAAAATTCTTTCTGTCTTCTTATTAATCTGATTACACATTACGTGTTTCTCTAGATACAAGAAAGTTTTGACATTAATAATTTTTTTCCATTCATGGTTTCTCTTCATGTCATGAATATATGCATGCTCTTAATATACACTTGGGAAGATGTTACGGTAGTTTTCATTTTCTTGATAGCAGGTGTAGGCTGTCAGAGAGCACCAAAGGCAGACTGCTCTGCAGTGGTCAGGGAGCAGGAAGCCAAACATCTGAACAAGTGACCCCACCAGCAGTCCCACAGAAAGAAAGCAAAAATGATCAGAGTATGTTTGTTGATGGCAGCCAAGTTCAGCCAGGAGTCTGCATCATTGCACAAGTCCACAGTGATGAGGAGGCCAGGAAGCCAAGCCAGGAATACAAGTTTTTGGGTAAAGCTCTGGGTCTGAGTCAGCAGGACTCATGGCTGGCCATGGACTAGCCAGCTGCAACATAACACAGGCATGGACCAAAGGCAAGATCCTCAGTTTAAAGGCAACTGCCAAAAGGAGGAGTGAAGGAAAGCCCTGCTGTGGCTTCTTAGAACTGTTAAATGCATGAATGTTAAATGCATGAGACCTACTCTGCCACAGAGCCATGAAGTTTCTGTCCCTGCTCTGGAAGTGCACCCCTTTGTTACGGAGCTGCCTTCTGATTTCAACATACAGTGGAGAATATTGTCTTGGTTTCCTATCTGAGTACACAATAAAAAAAGGTCTTCCTGGCTTTTACTGCAGCTAAAGTCATTACATGTTGGATGGTGACTAAAATTGTCTCAGAGAGAATGGTAGTTAGACTGCATGATCTAGGCCTTCACTTCAGGATGTTGCTTTATTGATCTGTGCCTATTGAGTGCCTTTGTTGCAGAGAAGCCATTGGTGCCAGCAGCAATTCCTGTCAGATAGAAATGACAGAATGTTGTGAATCTAAGCCTTTACAGATGGTCCTAAGGGATATCCCTGGAGCACACTGTACATTGTACTGTTTGAACTTTGTGTCTCCTGGGGTTTGGAGGAAGGTTTCAGAAGGTTTGTGATGCAGGGCAGAGCCCCACAGTAGCACAGGCATTGCATGATTTGGAGATTGAAAAGCTTAGAGATGTCACTGTGCAAAGCGTCCTTGTTTTCACAGCAAAAAGTTACTCTGTCACTGATGATGATGATGGTGATGGGAAATCTTCTGGGTCCTGGGACTCCCTGCTCCTGTATACTTTTACAGGTCTGTTCATGCTTACACATTGGGAAAAAATATGCCTGTTTGCCAAAGCAGAGAACCAGATATTTTCTGAATTTGCAATGCCATTTTAACTACTAAAATTAATAATTAATGTGGTTGCAAATATGATAACTTCCAACAAGAAAGCCTAGAGAGACCTGTGTGCAGCTCATAATAATTTTGGAGTACCATAGCTTACCCTTAGATGGATGATATTTTGTCCAGAGAAAACCATGTTGCCTTCTTATTAACAATTATCTGGTTTTAGTTTTGCTGCCTCATGCCTGTTATGTTAATACGGACAACAGAAGAAATTTGAGAGAAGTAATGGCATGTGCTCCTTGAGTACCTCCTTCCTTGGCAGACAAGAAAAAAAGATGGTTTGAAGTTTTCTTTGTCTGACAAAACCTAGTGGCCTTGTAACTCCAAAACCTGATGTATTTCAGAGATCATTTTTGTCTGTGTTCATGGTATCTTTTTTTCGTGCCAAGGGTACTGACCAAATCCATTGTAACTGTCAACTATTGAACTGCACATTAGGAGCAGCATATGGGAACGGCCACGTTGTTCAGAGAGAATTTGCTATTTTTAATATAACTGCTTCCAGCCTGCTCTTTCTCTACATTAAAGCATTTTATACTACAGCCAACTGTTCAAATATATAATTCTGTGTATGTAGAACACTGACACTTTGAAGTCTGGATCATTTCAAAGGAAACTGTCCTCTGCTTTCTGAACTCGGTATTGTTACTGGCTTCTTTTTCCCCTGATCATTTTGAATTTCAGCCAAGTGAAGGCACTTTTGCAGTAGTTGAACGTAGCTCTTCTCCAGAAAAGTTGATTGCAATGTATTGTGTAGGGAAAGTAATTTCATTTTCTTAAGCACTTCTGTAACACCTCTGACCTCTGGCCATAAAACAGCACATTTGTGAGGGGAGGTTCTCCATGTACCCTGAGTGAAGATACACAAATCTGACACAGAGTGCAGCCATTGATCTGCAGAGATTAATGAGGGAGAACTGCCTTTGGATATCCGTCAACTTCTAATAGTGTTTAGTTGCAGCAGATGGTCTCCAGTTACTACTAAAGGAAACGAACAGTAATTTGGATGAACTATACGCTAAAATACATGCAACAGCATGACTTTTTTAGAAGGACTTTTTTTTTTTTTTAAAACAAGAACTTTTTATTCTTAAAACATGGAAGCAATACAGCTCTTGTTCCTCAAGGAACAAGCTGACCAGTAAAAAGATGCAAGGATTCTGCAAGATTTGAAGGATCAGTTTTCCCAGTGGGCAGTCTATTCCATAATTACTCATTTTCTTGTACTCTAACCTGGGCACCAGACACCACTGAAGCAAACAGATGTGAGGTATCTAGAGGGTGTCCTCTTTGTTGCTGACAGAGCATGGCTCATGGTGTGCAGGAAATCAGCTGGCACCTGCTGAGGCTGTGCTAAGGATTTTATTTACCTCTTTTACTTCCACTGCAGGCCAAATTTGGTGGAAATGCTGCTGGTTATATCCTTGCATGTGAATCTGTGCCAAGGCCAAGGGAAACCTGCTGCGATTAAACATAATAGGGGTTTTTAGCTTCTACCTTTGCCTTCCCTGAAAAGGTTTATGCTTTCCCTACTTAAAAGTTTCACTACAGAAGAACTTCTGAAGTGAGACTGAGCTGCAGAATCCGCTTTCTATAGATTAAACTCTAGATAAACTCAACATTTACTTTTCTTAGGCATTTCTGACATTCTTAAAAATGACAGAAGAAATAATAATTTGTGTTTCTTTTTAATGTAAAGTGAAACAATTTTCACCCACTTACTCTGTAAGATACAAAATGTTACTAAGCCTTGGAAACATGTTCCAGCATCTCCTTTTGTGGTTCTGAAGACTCCAACTCCTAACACTGTGTCAGTCACAAAATGGAGATTTCTGTATGATAGAACTGTCCTGAAGCCTTGAACTTGAGATACTAATGTGAATTGAAAAAATCAGTTACAATTTTATGTTTGGTATCTGATTTTACATGGTATGTCAGACCTGTCAAAGGAAGCATGATTGCATTTTGGCAGAAGTTCATTGGCACTATCATGCTTTCTAAAAATCTTTAATCAGTAGGCTTTTTAAAAAACTCATTTCATTATGAAAATCCTCCTCAGATCAATTAGGAAAAAGAAATTGGAGCTATGGATCTGAAGTAGTCTATGTGGTATTTACTGTTGGAGATGAAAATTCAGGCAAGCTGAATGCTGAAATGAATACAAAAGCAGAGCCAGAGGGGTTGAAATCTTTGCTGTTTTCTGCAAGTTTGGATCCTAAACCAGCACACAGAGTGATAAAGCCAACGTGGCATCACAAAGACCCATCACTGCCTTGAAAACAGAAACAGCACAGAGAAAAGAGTAAGGCCAGATGGAATTTACTAAATGCTGCCTATTTTCTTTCCAATTTTGCCAATCAGTGACTGGGATATGACCAAGCTGTTGCTATAGATGACTAATGAGTGTTTCAGACATTCTGTGTTTGAGCTGGAAATGTTCAGTGGACACTGGAATGGTGTCAACAAAATTTGTGTCAAGATACTTTGGAAGATGGCTTAATTGCACAGCAATTAGTGGTTTTTCAGCCTAATTCTGAGTGCTTTATAAAAATTACTATTAGTTCCATAGATTAATATGGATTTCCTGAGTTATCGAACACATACAAATTTTTTAACACAGTCAACATTTTTTTAAATGACTGGCAACTTTATGAAAGCTGTTAGGATCAAAAGGACTCCCATAAAAGATCTAAATCAGAGACATTTTCAACAATCTATATGGAGAGATTGTTAATTTGTGGCAAAATTTTGTTTTCAGAAGTTCTGATAAAAGTTTGAGCCTTGAGGAAGAAAGAAGAAAAAATTGTCTTAAATAAAAAATTGAATGAATCTCAGAGAGGAATTTTATTTGACCAGTCTTGAATTCTTCTATAATCTGCAATGAAAAAGGATCTCAGGAAATTCACCAAGTAACTGACTCCTTGTGTTTTAGTAATAATAAGCACAAAGATGACCAAAAGTCTGTGAGATGTCATTATCCATCTTCCTTAGATGACTTCTATGGGAAGTGTGAAATAACTGGAAGATTTAAGAGCTGATTTGTCTTTCTACATTATATAAGAAGTTGAAAAAGCAATTTCAATTGCATTCAAATGAGATAAATGTGCCACATACTGAAAATTACATATCTTTTTTTTCTTTAACACTATAATGGTCATAGAGCTTGATTCAGAAAGACTGGGCAGGACGTTTGGATATTATTATTGCTGTCTTTATTAAAAGAAGATATATAAAAAGCAGGCAAACATTCCTATGATGACTAAAAAGTAGACAAAAAATACACAGTCGGAAGGCATGCCACTGTCAGTACTTCAATCATTTCATCACAGTCTGCAATCAATCAGAATACTCAAAAGTGGAAAGTGAAAAAGACATAGACCTTCCTGAGTGTGTCCTGAAGAGGGCCTTGAAGGTGGTCAGAGAGACGGAGCACTTTTCCCATGAGGACTGACTGAGACAATTGGGGCTGCTCAGACTGGAGAAGAGAGAAGCTTTTATGGCACCTTCCAGTACCTTGAGGGGGTTTATAAGACAGCTAGAAAGTAACTTTTTACAAATACACTTAGTTTTAGGACTTTGGGGAATGGCTTTAAGCTAAAGGAGGGTAGATTTAGATTAGATGCAGGAAGAAATTCTTCTTTGGGGGGGGTGGTGAGGCCCTGGAAGAGGAAGTGGTCACACAGAGAAGCTGTGGATGTCCCATCCCTGGCAGTGTTCAAGGCCAGGTTGGATGGGGCTCTGAACAACCTGGTCTAGTGGAAGGTATCCCTGCCTATGGCAGGAGGTTTGGAAATAGATGATCTTTAAGGCTCCTACCAGACCCAACCATTCTATGATTCTATGGTATTCTGCCTCTGAGATGTATAAAAATAAATTTTAAAAAATCATACCACAGTGAGACACTGAGACATCTCACAGATGCCCTGGCTCTCCCTTGCAGTATGCTAAGTGCCACGGTAAATCCTGGTAGCTCAGGGGTGGGTGCTGACATGCAGTCTGGTTTATCTCAAGAAGGTAAATTCTTGCCAAGTAGTTTGGCTATACATCTGCTAGGCGCACTGCTGGCTTTTTAGAAATGGTAATATATGCTTAAAATGCAAAAGTAGCCAGAATATTATAATGTCAATACTTGCTTGGAATGATACTTTGCAATGTTTTCAGTAAGATTCTGCAGAATTTCTGGGAGTTACTAGTTTAAGGGCATGTATTTATTTCTGTAACATTTGCCTCATTTTTATAATTTTCTTCCTCAACGTTCTCCATATATTTTCTTTAATCCTGTTTCAAGGATGAAAACATTTATAGTTCTTTTAAAAAGTATTTTCTTGGTCACCTGCTCGTTTTTATCTACAGGTGACAGAAGGGTATTTATTCCAAGGCTTTTGAGACCATAGTTCTCCAAGATTATTTCCTATAACCAGCATCCACATCATTGAGTGACTCTAACATTGACAATTTGCTTGATAGACACATTACTGGTAACAAGATAAGAGAAAAATTTAAAAATACTCCACAGTCCTTCTAAAATAGTAATATTTGTGAAAGGAAAGCTAACATAAATGCTATTAAAGTCTGTCATTATTTGCTTCTGCAAAATGTTCTGGACTATATCACTTAGAGTGATGTTATTATATACAGCCATATCAAGCATGTTAATTATTAAAAAATCTTCCCTGCTGCATGGAAAATATTTTCCATTATATGATCCATTCCACAATGTGTATGATGAGTGATGAAATAAAAGTCTGATTTCCCAATGGTTGCATTCCGATTAAAGAACTAGACGAGGATAAATCAGTTCTGTAAGAAGCACAGTAAAAACTAGATCCACTATTACCCAGTATCACAGAGCTGGACTGTCTAAGACACATCTGTTTTACTAATTCTTCACACAAAGGTGCTTTTTCTTTCCATTTTAAGCAAAAAATCCTTTAGCTATTAAGTTTACTTTTGAGAGAGCTACTACTGCCTATCAGTAGGATGTCTGTTAACTTTTCACAGTAATGATATTGGATAGGATTCCTTTAGCTGTGAGAAGCTTCAGTGAGATGTGAATTTAACATAAATTTATCCAGAAAATACAAAACTGTGTTGTCAGGAACACTGAAGATATCATCAGAAAACAGAGGAAAACTTTATCATCTTTTTTAAAACACCAAGATCCTTAGCCTTTTAAATACACCATTAGTTTTGATTGTCAAAGATTTGTTTTGGAAATGTCTCATTACTTTTCTAATGATGAGATGATCATGAATAAGAAGACAGCACAGCCACTGTTCAGGACAATATTTGAGTATGTCCCTGCTTTTAGAAACGTGAGTTCCCATGTCTGTGGGATGATGTCCCAAAAGGCACATCCCTAAGTGCCATTCTGATCCAGTCTAAAAAACACCATCCTGCAGGCTAGTGATACCTTGAGAAGAGGTTGAAAAATGTCCAGAGGCTTGAAAATGTCCCATATCTTCTGAAGCTGATAGAAGCACAACTTGGGAAGCTGCTCATCTACGCTTTCCAGGATTGTGTTCATACAAATAATTAGTAGGGAAAATACCTGGCAAGCAGATCTGCGTGGAATGTTCAGGTGTTTGTAGCCTTGGCATTTACCATGCATGAATTCTCACAGCACTGTAGGAGGCTGTAACATCTTCCAGGTTTCCTTTTTACTGCAATCCCTATTCACCCCATTTCCTAGCATTCCTTGCTTCCAGCTCTCTCTCACCACCATGTGATTCTCTATAAACCTTTTTGTAAAGGTTTCTTCAGAAGAAATGCTGTCTACCACTCTTCTGCTCCTCCAAGATTTTTCTAAAGTCTTGTTACTTCATTAGAAAATCAGTAGAGCAGGTTCAAGTGCATGCATTAAAGTTTGTGCAATATGGTCTCAGCATTTTCATAGTGGAGTTGTTGCTCCCTAGTCCTCTTTAAAATCCCAGTAATATTCACAGTGACCTGTTAGTGAGTAATGGCAGCTATAAAAAATTATTTTCTACCTGTAAAACAAAATAATGCAAATACAGGTTGGAAGGAAAGGAACTCTGGAAGTCATCTGTTCCAACTTTCCATTCAAATTATGACTATTATTAGATCAAATCAGCTTTGGCTTGGGCTGGTTAGCCTTGAACTTCCTAGATGTGCTGGACCTACTTGGAGACAAGTATTTTAACCCTTCTAATGGGTTGATATACAGTAATTTCACCTGTATAAGGCGCACCTTGCCAACCTGGAGGTGCGAGCCAGGAGAGCCACAGGGGGAGTGGGCAGCCCTGGCCAGCAGGTGCCCCACGGGGAGAGTGAGAACGGGCAGCCGTAGCCGGCAGCCGCGGCCCTGGGGGAGCCGGCGGTCACGGCAGCCAAGTGGGGAGAGCTGGCAGCCGATCCTCGCTCCAAAAAAAAGTGCGCCTTATACTCTGATGCGCCTCATATATGGATGTATTCTGATGGCCTGGAAGTGCGCCTTATACTCCGGTGCTCCTTATAGGTGTGAAATTACTGGACATGCCATTCCCTATGGCCTGTCAGTTGAAAGCAAAACATCATGTTTCTTGGGAAGGTGATGCTGCAAAGCAGCACTGGCAATGTCATTCTCGCCTGTGTACTCGATTCCACCCTGATACAGCACTGGATTCCAGTCTGTGTTAGAATGATTTGTACTCTATGGCCAAGGAAGAAGTATTGGGTTTTATTATCTTCAGCAGTTCTGGTGTCAGCAGTAAAGAGATGGGAATGAAAAATAAACTTCCGTTTTACATACATAAGTGAGGTAACTGTTTCAGGAGGTTACAGAAATTTCACGAATATAAGCCGCACCCTTTTCATTGAAGAATCCAGCCTACCCCCGTGGTGCGGCTTATATTCAGGTGGGGCTTATCTATGGACAAATCCCAGCGAAATGCCAACCTGGAAGTGAGAGCCGGCCATGCCGCCAGCTGCCACTGAGCAGCGGCCGGGCAGGTGGGGGAGTGGGCTTTGCCGAGCGGGGCGGTCTTGCCAGCGGCAGAGCCACCAAGGAGCCAGGCGGGCTGGCGGCAGGATCGCCAGGGAGTGGGACGAGCTGGCCAGCAGCGGGGTCACCACCGCTGCCAGGCAGGACGAGCCAGGCAAGCTCACGGCGGGGTCGCCGCTGCTGCCAGGAGGGGCGGGCTGGCAGGGGAGCAGTGCTGGCCGGGGAGCGCCGCCCCGCTGTGCCACCAGTCGGGGCCGCCCTGCTTCTGCTTGGCGGGAGGCTGTGCCGTCCCGCTGTGCCAGCAGTCGGGGCCGCCGCGCCATGCTGGCAGTAGGGGCCATCCTGCAGTGCTGCCGGCCAGGGCCGCTGTGCTTCCGCTCGGTGCAGAGCTGTGCCGTCCTGCTATGCCAGTGGTCGGGGCCCCCACACTGCTGCGGGGGCACAGCAAGCGGCGGCCAGCGGGACCATGGCAAACCGCGGTGAGCAGAGCCCCGGGTGAGCAGCGCCGAGTGGAGCCATGGGCGAGCGGGGCAGGCAAAAGGCTGGGCCACCGCCGAGCAGGGCAGGCGAGTGGGGCTACATTTAAAGGCTCCTCTGGTCTGTGAAAACTGTTTGCAATTTGAGCAACTGACAGGAAACCCCGCAATCCTGTGATTCTGCTACTAAATCGTTACTTTGTTGCACATGGATCCTCCCTTAAAAAAAAAAAATGCGGCTTATATTCGGGTGCAGCTTATATATGGACAGATCCCCTGGTCTTCCTGGCTACCCAGAGGTGCGGCTTATATTCAGGTGCGGCTTATATTCATGAAATTACTGTACTTTTATTTAATCAAATATTTCAACATTATCTACTCATTTCACTGGCACTATAAAGCAGTTTGTTGAAATGTGTGCATGGAGAGTATATTAAATAAGCACAGAATTCTGATTGCTTCTAAATATGATTTTCAAAAATCTGTGGTTAAAAATCTGAGAGTTATTAAATGTGATCCTAAAATACATAACTTTGCTCCTCACAGCCTTTTACAACTGTTAGCATGCTGGGGACAAATGAACCGGAGCTTCACAAAAAAAAGTACTTAAAACATGGCAGTGGCTCTTTTTTTTAACAGATCTGCACCTAGAAAAACATCATTCACAAACTGTGAATCAAGACTGCTGTAAATCAAACAGTAACTCTATTGATCAATGTAAGGAATGGAAGAAATTCCTATGGAATGTAGGAAACTCTAGAAAGAGAAAGGTAGCTACTGGAGCACTTCGTATAAAGCAAACAGTCAAGCAGTGTTTGCTTTGAAAAAAAATCCTATTTTTTTGCAATCATGTTTTAGATCTGATGTCAATTGAGGAATTTAACATTTAGATTATATATTTAGCAGATTATAATTTTCAGGACTTCATTGTTTGAGCTAAAATACATTTTTTCATAAGTGAATCTGATTCACAAGCTAAACAATAAATTTCCATTCACTTTTACCATCAAAATAAAATTTGAGAAATTAATTTTAAAACTGGTAGTGAGGAGAATGACTATCATAAATATGCATGATGAAATTACAAAGACACGAAGGAAGAAGTGAAGCGGGATAATGTTTCAGTGTCCAGTTAACCTGCTTCCTCTTTCAGGTTGGGATCCTCTTGGAAACAAAATGGAAAAATGTGACAAGTGTTCAAAAATTATTTCAATTTACCTTTCCCTGGCTCTAGATTGTTAAAAGTTGAAACTACATGCGTTCTGTAAAGCACTGTTTCTTTTCTGTAGTGGAGAATGTTTAGTTCACTGAAGAAAATGAACTCTGGGGAGTGTAAATAGTGGAGTAATGCATGCATTGTAAAAATCCCCTGTGGTCTTGGTTGTACTTCACAGTTTCCAACAAAAAGAAATTGAAAGATAAGACTGAAAATCTGTCAGCCAGTAGAATAATTTCAGCAGTCAAGACCCAGTCCTCTGAAAGAGCTGAAGGATTTATAACTTCACCTAGAAGTAAGCCACAGAATTGGGCAACCCAGGAATATACAGATTTCAACATTAAGTGGAAACACATTTGAACATTAAACTCATTAACAGAGCTCAAGACACAATCCCATCATATTGGCTTTGTAGTACCAGCAAGGAGACAAACAATTCCTGGCAAACTGTAAAAGCAGATTCTACAAAGCTAGACTGGAAATTTCTGCCTAAACATTAGGTGATGATGATATTTTTATACAATTGCAGCAAATCTAAATTTACTGTATTGTTAAACTATGCCAGATTTATAATCCAAAGATATTTGGCTAGGCTTCATGTTTTATTTTGCAATGACATAATGTATATCAATGTACCTCTTAAAATATTTATTTTTCTATCATAAGAATTATGTCGTGGTGATTTCATCAGTTAAAAAAAGCTAATTTAAAAAAGTTATAAAACAAACACAAAATGGGTGTGTAAAAATAATCACAGCTCACAAAGTATTTCCAATCCCTCTTGAGGGATTGTCTTTGGCCTGAACAAAGTCTCCTTTTCATTCAAATATGTCACAGGTAATTTCTTTGGTGACTGCAGTAAGCAAATGCTGCAGTCCTATCAGCTGTTAATGACCCAACAGTAAAATAAATTTTCAAAGGGAAGTATGGCTTTTTCCCAGCTATCTGTGGAGGGTATGTGCTTTGTTTTACACTTTAGAGCATGTTATTTCTCTGCCCAGTGTCCACTTTTTGTGGTTGGGTTGGGGTTTTTTTCAGGAGAGAAAACCACAACCATTCCTACTTGAAGTGCTCCACATCTTCATGCTTGCTGCATTTGGCTGCAGGAAGCATGCCAGAGAATTAGGCTTCTGTTTTTATTCTCTTCCACTGCTGGACTAAGTACAAATAGAAGGGCCCATTTCAGACCTGTCTCAGCGGAAATGAATGAGCAATAAATATCTGATCTTTAGTCTGGAATATCTATAGCTTCCACATAGGCAAAACTGGATCAAGCAGCATAAGGCCCTGCTGTTAGCAAACACTTCACCAACTGCTTCAAAACTAGACTGAGCAGCTCTTGTTAAAAAAAAAAAATCTGCTACCACATACTGTTTTAACGCTTATGGGAATTCTGGAGTGGTTGCATAATGTGAATTAATTTGTCACACTTCTGTGTTTTGGTTCACGAAGTCTTAGAAAGAAAATTTTAATCATTATATATAGTGACAACTGGATAAGTTAGTTTTAAAAAAAACTATATTTATATGCACAAGCATATCTACACACACATGTACCTCAGCAGCTTTGATCAAGAGGAGAGCTCAGACCTGTAAGATAATGGTGGATCACCAGCTGTAGTTAACTAACTACCTGAGCAGTGTGGTACAGAGACCTGTCTTTGGTTGTTTGACAATTTCTCCTTAATGGCACATTATGTTGAAAATAAAGTGGGACTTCCAAGTGGGAAGTCAATCCCTGGCTGTTTTCTCTATGAAAAACATTCAAAGTAAAGGACAAAAAAAAACGAGGGAAAGAAATACTTTAGAGTCTATTCATTTATAGATTGAAGGGGACCTCTGGAAGTCACCTGGTCCAGTCTCCCTGCTCACCTGTTGCCCAGTCTTATGGCCAGACCATTTTTTAATATCTTCATGGAAGGAGATTCCACAAACACCCTGCATAACCTGTGCCAGTGCTTAGTTGTCCTCAGAGTGAGAAAGGGCTTCCCCATGCTCAGAGGATTTCAGTGTGTGCCCATCATCTCTTTTCCTGTCCATGAGCACCGCTGAAAACAGTCTGGCTCCATCCTCTTTCCTCCCTCCCTCCTCCATGTTTTTATATAAATTAGTAAGAATGTAGTAATAAGGTCCTGTGTTTCAGATCCTTGGCATTTCTTTGAGAAAGTTGCCTCTAAAAGCTACAAATATGAGAGACTTCAAAGGATCCAAGCTCTCTTTTCTCCAACCACATTTCCTCTGGAAAACAGGAGGGAGTGTGTGTAAAAATATGTATCTATATAAAGCAGCTCTGTCAGGTTCTTTATAGCTCGTTCTTCCTTTGCTTACAAGGAATTCTTTGCTACAATATAAAGTCTTTGACAGTGCAATCAAACCAATGGATGAGGGTACCACTTTCTCCAAAAGTCTTTATGAAGTCAAGGAAAAGTCATAAAAGAAAGGACAATGGTGAAAACA
This sequence comes from Sialia sialis, assembly GCA_009812075.1. NCBI lineage: Eukaryota > Metazoa > Chordata > Aves > Passeriformes > Turdidae > Sialia > Sialia sialis. The sequence continues at coordinate 94,607,649 of VRYO01001463.1, read as the reverse complement.
TCCATTCTTTTACATCTGCCTAAATTATGTTGCCATTCAAATCCAGCAGTACTTCATAAATAGATTGCTTGTTACTAGCAGATCTGCCCTTAACTGTGTTTCTAAGTAGATATTACTTTTTGTAATTAATAGCAGTTACTATTAGCCATCAAAAATTTCCAAGGAAGATGGATGTAATAAAGTTACTGGAAGTATTCTTGGTATTTCTTTTGAACCCTTTTTCTCCTGCTGATCAGAATGTGTATCTTTATTTCTTCCCTTTCAGTCTGGCACAGGACCTCTACTAGTTCTAGATATCTACTAAGTGGGTTTTAAAATCTGTCTTTATTTTCTGACCTACCAGAATTCACTAGGTTACTTCAGGTCACTGTAGATGTTCGTACTCCAGATATGAGAGTGTAGCCAAATACATTAATATCTGTGCGAGTTTGGCTATGCAGTCATGTAAGAGAACCACAAAATCTCAGCTGCAGAAAGAGACATCCTGTCAGACCCAAGACAAACCTCTTGCCCCATTGAGCCTGAAGTACTGTAGTTGTATTCTATAAGCCAAAGTAATTTTGTGATACTTTTCCTTACTTTAAAATAACAGAAGATCCCCTACATGATACAGGCTGTATCAGCTAGCTCCTTGGTGTTACTCCAAAGCAAGCAATGCAGCTGCCAGACAGACCTCTGGGAACTGACCTGGCTCACAAAGAAGTGAATCCATATGGAAAATTCTTGGGGAGGGTGTGCAGAGATGGATATTTTTAATCTTCATCTTGCAAATTTCAGTATATCCTCTGCATTCAGCTGCCGTGATCGTGTCAAATTGTAATTTATGTTTCTATGGAACATACTTAGCATTTAAACAAGAGGGTGATGATTAAATAAGAAAGTGATGAAATTACTGATGCACACAAGTTTGGGTTTGCCATCAGCCATATGTTTCCACATTTGTGAAGTCTCAGTTTTGGGTATTGAGAGTAGCTGCTGTATTATATAAAATTGTCATTGCTGTACTAAAAGCAACAGAACTGCCATGATTCACCCCATGTGAAAATTACTTACACTTCTTTGGGTTTTTTTGACTGTATGTGCAGAGCTCCTGAGAATCAAAAAAACTATTTGACAGCAATGTCTTCTCCTCAATTTTCATAACTGTCTCAGATTTAACCTACTACAGCATGATTCTGCTGTTCCTTGAATGTAATTTGTGATAGAGTAGCATGTACAGAGATGGTCAAAGCTCACTGAATGTAAGCTGAAGTCCTAATGTTCAGCTCCCAGGGAATGAACCTGAACATACTGCAGTTTTTGTCAGCAGGATTTGTGAATTCTGGATGCCAGAAGAGCAAGTTACCTCTGTGATTGCAGAGCAGTCGTGTTAATTGCCACATGCCCAGGAAAGTGTACATTGGTTTTACTATTCAATGACTAGATTAGATTGTAAAAATTCTGCAAATGTAAGTAGGGAATGGGAAGCAGAGAGGGGAGGTTTGGAGGGTTACTGAGACATTTTTGTTGACAAGAATGTTGACACACTGGGGAAGAGAGTGAAGCTGTTGGCTTGTACAAGCTCATTACTGCTCACAGGCTGGCAACATGTGCAGCATATGCCAGAGAACAAGATTAAGTTGAAGTACACTCTCAGGGAAAAGGGCTGCAGCACTGTCTATGAGATTTGTCATGAAGCCTGCAGTTTGAAAAACGCCCCCTGAAGCTGCAGCTCAGCACATTGGATGGCGTGTCTTTGTCCAGTGGTTTTGGCAGGAAACTGCTAAACAAAGAACAAAGATGAGGTGGTATTTCACTATATATGGAATGCTGGAGGAGGAAAGTGATTCCAGCTGATGATGGAAGAAAAAGGAGGTGAGAGCAGACATCTGAAAGATCTGGAGAGCCCACTGCTCAGAACACAGCAAACACAGCCTTTAGGCTGCATGATGCTATAATTTCCACTACCTGGAAACTTCTGTCAGAGTCTGACCCCAAAGGGCATGCTTTAATTCAGACCTAATTAAGATTTTATGCAACATAGTTGTCCTATTACTAACACACAGCTGTGCTTATCGTGAGTGAAATTGGTGAAACCAATGTCAAAATACAAATGTGCGCTCAGATGGTGAAAATAAAGAGCAAAGATATAATCAAAGCCAAAAAAATGCCAACAGCATTGTGGTTTGTTGCTTATAATGTGAGTTTCTTTTTTTGACTTTCTGAATCTTCGGCTCAAACAAGCATTAAGAAAAACACAAATTCTAAGGGCATCACTCATTCTTATTCTTGTCACAACACTAATGGCCTTGAGAAAGTAACCTTTGAAATTTAAGCCAAAAGAACAACATTTTGTGTCAACCAACTTTTTAAAAGCAGAAGGCCAATATGCCAACATATTTTAAATGGATTTATAAATATTGGATGCATATGTAAATCAGCTATACTCTCCGAGTTAGAGACAGCATGCAATTGAGACTTCCTGGGAAAGACTTTCAACTGCATATCAATATCAAGAGCTAAGAATTACTTCTGTATGCTACTTTTGTCTTTTTTTCTCTATTTTCAGCTCTTGTCTCAAATAACATTTGAGTGAACCAAAAATATAGTATTTACCAAAAACAAGACTTCGTCTATTCTCTACATACTCTGGAGGAAATGAAGTTATTTTTGGCCTTGCACATGTAAAGCATAATATATTCTCTGTGTGATTAAAAAAAAAAGTTCATTTTCCCCCCTTTGGTCATACAGCTTTAAATCCTGAATAAAATATAAAATATAACAGATGTTTCAGTTTCAGACAGAAGCTTTTGATTAATTCACATTGTACAAGCAGTGGAGAACTGCTCACATGGGCAATAAGCTGCACAGACATCAGAATTAGTTCAATAATTCTGCAGAATGGTAGAGCTGTTAAAATTAATGTTACCAAGCTAGAAAATGTATTATCTTCTGCTTCTTTTCGAGTCAGTGTTCCTATGGTTAATTATGATTTACCAGGCAATCTGGTTTCTCTGATTTTGTTGTCAGGCAGTGATCAATGATGTCACAGCTAGATAACTCAAGCTTTGGTACACATATGTGTACATGGGGAATCTTATTTTCACCCCTGAGCCTGATTAAAACAGTGAACTGCATTGCTGAAAGGTATGATCCATGGGGCTGTTCCAATGTTGCCACACGTCTCCTGCCATATTTCCTTGGAAATGGCACAAGAGAAATGCAGCTCTGAGTCAGGGTGAAAGGTTGTTTCATCTCTCTCAAGTTTCTCAAGTCCCTGGCTGAAATTGCATTTTGGGTCATGCAGTGATAGGTAGACAAGATGAAGTGAAAAGGGGGAATACATGCCTGAAAATGCAGCTGCACTATGAGGAAAGACTTCTGGACATCATGTACGTGGAGTAACGCATTTCATAGCATGGCCACTTTCTGCATGGTGCCTTTTTGGAAAAAAATCAGCACTTTATTGCTGTTCCATGGTAGTATGTCCATACTAAATATAAAAATATTATAAATCTTGTTTGTATTCTACAATTGAAGCTTTTTGGACTATCTGACAGAGACAGCAGCAAGTAGGTCTACATCTGAGGATTTTTTCTGTGCTACTAGCATTTGTGGTTGTGAAAACGTCCCAAAAATATGGATAATGTAATGTATGAGAGTGTGCACATTTGAAGCCAAGTAAAAGTAATGTCACTGCACTGCACTGCATTCTCCACTGTATGAATGGGTTGAAATACCTATACCCTACATTATTTTTACTTTATTTGTCTTCTTAAAAAAACTTGTATATTCTTTTTAATGTAGATAGCAATTCCTCTAAAAGATACTTAGTAAAATATTTGTTTATGAAGTCAGGTATCTGAAACCAGATTTGCTTAGTTTACTGTTGCACAGGACCATGTGTGAGGTCCCTAGTGGGAAATCTGTGGTTTGCAAGTAGTAAAAGTAGTTACTCCACTGAGCTGAAAAAAAGAACCCGTTATATTTGTGTTTAAGAGGATATCTGTAGGCAGGTAGTACAGTGATGCTTTGAGTATAACTTGGTTTCACTAGGAAATAATGCATACATTATTGCAGCACATGTCTGTGCAATGATTTCTGAGTCTGCTTTGAGTCTGAACTTATTTGCACAAAATTTGATAAAGTCACAGAGGCCTGATGGGTATTAAATCCTTACAAACCTCATGGATCAGGAACAGAGTAAGAGTGGGAAATAGATTTGTGTCTCCACTTAGAGAGGGACTGTTTGGAGAAACAACATATTTGCATTAGATGTCTTAAATGCTGGAAAAGTTTTAGTGAGTGCTTACCCTTTCCTGGCAACAGAATCCAATCATAACACAAAATTCTAAGAATTTTTATCAAGTAATAATTTTAAAGCCAGAAGGTTTTTCACTTAGGACTTTAGCCAGGATTTCAGTGTAGAGCTTTTTGACTAGAGATGACATTTTTATGATATCTTGTTTGAAATCAATCAACTTTTTTAAAATTCAGTGCATTCACTGGGGAACGGCAAAAAAAACAGGAACATAATAAAAGCATATGTGATTTATACTAAGATATAAAAGTACTATGACACAGCTCTTGGGAAATGAAATTCTTGGGAAAAAGAAGATGGAAAAAGAAAGACTGAGTTGGCGGGATTTTATTTCTACATTTCTACTGGTCCATTCTTGCTATAAAAGCATTTATCTGTCAGAAATGTTAATGCTCAACACAACACATAATTTTAGTATTTACTGTTCCCATATCATCAACCTCACAATCTTTTTTCAAATTCTCTGAATCCATTTATAAACCAAATCTATTAGCTAATAATAGCTACACTATTCTTTACATCCAATGACAAATATCAGGTGCATAAATTTAAGAACATTTATGGAAGAGATGCTCCTGGAAGACAATGGAAGTCCTCCTAAGGACTTGAAAATGAAACATTAGTAACAAAATATCAGCTTCTATTACTTAACATGAAAGGATGGATAGCTTAGTCTAATCTGAGAGAGGGACACTGTCCAACAGGACTCAAAGTGCTATGGAAAAGTCAAGAAGCACAAAAATCCTCTATTTTTGGTTACCTTACTGGCTTCATAGCCCTTAATTTTTAAAAATAAAAAACTACAATAACCAAACCCCAAAACAACAAAGACCAAAACAAGAAGTCCAAAACATAACCTCAGTTATTGCAAAATTTTTATTTTTCTGTTCTCATCTAGTCTGAACTGGAACAAAGTGAGTTCCTACTCTCTGCTTAGCTTAGAATGCTTTGCCTAAAGCTCTGATGATGTGTTATAGATGTATCAGCCTCCATCACACAGAGATCATGAGAGACTGTCAGCACTTTGTTTTTTTCATGTCCCACTCAAATACTCCCTGCAGGCAATGCTTGTGCTTGGGTGTTCTTGGGTAGGGTCTGCTTGCAAGAGCAGCTTGCTGCACACAGCATGCAAGGCTGGCCTGAAGGCTCACTGAACATACAGACTTTGTTCAGACTGCTGTGATGAAACAGATATCTGAGAGTGGCATGAGCAGGGAGCATGACATGTGTTTTCTTACTGACTATGCACATGACTATTGGAACAGAATTTCCGGGCAGGAGAGAGTTTTCTGGGTCATTCACAGTGACAGAGGAAAAGCAGGAAGGCATGATACTCATGGGAAATGCAGGAAGAAGGCAGTGGTCAGGTCATTCAGGTGTGAGGGGCAGAGGAGCATTTCTAGATGATGGTTTCTGATTTTCACCAAGCAAATCCCACCTGTCCATATCCTTCTCATGCCCCTGTTCTATGACAGAATCTTGCAGTGGAGACAGGTTCTGGCAAAAGCTGCTGATTAAGTGTTCTCTATCCTTGCTTCCCATTCAACCTCTTTATATGGGATGAGAATTTAAATTCAGGTCAGTGTGCCAAACTATGCCAGTGTCTGTTTTTCCACATTTGGGCAGGGACTCTCTCTGCTGGCATGCACAGCTCTTAAATCTAGGAGTGTTGGCTGCCTCTGCTAGTATTTTAAAAGTGAAATGTCTTTGCCGTCTTAGAAGTACTCTTTCTTTTTTTTTCTCTTCTTTTTTTTTTTAGCAATGAGGGTCTTGATCACTTTCTCCCTTAAAATTTTAAAATTAAAAATTGTAAAAGAGAGAGGGAAAGAGAAAACAAGAACAGCAATATATTGCCCTCCCTCCAAAGAAAATACACAGAAGACAATGTGCTTTTATTTTCAAGGTCATGGTGAAAGAAGACGGGTAGCGTGATAATTCACATCTGCTTTGTCATAGACGTAATGGAAATTAAAACATCCTAGCTTAGATGTTGTAAAAGCTTGCACAGCAGACACTGACACTGCTGATTCATATGCAATGTTCTCTCCTCAGCCAAAGCTCCCATCTAATTTATGAAGTGCTGTGTTGCTTCCTAGCGGTGAGATGCAAAAGCTCCTGCTCTCCTGCAGTCACTGAAGGCTACTTGTGTCTCTAGCTGGCAATCAGACTGCCCACACCACACCTACATACATGTACCACCCACAGACTTTATTTCATAAAGTCAGTGCCCAGCCTGGGCACAGGTACCTGCTATTGAACTATTGAAAATTGCTATTGCAAATTTGCTATTGCAAATTCCATGCAGACTCTGGAATTCTTACACAGATAAGCTTTGTTGAGTTATCTTTAGGAGGCTGGATGTTCTTGTAAGTCTGGAAATCTTTTTCCATGAGGGGCATCTGTGCTATTTGCCTTTGCTTTTCCCACTAATGCATATGGAATATATGGAATATATGCAATTGTAAAGAAAAATGTCTTGAAATTGATGGGCCTGGTACATCCCCAAAGGATTGGCATGAGAAAAAGGATCCCTTTCACAGGCAGCTATATGGCTCTAAAGGCTTCATAAGCAGAGTGGGAACCTGGCATGAGAGCAAGTCCAGAGATGTGTCAGGGGACTGTAAAATCAGAAAGAGAAACAGGACTCTGAGTTTCCAGGTAGTGGTTTCAGTCCCTTGACCTTGTTAACAGCTCAGTTAGCTTTGCTTCACTACTGCAGTTGAACTGCTAAATATTTCCCACCTTTTCCTCTCATCTGTTTGTGAGGAAAGAAGGACAATGAATATTTAGTGTCTATGCTGTATTTTATATTTTCTACTGTTGTGGCTCAAAGAAACTAGTGTGTTTGAAGTATAGATTTTTGTCATTAGAGGAGAAAGTCCATTGAGTACACATTTAAAAGCTTTGGGTTTATGTACAAAAAAATGGTGCTCAAAAAAAAAAAAGGAAGATCTTCTAGTGGAACAACTGACAAAACAATAAGAAAACAGTGCAGTATTAGATCAGAAGGAAAAACAATAAAATCTGAAAAACTGATTGTATGGAAGACAGAATTTTGGTGATAGGGTGGGGGGGATCCCCCCAAGCAGTTTTTTGTGCCAAATCCATGTCTATTGAATTAACTCTGTTTAAGCACTTTCGCCCAGTAGAGGGCAGAATGACAATGACAGAAAAGCAGGAGCTGGCAGAAAGTGTTGGGAAGCGATTTTCTCTGGTGGGTCAGTGAGTACCCCAACTCCTGCTGGCTGCAGCATGACTTCCAGGTGTGCAACACCACTAGAAAGCACTTCTGAGGTTTCCTGAGGCATCTGGAAGGAAATGCTGCAGCCTTTAATACCAATATATTCCATCCATGTTTTCCAACAGTGTAGTAATGGCAGCTAAAAATGTGTCCAAGCAGAGCCAATGATGTTTTTCCTGGAGCAGCAATGACACTCTTCCATTTCTTGCAGCACATCTGGGACTGTGTTACAATATTCCCCTTCTTTTCCCTCTGCAGTACTTCATTAAATTTTATTTGGTTGATGTGAAAATCCTTCTCTGCCTAATGGTATTGCTATAAATATTTCTTGTTAATTCAAAATAAAAGCACTTTGGCAGCAGGGAAGAAGTAATTTTCTTACTGCACGTCATAACTGCTCTCATTGTAAAATAATGTTCTATTACATGTGCAACATCTGTATGCAGAGAAGAGACAGCAGAGGTACTGCACCATTTAGACAGAGATGGTTTATTTGTGCTGCTGGAAAGGGAGCTTACAACCTGGAGTTATGATTATTTGGACTGGAAGAGGACAGGGAAGCAAGGTCAGCTAGGCTCAAGTTTACAGGCAGAGAAGTGCCTGATCTTGGCTGCTCTGAGCCTGGTTTGGTTATGAAAACCTTTGTAGAATATTGCATTGATCTAATTTCCTTAAAATACCATGAAAAGGAGCTCATACAGCAGTGGACAGCAGTGAAACAAGGTGTTCTTGCGCAGGATGAGAGTCAACGACCATGGGGTGAACGAACTTTTACAGGCATGAGCCAGGAGCAGCTCCAATAAAAGTGTCTGAAGAGGAACAGGGGAAACTCTAGGTGAAGTTAAGGTAAAAATAAAGGGAAAATAGTAATTTCATTCAAAAGCCAGCACCCCTCCCACTCTCACCTGTGTGGAGCCATCCAAGCCCTCCCTTGAGTGAGTTAAAACCAGCTGTCATAGTCTTAACAACAGGGTGGTTGTCTTCTTATATTTAGCAAATAGCAACCACTTGAGCATATTATTCTAACCCTTATGTGCCCATCATGGTGCATTAACTTCGAGCAGAATTGGGCTAAATGAGGCAGCTGATTTACCTGAATAATTTCTAGCTAAAAACATAGTAGAAATCATTAATGGGACAATCCTTAAAATATCAGCTGATTAATATTGCTGCTAAAGTGTAAGTGGTTGGGGCTAAACATGACAAATATTTGTAACTTCAGTCTTTGCATTCACGTAGTTGAGATGGTCCAGCTCAAGAACCTTTCTCACAGCAAGGAAGACATCAGCAGTATGTTTATCTTGCAGCAGTGTGACTTGGGTTGTCCTCAATATACCACTGACAATCATGATCTTTGGCTCAACATTTCTCTTCTATTTTTGTTTTGGACTTGGAACTTTATATTTTAAAGTGAGGCGGAGATGGTTAATTCTGTCTGTGTCAGAGGTGAGGGCCTTGCCTTTGAATTCTGCTTCTGTTATACTTTCTAGCAGTGAAACCATGGATAAAAGTAGAATGTCAGTGTCCTTATCTGTAACCCTGTAGCCTTTGACTCTGTTGTAGTAGTTTCCCAAAGCCTGTGTGATAGGAGGCTTTGCACCACCTTTGAAATTAGGCGGTATTGAAGTGTGGTGTATCAGCTAGAGACAGGGACTGTGAATATTCAAGGTTTAAATGAGCTCTTGTAGATAACAGGAAATACATGTACCCTACTCCCAGTGAATAATCTCATGTTTTAAATAACTGTTTGTAAGAAAGTTATGGATTCTAGCCATATTCCTAAAGTAGCTTTTAATATAGCATCCTCATAGCACTTTCTCTGAAAAAGAGGAAGCTTTCAGAACACTCTATAGCAGGAGGGGCTGGAATCACTTGGCTTTCAAGGTCCCTTCCAACCCAAAAAATTCTATGATTCTATTATGCAGCTTGATCATCCAAGGATTTTGGATCAGGATTTTGGAAAGGAGGCTCCTAACCAAAAAGTCACAGTGTAATAACTAAAATTATATTAATGTATAATAGTATTTCTACCTATGCCTTCATTCCATTTTATAACATATAAATACTGTGCTTGTGCCTTAACATCTAAAACAAATGTTGTGGGCCTGCAAACAAGTATATTTTTTTCTTCTGTGCTTCATCCCTTGTAAGCAGTGAAAAAGCATTTTGAATCCCACAGATTTGAAATTCCACCCTTCCCAAGAAATTACATAAAAAATGTAATAAAAGAAAAAGAACCAACAACCTAACCCCTACTATTGTCATCTGCAGTCTTGAAACATTCCACATACTGATTTACAGGATGATATTTACAGCACACTGGTGCTTCTGAAATGGTCCCTGAAGCTACTCAGTGGGAATAGGAGCTATCAGCAAATTCTGTTGCAATTCCAACTATAACATACAGTAATAAATAGTAACAAATGCAAAGTACAGCATAGCTCATAGCTCTAAATTGTAAAAATATCATCAATTTATGGGGTTATGCTTGTTGAGATAAAATGTGGCTAACATTAAAGCTGGTTCTGTACTACAACTTCCCCAAGTGCCCCAGGTCTAGGAAACATGGATATAAATAGGAGGAATTCTGGATGCTGCCTAATATCCAGTGCCTCAGTAGTGTTTGAAACAAAACTATTCTGATGCAACACAGTTCTCTGCTGGCTTACAGGGACTTTAAATAGCATAGCATTTACCTGTTAATGTAAGGGAATAACGGAGTATTTTTACTCTAACATAACTGCATTAGGGAGACATTAATTTTGTCAGAGATAATTGAAAACCTGTGGCTGTAGGTCTGTATTCTGCTTTTAACTATGTCTCTAGGTCCTCGTAAATCCACTGAGAGCTGAGTATGAGCTGTAAGTACAGAATTTGACTAGACACTTCTTGTTTCATTTTGATTCTCTGCAGCAGAAAGGTGCAAGCTTCTACCCCCACTGAAATTCAGACTCTTCCTGGGCCTTCTGACTTATTTTACTCAAAGGAAAATCCTGGCTCTTTTGCTGCCACCTTTTGCAAACACATTTTGTTTGTCTCAGAGGCTAAATGAGCTTGTGTTTGGGGCTCTCTGTGTTTCTCTGTGTCACTGTTGTGTAGGTGACTGGGAAACTGCAACTAGACTGCAGCTCCACACGTTGTGTGGGGAGAATGAACAGGCTCTTCTCCAATCACCAAATCTTCCCTTGAGAATGGGAAACGTGAAACTACAGTTGTATTTATTAATTTCACTCCTAGGGTGCCTCCTGCTGTCCAAGCCTGATTGCTGAAGGCCTTAGATATTGTCCATCTCCTTTCTTGGTCGCTGTATCATGATTCTTTGGAATGTGTGTACAGTTCCTATATTATCCTTCAGGATAATTATTTTCCTTTCCCTCTTGCCTTTGTGTGATGGCTCATGTATTTTGTTTGTAGTGCAGGTTCCTTTATGTGTATATATGTGTGAATAGAAAACGTGGCCCAATATTAGACTCACAATCAAAATATTGTTAACTGTGTTTGGCCAGAAAAGAAGCATATCCACTTTTTAAGGTATTGGGAAGGGGGGGAGGAATCTATCTGGCAAAGCATTTAAATGGGCCAAAGGGATTTTGTTTCTGGATGAGGAGCTAGCTTTTCCATTTCTAAACAAAACAACTATACTTTCAAAAATATTTCAAGGCAATTGTTTTCTGTATGAAGCACATCAGCCTTTTTTTCAGTCAATGTGTTTTCCCCCTGGAAGTGTTCACAAGGTGTGTGGATGTGGCAGCTGGGGACATGGATTAACGATGAACACAGTGGGGCTGGGTTAACATTTGGACTCAATGATCTTGGAGGTCTTTTCCAATTTTTATGATTCTATGATTATAAAGTACAGGGAAGAAGATAGATTAGGAATTATTTCAAAATGGTGCTATAACATCTTTGGCACAGGAGGAATACTTTGCAATTTCCTTGCAAGGCCACTAATACAATGGAAAACACTTTGCCATGCATATTCCAAGCTGGTACTGCATATGAGCAATGAATAACAGAAGTACATTGCAGCTGAATAAAATCTCTAACTCTTCATCAGAACCAGCATGCCAGTTTACAGAGCAAAGGGTAAGATTCTTTTATTTTGCCAGATTTTAATTAGGTATTTAAAACAAAGTTTTTCAGTTCATTTTGCTTGTAGCATTCAGATGGACTGTCATACTTTTTCCATTACTATTCCGTTTGGATTTATTCAGCCTGTATAGGCATCACAGTCACAGGTAACTGAATAAGTTTAAAAATTGAAAGATGATTTCCGGATAGATTCAGTCCTGAATCAGTCACTATGATTAAAAATGTTGTCTTTTCTTGCTGGCTTTTACTTCTTAGAAGAAAATTGGTAGTTGTGTTTCTGGTGTGCTGCTAGAATGTGCTTCCCCAAGGTTCTAGTTAAAACTGGGTGCAGATACTTAGCTGTTGTCATTGCTCCTTCATTACCTGGTAGAAGTTGTCTCTCTGGGCATGTTTGGCAGAGATACTGATTCTGCTTGTTTGCCAAAGCATAAATACTCTTCTTTCAAAACTGAGTTTTGATTGCTGAACAGTATTTGTTATGTATACAGTGCAATTAAGAAGATAAATGTGAAAATAGGGCATAAATAAAATCCAATCTCTGTTGTAGACATAGGTAACTGCAAGGGCTAAAGCAAACCCACTGCAAATTTTATCCTGTTTTGTGAAACTGTGCCATGCTGTTTGTAGAGAGGGATTGCTGCCTTTGTGAGAAAAGTGTCTCAATATATTTAAGAAATCAAATGTTGCTTGTTTTCCACTGAATCCGCTGTGCAAGCACATTCAACACTTTTTGCAGTTTATGGACAGCTGAAGCTACAGGAAATACTTGTTGCCATTCAACTTCACCAAATGTTTACATGTGCCTTCCTTTAGCATAGGAGTAAACTCCGTTAGTCAAAGGACAGAAAATGATGTGTGTACATAGCTAGATGTGTTTAAGCACTACCTGGACTGTGGCCTGAAGTATCAGAAGTACGTTCCTGGTGTTATAACATTGCATTTCAGTTTCTTAAATCATGTAAATCAGCTGGGCTGTGTACCTCAATGATAAATAACACATTTTTTTTCATGCACAGAGCGAGGCTCAAAAGGACACCTTGACCTGACAGAGTTGATAGGAGTCCCTCTTCCTCCTTCCGTGTACTTTGTCACGGGCTATGGAGGGTTCCCAGCTTACAGCTTTGGTGCAGACTCCAACATTGGCCGGCTGACCAGTGCCATAATACCATCACCTTTCTACCGAGATTTCGCCGTCGTGGTGACTGTGAAACCCAACAGCGACCGTGGAGGAGTGCTCTTTGCCATAACAGATGCCTTCCAGAAAACAATCTATCTGGGGCTGAGGATTTCACCAGTTGATGACAGCACCCAGAGAATAATCATGTACTACACAGAGCCTGGGTCCCATATCTCCCGAGAGGCTGCTTCCTTTAAAGTGCCGGTGATGACTAATAGGTGGAATAAATTCACAGTGACTGTCGAGGGAAATGATGTTGCTTTGTTCATGGACTGTGAAGAATATCAGAGGCTTCAGTTTCAAAGGTCTGCTCGAACCCTAGTATTTGAATCTGGCTCTGGGATATTTGTTGGTAATGCAGGAGCCACAGGACTGGAAAAGTTCACAGTAAGTGCTGTCTGATAAATTCACATGCCTCAAGTGTTTAATGCATGTACTCTCTACCCAAGAAAACCTGCTTACAGTGGTTTTATCCCAAGTGAGGGTCAAATCATTCAGATTGTATTTTCCATACCTAGCTAGGGTTTGGACCGTGATGTTATTTAACCTCTGGTTTAATATACAAATGTTCTGAGAGCCTCAGAATTTTATTAATAGTACACATATTAGGCCCAATCTTCAGTTTGGATATTAGAAATTTCAAAGTAAATATGTCACATAATTTTTATGGACTTTCTAAGAAGGACATCTTTCAGAGAATTAATTTTCTTAATTTTTGAGAATACCTTAATATTAAGTCAATGCTTCAAATGCTTATTAGTTAGATATTCATATTCAATTTCAGAAGGAGAATGATGTCATCAAAGGAAACAATAGTTGGAAGATAAGGGTGTATTTTTACAATCTAGGTTATTTGAAGCTTATCAGGTGCTTCAGGAAATAGAATGCACCAAAACCACTACTACAAGCCTTCTTAGCTTGAGGGCAAACATCCTTCCTGCTGCATCCTGACTGAAGTTCTCAGTCACTGAGAGCAGCCACTATGTGTGAGATAGACTCATTGTCAAATAGAAAGGAAAATGTCACACTTTATCTGCCCTATTTTTGTATTTCCTGTATTTCAGAACTTGTACTGTGTTTTGTGAGATTAATGTCTCTTCTAAATCAGTCAAGCAGCAGCACAAACCAGAGTGGAACCTTTACTTGAAGGAATAAAGATGTTCTTCCCAAAGTTTAGGTGTACTGGCAGGTTGTGAGCTCCTCTTGTTAAGCAGTGAGCTTAATGTACTTTTATAATTTGTCTGACTAGTCTAAGCGCCTACAATCATAGAACTATATGGATTAGCAGGAAATAAAGGGTGGAAAATGATACGTAGGAAAGCTGCATGTTGGTGCTACCTTTCTTAGGCAAATAGGAGTCTTGTGAATGCTAAGTAGAATTGAGAAACATTTAAGAAAAGGAAACCACCGTGGTATCCCACCTGGAAAACAGATGTCATGATCACTGGTTGAGATTATCACCAATAAATCTGTAAATATGATGACAGAAATGCCTGGTGGATGACACTGTAATGCATTTCCACTGAAACAGGATGTTCTGTATTGAGTACAGTAATTTCA
>VRYO01001463.1:94558451-94577102 GCA_009812075.1 Sialia sialis | reverse complement strand
GAGGCTGTGCCGTCCCGCTGTGCCACCACTTGGGGCCGCAGCGCCATGCCACCAGTCGGGGCTGTCCTGCTGTGCTGCCGCTTGGGGCTCCCACACGGTGCCGCCGCTCAGGGCCGTCCCACTGTGCTGCCACTCGGGGCCACTGCGGCGTGCCGCCGGGAGCGCGGGACCGCCGGGAATGGGGGCTGAAAGTGGGCGGACCGGCTCCTGTGCCACCGGGAGCCGTTGGGAGCAGGGGACCGCTGGGAACAGGGGGGTGCACAAGGGCGGGCTGGCCCCTGCCGCTGGGAAGCCGGGCTGGAGCGCCCTGCCCCCTCTGCCACACAGAGTTAAAAAAAAAAAAAAAAAAAGGCGCGGCTTATATTCAGGTGCGGCTTATATGTGGACAAATCCCGTGGTCTTCCTAGCTACCCGGAAGTGTGGCTTATATTCAGGTGCAGCTTATAGTCATGAAATTACTGTACTTTTATGGCTACTTTAGTAAAGACAACTTAAGTTTAGTTATGCATTTTAAAATTGGACTATTTTGGAATATTTTCAAGGGGCACTTCAAAGAGACATTGTGAAGTTCGCAAACAAGTGCTAAAAATCCTAACCTAATATGTTCAAAAGTACTAAGGAAAGCTGACAGCTTCAAATGCAGAGCTTTGTCCTGGCAATACTTTAAACAGATAAAATTCCTTCAGTAAAAACAGGACAAACAAGAAGACACTGCTCTGATCCTCTTTTAAGTTATCATTTGTTCAGAAAATTGTTTCAGTATCCAAATGTGTGATTTCCTAGGCCTGTCTGTGTTGGTAGAGAGAGCAAAGCTTAAAGAAATGATCTGTGCACATACAAAAATTCAAAACTCTTCTGCTGTCTAAAGACAGCCTGCACTTTTTCCAGTGTAACAACTTCTAAATTTCAGGATCAGCAGTAGGATCCATCTTCCTCTTTGTGGCTCTTCTCATTAAAAATAGAAAGCCAGGAATGAATGAGGGACTACATATCAGTGGAGAGTGGGGAGCTGACTGTCACTTTTTCACCATGGTCTATGTTCTGTGCAGAGGTTCAGCCATGAGATGCTCCTTGGGAATGGATAGTCAGGCCTCCTAAAAATGACCATGACCCTGAGTTTTTTGTCTTACTTGCAGTGCACACAAAGTGGAAGAAATTGCGTGAAAACAAGCACCAAACACTGCCAGGAACTAATGTAATAGTCATTGGAAAAAAGCAAGGATGTGTTAAAATTAATGAAGAGCATCTGTAAATGAACACGCTGGCAGACAGTGAAAATAGCCCCAAATTAATTAAACACATTCTCTGCCTGATATGACTGAAGTAGCACTATAGGAACCATTTGACAAAGCTGCAGGGAACAAAGAACTGAATGAATACATTTATCTAATGAAATCTCAAGCATAAAGAGCAAGTGACCAAGAGGCAGTTAAAAGTCAGTGTTTCCTGCTATGTCACTGAATATGTGAATTTAGAGAAGACAATTAAAATGCTCATAAGCCCAGATAGCAAACTGGCAGGTTAGAGGGTAAAGCACAGTTTGGTGGAGGCAAAACCTCAACTCTTGGCTTGAGTGAAAAATGCTGGACTTGAGCAGAAAAAATATTAAAAGTCACAAACATCTTAAGCTGAAGCAGTTCAAACTAACCTCAGAAAAATGTCAGGGGTGATGTAAGAAAGACAAATTATAAGAAATGGTAGTAATTATGAGAGAAAATGACACATATTTGAACAGGGTCTTTCATTGTGTTGGCAGGAGATAAAGGTCAACACAGAAGAAAACTCATGTTGTGGTGGTATTGAAAAAAGCATTACAGAGGGTAGCAGTAAAATCAAGAAATTTACAGATTGAGTACCCTGGTGTGACCATACTGACTATCTTTTTTTGTTTGTTTGTTTGTTTGTTTTTAGTTGGTTTGGTTTGGTTTGCTTTTTTCTGGGGGTTAGAGCAAGGGTTCATTTATAACATACCCTAAAAATGCAAGATCCACAGTTAAACCTTATTCTGGCAAGACTTATACGCTGCCTAATGCTGTTAATGCTGCTTGTACATTTGCAAATTCATTGCAGAAGTTAGAAAAGGAAGAGTTCTTTCTTCCATTGCCAATGCAAAGATCATGTTCATTGGGAGCTTGTCTTAGAAATGAACAAAGTCCAACCCTACTCAAAACATCTAAGCAGTCACTCTTGTGACTGGAAATCCACACAGATTGTAGCTAGTGCTTATAGCCTTCATATGGTTAAATCCTTGCTGATTTATCTTAATTCTCATTTCAGGGTGATCCTGGCGAGGGATTGCCAGGACCCCCTGGACTACCAGGACCCACAGGACCATCTGCTCCTACCAGAGGATTAGTGAGTATTTGGGGTTCTCTATCAGTGAGCTCAGCTTGCCACAGAGGAATCCAGAACTAAACAGGTTTTCTCTGGGAAAGTAGCCTGACTGCCACAGAGATAATCATGTTTTCTAAAACATTCATGCAGAAATGCAAATAAATGTCTGACCGAAGTGTGTGACTGCTGTAAGCTACATAAACACCCAATATTCTGATTTTAAAATGTCAGTGGATGCGTGTGCTCTCCTGTGCAGAAGCAACAATATATCAGAGAACATGAAACAAACTTTTCCACAAAAAGGCATTCTAAGCCTAAATTATTAATTTCTTCCTGCTACTGAACAGAGAAGTGGTTTGACAGTCAGTTATGTTTGCTGTCATTAAATACTAGAGCACATACCAGCATGACGGCAGTGTTTGTATTTTGAATGCTCAGTACTCAAGCAATGTTAAAGAATGAGTTTCAGATCTTACTGCTGTACTTGGACTTTTCCCACTATATCCAGCTATATCTACTATATCCAGCAGCTAAAGAAAGAATCTGGCCTGAATTTTCAGTTCATGGTGTGAGAACTGATTTTATGCTTACGCAGAGTCGCCACTGACACCAGTGGAAATCCTGGGGTGGACTTTCACACAAAACCATCTGTCACACTGGGTATCGTGAGTATTTAACTAGATAGCTTGGAACATATTTCACTGGCCAGAATGGATTATATGCTCTTCTGATTCTGGGCCTGCTAAATTAAGCCAATATATTTCTGCAGCATAAAAACAGATTCACAGTGTTCTGCTGCGCAGCTGAGCCTGCACTGCACTGTTGCTGCCAGCAAGGCAGCCCCAGATCCCCAGGACAAAGTGCTCCAGGCCAACAGTTTTACCCAGTCAAAGGCCACTTCTACAAATGTAGCAGGGAACATCAAGTCCTACACTGCCTTTACTTTCTTGTTCTCTATGACAGCAAGTTTCAAAGCCTTTCATTCAGTAGTGAAAAGGAAGAAGTCTCAGTACATCCAAGAAATCCATCCTTAACTCCCAGGCATTTGAAATATTAGCTTTGGTACTATGATAACTCATTCAGGTAGTACTTCTCTCTGTGCTTTTTCTGTAGTCTGCAAAATGTACACAGCTATGAAAAGGTGTTTTTTCTAAAACAGAATGTTTTAGAAAAGGCTTCTGTGTATTGATTTATCTTTAGAAGAGTCTTTTTTTTTTTATTTTTTTGGCTTTTTAAATGAAGGGCATGTAGGAAACTGGGGTTATTTGTTAGATCTGCATTTTAGGATATTCTTAATGTTGTTCAGAAGTGAAAGTTTGCCTAAGATACTACTTCAATTCACTTAAACAGCCACATAGCATTTGTGTCCTGCAGGATAGTTATCAATGTGCTCATAGAGCACCTGCCGTAAATACAGTGCATAGCAACTACAAAAGAAGATGGTATGAAACACCATAAACAAAAGTAAAATGTTTTTGTTGAATTATAATTTACAGTAATTTCACTATTATAAGCCGCACCTTTATCATTGAAGAATCCAGCGTACCCCAGCAGTGCGGCTTATATTCAGGTGCGGCTTATCTATGGACAAATCCCAGTGAAATGCCAACCCAGAAGTGAGAGCCGGCCGGGAAGTGTGCCTGGGGCTGCCTTTAAAGGCTTCACTGGTCTATGAAAACTGTTGCAACTTGAGCACCTGACACCAAACCTTGTGCTGGCAGCAATTCTGTTGCTAATTTGTTACTTTGTTACACATGGATCCTTGCTTTTAAAAAAAAAAAGTGCGGCTTATATTCAGGTGAGGCTTATATATGGACAAATGCCATGGTCTGCCCGGCTGCCGGGAGGTGCGGCTTATAATCCTGAAATTACTGTATTTCACCAGTGTCAGACTGCTGTAAGGATATTGATGATAGTTGCATTTCCAGCAAATGTGAAGTGATATCTGCATTTGTCACCTTTTGAAGCAATAATTTAAAATTAAATTCTTCTAATTTCAGAATAGACTGGAACCTGAAGAATCAGGTTCTGGAGATACTGAGAGCATCAGAGAGACTGAGATCTTAAGGGTAAGTATACATTGATATTTCTTATGATAAAGACGTTTATTTTTCTCATGCAGGTTGTACAATTTTTCATAATGCAAGTTTTATACATGCTTAATTTACAGCATCCAGAAACGATTTGTAGAGTTTCATTTCAAGGTCAGAAAAGGCCTAAGTGCTTGTGAGTGGGGAAGAAGTTTGAGACAGGAGGTGGCCACCAAAGAAATAATGGCAAGAGGACTTTTTAAAATGAGAAAATGCTTTTAATCTAACTGTGAGAGGACAGTAAAGAGGAGAGGAGAGAAGAGAGATGAGAATCTTAGATTCATGGAAACATAGAAAGACCTAAATGTCATCTTGTTTCAGTCTGCCTGCCACGAGTAGGGAAAGATCCCACAGAGCTCCATCCAGCCTGGCCTTGAGCACTTCCAGGGATAGGGCATCCACAGCTCCTCTGGGCTATTGCCACCACCCTCACAGTAAAAACTTTATTCCAAATATCTAATCTAAACCCACTCTCTGTCAGATTGAGGCCATTGCCCCTTATCCTGTTACTACATATCCTCATAAACAGACCCTCTCCTGCTCTCTTTTAGTCAGTGAAAGTTATCTGAACCTAATCTTTGCTTTTTTCAATTTGGAGTACCGGTTCTGAAAAAATAAGTGTGTATGAAACGCTTTATGGTGCAGCTTTCTGGTGGACTGAACATCAGTAACATTGCAGCTTTCTGAGTTCATTGTGGGTCCTGTGAACTTCAGAATGCTATAGCTCACTGGAGCATCCGTTTTGCAACACAGCTAGCAATATTTTTCATGGTTTCTGCCTCCTGTTTCTTTCTTTTTCCTCAAAAGTGCTTAATGCCTTATTCTGAAGGCTCTTTAGGAGTCAGTTGCCATATGCTGAAAATTAGCTATCTTGCCTCTTCAGATGTCCTTGCAGAAGATTCTGTTTACTGTACTGAAAGCCCAAGAGGACTCTCTTCTGGATTCTGGATGGAATCTTGTACATGGCCCTAAATCACAATTAAAGTTATTACCTGACTTGTAGTGCCATGGCTCAAAACTTCCAGCTCTCCATGTCTGCCTGCTAATGCAACCAGTAACAGGGATGGACTTGGACATGAGAGAGACTATTTGTAAATTCACTGTTCCTCCTAAAATAGCATTTCGCTCATTTCATTCAATTCATTCAATTTAAATACCTATGCTCACGTCCATGCAGGATAGCTCTTTAGAGCAGAGGCCAGTTTGACAGCATTAAGCAGGTCTTGACCATGAGTAGAGATTCTCAGTGCTCCAGCAACAACATGGAGAAACCCCATAAAATGGCAGAGGAGAAAAAAGCAACCCCTTCCCTCTGTGCAATGATCCCTTGGTTTCATTGCATTCATTAGGTCGATCCTTGGGATATGTCTGAGATCCTTACTGGGTTACAGAGACCTGACACAAAATGTTTTGGTTTTCAATGTCCTGCTTGCCAATGCATGCTATGAGGTGTCACAGTTCAGAGAGGGCAGGTAGGGGAGGTCAGTGTGACCCTATGTAAGGATGTATCTGTCAAACTAAAATTGGTTCTCAGTGAAGCAGAAGTGGGGTTGAAACCCCAGTTGAGTTTTATGAGCCTAAACAGTCTATGTGAGCTTTTTCCTGTTCCATGTGCATAGAAAAGAACCTAGGATAATTTCTAACAGTCCTGCTGATTTTTTCAGGGTCTTCCAGGGCCACCAGGACCTCCAGGACTGCCTGGTCTTCCAGGAAAGCCAGCACCTGATTCAGGTGTAGGACCTCCTGGGTCACCAGGAGAAGATGGAGCCTCTGGGGAACCAGGCCCAGAAGTGAGTACCCTTTTGTGAACAAACATTAATGTTATTTCTGTCCTGCAACACTAAGTTCTGAGACTTACAGTCTGTGTGCAGTAATTTCACACTTATAAGGTGCACCGGGTTATAAGGCGCACTTCCGGGTGGCCGGGAAGTCCATGGAATTTGTCCATATATAAGGTGCACCAGCCTATAAGGCACACTCTTTTTTTTTTCTTTTATTTTTTCTGGAAGCAAGAATCCGCTGCCAGCTCTGCCCACCCAGTCACTGGGGCCACGCCCTCCGGCTCTCCTTGCGTAGCCGCCAGAGCCGCGCCCCTCCAGCTTCCCCCACACTGCCTCGGCTTGGTGCGTGCTGCTGCCCCAGCCTCACGTGTGCCGCCAGGGCTGTTCCCCCGGCTTTCCCCTCCCAGCCGCCAGAGCCGCACCCCCCAGCTCTCCCCACACCGCCTTGGCTCTGTGCGTGCCCCTGCCGCCCCAGCTCCGTGTGTGCCCTGACTCCATGAATGACAGGGGGGTGCTGCTCCCCTCCCAGCCTCCGGCCCCACACCCCCCAGCTCTCCCCGCGCCTGCCAGCTCTTACGGCTCGCACTTGTGGGTTGGCAATTCTCCAGAATTTGTCCATATATAAGGCGCATTGGGTGATAAAGCGCACTTCTGGGGTAGGCTCGAAACTTCAGTCAAAAAGGTGCACCTTATACACACAAAATTACTGTAATTCTTAATAAAATTGCAAAATATTTTTAATTTAAGAGCTTATGAAAATGTACACCAAAAAATGGTGTTGTCAACCAAAGCACTTTAGGGCAGTAATAGACAGTAATTTCACAACTATAAGGCGCACCACATTATAAGGCGCACTTCCGTGTTTCGATCAAAACTTTTGTCAGAAGGGTGCGCCTTATAGTTGTGAAATTACTGTACATTTGACAGAGAGATACTGGTGAATCTGGACCAGAATAAATAAAAATTAAGAATGGTTTTGCCAACACTGAATAAGGCTAAGTATCAGTTTTCCTGTGGTGCATTCAAGAAAATGAAGTTTCCTAAATCACTTATATAAGCTCCAGGGAATTTGTGAAATAAACTGAATTTTCCTCTTTCCTCTTCTGTCCTTTTCTTCAACTAGGTAGAAACACATATTCCTCTGGACCTATGAAATATAATTCTGCTGTTAAAAATATTGCTGAAGTTCAACTTGCAAATAAATCCTCTGTGAAACTTTTTTTCAGGGAAGAAAATAAATTATTTTAGCATTGAACAGCTCTGAGAATCCTCTCTGGAACTATGAGATTAGCTCAGTTGTTTGGAGCATGGTGCTAATAAAGCCAAGGTTATGGTTCTGATCTCTGTCCTGGCCATTCATCCAAGAGCTGCACTCAATGATCCTTATCTATCTATCTGCCAACAGCAGTTGTTCTCAGGACAAGATTTGTTCTGTACATCACAAAACCCTCCAAGTGAGTCACCATTTCTGCACCTGACAAGGTGTCATTAGCATGTATCAAGGAAGTGTGTGGGTGACAGGTGTTAAAAATGAGATCTCACTATATCTCAGCTGTCTTGGAGGGTTTTTTTGGGGGGATAACCAAGCTGGGAATTGATACAAAATCTAGAAAGTGTTTGGCCATCCGGGTGGAAAGCAGCACCTTTTCTGCAGAAAGAAATTAGGCACTTGAAAGTCGTTAATATGGGATTTAAGAGTCAAGGGCATGGTAAGCCGAGGAAATCCATTATTCTCTGAATCTACTGATTGTAATATGGATGGCAGTATAAAATCAAAAAGTGTGAAATGCTGACCAGACTTCATCTAAATGCTAAACTCCCAACAGTACTCTTTTTCTTTTCTGAATACAGCACAGATCAAATTGTATTGAGGGTTACAAATGTAATTTTAAGAAAATGCATTGGCAAGTCTTGCAAAAAAGACAGTTACCCTAAAGTTTTCTTTACTGCATTTGATAAAGTGCAGTGTTAGATTAAAATGCTCTCTATAACACCTTCTTTGCAATTCAAAATGTACCTTCAACTTCTCTGACTGTGGCTGTTTCTATATCTTTAAAATATAAAGTAATTCAAATGGTCTAGGATATAGTACTAAAGTCTATCATAAAAGAATAATGTAAAAAAGAATTACAAGAAAATTGAGAAATAAGTATTGATTCATCTTTTATTTTTAAAGATGAGTGTATTCCGTCCTGTGTAATTTGGGATTTCACAGGCAATAATGTGAACTACTTGTAGACAGTCAATTTTCTGATGTAACAGAAATCATTGTTCCAGGATAGTTCCTGGGAAACATATCAGTTAAAAAAGTAGTAGTTAAATGTTAATAAGACTACTAAAGAACATTTTCAGAATAATCAAACAAACCTCTAGGCTGCTGAAGGAAAATCCAACTATTAAGAACACATGCATTCCCACAATGTCAGATGGCCTAAGAAACTGTCACCTTGCTTTTCAAAGATTTGCACACTCTGAATAAATGAAGTGAGGTCAATTCCCAACAGAAATTTTTTGGTTGGGAATGCTCTTTAAGTGCCCCATTAACACATTTGTGTTATTAAGGCTTTTCAGCTGTGAGTTTTAATTGCAGGAGAACAGACAAACTCCTGAAGTTGGGGACAGGCTTAAGTCCTTGCTAAAACAAGAACTTTGTGATGGAGCACCTCTTCTCTAGACAAACGTGTCTTGGAACTATTCAAGTAAATATTTGCATTTTGTAATGAAAATTACCCCTGCACAAGCTGCTTCACAGTGCATCTCCTACTGATGTGGTATTGATCTGATTAAATACACATTTTCTAAATGCTACATGAAGTTAAATTGACTCATAGCATTGTATAGGGATATTTTCTATCCTAATTTTTTGTTTGAGGTAGCTCACAAAATGCATTAATACACCCTGATGAGAATAAAAAATGTCCCAGTGTTGTCTGCAAGCTACATAAGAGACACTCTTCCAAAGCTCTAAAGGGAATTAGCAATTTTAGCACAATGAAGCCTAAAATTGCTGAGCAGTACAGTGGAAGTAATCAGTAAACTTTAGAACAGTTATTGTTCTTAGCTCAACCTCTTATTCTCTTCTTGCAATCTTCACGTAATCTTCTCTTCATGCAATCATGCCAAAATACAACATTGAAATGTTTGAAACATACTGAAAATATTTATGATTATTCTCAATATAAAAATAATCCATTAGTTACTCTATGACTTAGAGTGCATCCAAAGAGCAAAAGCAGTGTGGGGAGAGAGGGAGAGAGGCAGAAAAATGAGTCTGTGATAATTCTGAAAACATTAGAGGTGAACAATATTTTCTATCTCCTTCACTAGCCATTTATATCCTTCTCCAAAATAGATGAAGAAATAAATATTATTAAAGATCCTCAGAGGCCAGAATACACCCTTGTAAATGTAGTTGAAAGTTTTCAGAGCCCAATTTTTAAAATGTAGGCTGTGCAATATGCCAGTTACCTTTCATACTGTGGGCTGGACTTCAGTTTCTGTACTGATTTATTGGTTGACCCAATAAAGCCAGTGTTTCCCAGCCTGCCTGCACAGTCAAATGCATGCAGAATACAAGACATGGGTACAACACCAGAGATTGGGTGGAGAATTTAATATACGCTTTTCAAGGCAAAATTAAAGTGAGATATCATGAACAATATGAGCACCTTCAACGAAAGCAAAGTGGCAGCACCTTTTCTTCTGCAGAAGAACTCTTTAGGCGTACTGCTCCCAAAAGTGTGGGAATGTTCCTCCAGGAACTGCCCAGGGACACCTGGCAAAGCGAGCCTGAATAAGCCAAGTGCTGCCCCACATGGGGAGCTTAGGCTCAGCCTCATTGTTCCCACATGAGGATGTCACTGGAGTTTTGTGAATCAAGACCTCTGTCAACCGTCTGGCTTTTCTGTTTGCAGTGGCAACACAGAAGTCTTGTTTGACATCATTCCCTCCATAACACAACTGCTCTTAGTGATTTTACCAGACAGAAAACCTGGCCACTGATTTTGTCAATACCAAGGTTTCCTCAGTTGGGTCTCATCTAGCACTGACATTGCCAGAAGTGTGGATAACTGGGGATTTCAACCCCATCGTGTCTTTTACAGTGTTGTCAAAACCTGCTTGGATAGCACCATAATCTCTCATGCTAAGGTTATATTTACAATAGGCTGGGATTTGGTTTTGGTTATTATTTTATGATCGTTGCACATAGTTTTCTATTAAAATACATTGAAATCCTGGTTTCATTCAAAGCCAAACTCTCAGAAAACAAGAAATAAAAGTGTTAAAACTTGATCATGGGAGGTGCTACACATTAGTGTTTCATAATGCTGTATCCTCAGTTGGTCCCTGATACCTAAACACCTGTTCTAGAAACTGAGCTCTCAAGTGGCAGCTGCTTTAGGTTTACTGTCATCTACAGGGCCCTCAAGGTCCTCCTGGCCGTGATGGAGTGGTTGGTCCACCAGGATGGAAGGGGGAAAAGGTGAGTTAAATGTCTGTCCTGCTCCTACTTCAGTGGAAAATCTTTGTCAATTCTACTGTGTAAAAATCAGAAATAGTTGTCCCTGCAATGCAGTGGCATCTGGCCTCAGTATTTTTTAATGGAATCCAGATACTAATGGCTCATTAGAACACATTTTAAAAGGCATGTTCAGAAGTTCAGAATTTCCTATTGGATGCTGTCTCATGTTCTGCATCATGCAGTGCTCAATATTCAGTATGAACTACTCTGTTGTGATCTGCCACTCAAAAGCCACACGTGGCTGGGCTCAGACAGGTGAACCTGGAGGGAAAGAGAGAAGTCCAGTTAGCCCAACCTGGCACAGAGTGTGTGACAGGGGAGGAGGTCTGAAGGAGCACAAGCCATTTAAATTGGCAAACAAGAGACAAAGTCATGGCCCACACTGGCTGCCCACCAATGAATAACTGATGGGTCAAGGACAGAAAGATCACTCAGCAATCACTGTCATAGGCAAAATAGACTTGACTAGAGGAAATTAATCTAATCCATTGCTAATCAAAACATTGTTTAAGCACTATTTTTTTACACCCCACTTCAAGAAGGTTGCGAAGAAAACAGAGACAAAGACTACAAGACAATTTCATCCTCTAGTGAGCTTCAACAACACACCTTACTCACAAGAACTTGGAATTAAATTCCCAAGTGTATGCTGTAAGCTCACACACCATAAAGGGAATGAAAAGGCAAGTCTTAAATGGCCAGAATATTGATTTAATTTTGTCTCTGGAGGGCTGAAGGTTCTGAGTAGTGATAGCAAAAGCCTGAGGCTGGTAAAAGTGCAGCACACATGGCAACCATCCAGGAAGTGCAGTATGTGTGTTACAAAGCAGCACCTGAAACCCGTGTAATCAGTGGTGTGTGCTTCACTTGAGGGAGCTTAAGAACAGAAAGAAGTCTAGCTGAAATAAACTGAACATGAATCACATACTACAGGAGGAGATTGATGAGGAAAGAGAAGAAATTAAAGATAAATAATATCTTTTTTAATCATAATCCTCAAATTTTTAAAATACAGTCTTTTGCCTCCCTGAGTCTGTTTGCTGCATTATATACATTTGATAAAAGTTCCATTAGAATTGAAGCACTATGTATCTGCACCTGTTCAATACAAGTGAGAGTATTTTTCAATTTTTACCATTTTTTTCTGAAAACCTTGATTTAATTTATATTGCAATATCTGTTTTGTACATTATTCCAAATTAATCCAGAGATGATAACAGGAAGAAACAACATGATGTGCTGAAAGTAAATTTGGTTTGTTCATTGGAGTGAAATTTGACATGGAGTTTAGCCATTGCCTTTAGGAAAAAACATTGTCATTTTACTCCTGGTTCTTACTCATTTTTTTCAGACTTTACTCAAGAAAAAATTCTGCTGAGTGAATAAGGACAGGAGCTTGCCAAAATAAAAATTATTCCACTAGATTCAGAGCAATTTGGAAAATAATTATTTGTGGGCATTATTATTGTCTTTCTGTCTATTCTGTGAAATAGAAATGGAAAAAAAAAACAATATGCAAGTAAAGTGTATAAAATAAAATATTGATAAAATCTTGATTGCTGCAGAAGAACCATAAAATCTTCCTAGTCATCACATACTGTGTTTCGAAGGGTACCCTAGACAACTTGAGAGGGACCAGTTTCTTATTCTGTTATATCCCATAAGAATTTTGACATTTATATTCAGAAGCACAAGGATGTGACCTGCAAACTTCAATTCTGTGTGCTCCAAACTCTTAAAATCTGCATCAATGATTGGAATACAAGATTAAGTCTATCCAGCATACCAGACCAGACCTATTAATGTGTCATTGTAACTCCTGAATTACAGATTGTTTTCTTCTTAACTGAGATGTCTGGTGTTTCAGATGAAGGGCTTCATGGAAAGGACATCAAATTAAACAACAAAAAATCTGTGGGCATTTGTATTAAGGAAAAATAAATGTGCTTTTGTTATGTAATGTTCTTATTCTAAGTATTTAGGATTTGTTTTCTTTTACAGGGTGATCAAGGTCTACGTGGTTCTGCTGGTCCAAAGGTAACAAAAAAGACAGTGTCTTTATAGAGTGCCGCTATCACTGTAATACGGCACATTACTGAGAAGAGATGAGAAATCTTAGAGATTATTGTTGTGTAACCTAATGAAGTGGGCAGAACTGGTTTCTCAGTTGGCCAATATGCTTCTCTCTGAAGTGTGGGGTAGTCAGGTAACCTTAGCCAGACACCACTCAGAGGTTATCTCTATCCTCTTCTATCTCTACTCCCCTTCCAAGCAGGACTGGGGAGAGAGAATAATATGGAAAACAACTGTAGGTTGAGATAAGACGGTGCTTACTAAAGCAAAAAGAAAGTGAAATTTTGCATGTATATAAGCAAAGAGAAAAAAAGTTTGTCTACCTCCCATGAGTGAGTTACTGGAAAGCAGTTGCTCTGGAAGGCAAATACTATAAAAGAACATATGCCTCTCATTCCTCCTCCCTGCCTTAGCTTTTATATCTGAGCAGACATCACATGGTATGGAATACCCCCCTCTGATTAATTTGGGTCAGCTATCTTAGCTGTGTCCCCTCCCAAGGTATTGTCCACTCCAAGCCCCACTGGATGGGAGGAGGTGATGAGAGAATTGTTACAGAGACAGTGCAGATGCTGTGCCAGCCCTGCTCAGCAGCAGACAAAACACCAGTGTGTTATCAACACCTTTCTGACTGCCAGTGCAAAGCACAGCACTCTGAGGGCTGCTGTGGGGAAAACACACTCCAAGCCAGCCAGAACCAGCACACATGACCTCACCCTGCCCTCATGAGAGCCCACCTGGAGAGCTGTGTCCAGCTCTGGGACCCCCAGCACGTGAAAGGCATGCACCTGGTGGAACAAGTCCAGGGGAAGGCCATGAACATGATCAGTGGGTGACCTTTTCCTGGAAATGTTCAAGGCCAGCTTGGATGTGGTTTAGAGCTGCCTGGTCAAGTGGACAGTGTCCCTGCCCATGGCAGCGGGATTGAAACTGGAATGAGCTTTCCAACCCAAACCATTCTGTGATCCTATAAATCCACTTACTTGCCTCTACTTAGACATACTCAGTACATCAGTTGATTGCATTTTTATTGTAGGGTGATACTGGAGTCACTGGATCAATAGGCCCCAAAGGAGAAGCTGGCCCTATTGGGTCTCCTGGAAAACCTGGACCACCAGGACCTCCTGGGCCTCCTGGGCCCCCTGGACCTCCTGGACCACCAGGACTAAGTTACAGCTTGGGATTTGAGGTATTTTGCTATTCTGATGTTTGTTGTAACTATGGATATATTTCCTCCAGAGGAAAGACAGTGTGATCACCTGTACATTTCATAGGTATTTAAGTCTGAATTGATGACAAAGTAATTTGTTCTAGATTGAAATTTACTGAGGAGTGTAAATGTAGACACACGTTGCTCATTTCTGACCTCATGGTCTGTTCTATTTAGGACAAAAATGTCCTATTGGAAATATAAAATTGCAGATGGTACTTTTTCTACTTCTGAGAATAATACTTTCAGCACTTAAAAATATGAGATCTGGCCAGCTCAAGATGAGTTTTACGTATCATTTGCGGACTGTTCATTTGGATAATGTTGTTGGAGTAGAAAGTGGCTTTGAAGTAAAGAAAGGCAAGGGAAAAATACCCAGGTTCAAGAATTAGAGCTGCTGCATTAACATCTTTGTGAGGAGAAGCCAAGAAAGTGTCACTATCAATATCCATATTTATGTCTGCTTTTTTTTCCCTTTTTTTCCACACATTTTTCAATTCTGATTTAGCTGTTTGGGTCAGCAAAGTCTTTCCAGATTTCTTTACATCATGGGATATAGTAGAGTTTACACAGTAACTCAGGGCAGTCTCATCAGAGAAGTAAGAATATTTGACAAAAATTACTGGCCATCTGTATAATGGCTGCAGGAAAGTGGTGGTATTTTTAAAAGATACCAGTTTCCTTACACATTTCTCTTAATATCTACCCCAACTCTTCAGTATTTTTCTTTTCTTTATAGATGCTTTGAGGTGTCACAGACATGGCCACTAATGCTTGTTTAGAGACCCAATTCTCTTTCTGATGTCTGACTAAATAATATTGTACTAGATACACTACTGGTTAATAATCTCACTGATGTCAATGAATGTCAATGAACAAAAATCTCTCTAGCAGTTCACACGTTCTTAATTGCCAGCACTGAAATTGCTAGCAAGGACCAGCTTGAGGTCTAGGCATACAGGCAGTCCTTTGTCTTGTCTTAGGCACACTGCACTGGTACACAGCCTCCCCTGAATAAATAACTACTTGTCTCAGAATGAGTTAAAGACCACTGGCAAGTCACTTCTTCATCCAGAATGGGATGGCTTTTCTGACTTACACTCATCTTTTGTGACCTGTGAGGACCCATTCTCTGAGAGATTCTCCACTTTTCCCCATTAGCTCTATTTGAGTAGAAGACAACATGCTTTTATTATGTTACCAGAGTTCTCCTGAAGTTACTCTGCCAATTTTGATACCTCAGAGGAGCAAACTTAGCAGATGAGAAGGGAAGGGTGAGAACCGGGAGTCCCCACTTTTAGGGATGCAAATGCAGAAGGATTTGAGCTTTAACTGCAGTAACAGTATCATAACTGGCTTCATTTGAACTTTATCTAGCCCAAACAAAATTGTCATGATTGCCATTTCCCTGAGAGGAATACTACTTTAAACAGGCTTGCTAGCTGTAGCTGATCTTTTGGATGCCCACCCCTGCCATCTGTTGAGACAGCACCGTGGTCTACCAGTTTGTTAGGGTGACACTACCTTTTGGTTGGCAGTCTGTTTATTGCTGTAAGGCTGTTTCTGCAAAACACTCCTGTTAGCACTTGTTAGCATCTGTGATCAGCTATGTGCAAAAACCAAATGGCATGGTGTTTGCTGGCACTTATGCTTGCCAAAAGAACAGTTTGAGTTGCAGAAGGTACCTGGTAAACCCATTAAAAACATGCAGATGTCAAAAGAGATGATGTGTTATATAAAGCAGGCATCAAGCACTCTCTTAAAGGGAAAAACAGACTGGCACGGTGCAGTCAAGGGAAAGGGCCCAGAAACACAGTGTGGTTTACCCTAAGCAGTGAGAGTTTGATTAAACAGGCCAAAGGAAATGTGAGATTTTTCTGCTGGTGTTTGATACACTGAAAGCTGATGGAGGAGCAGAATGAAAGTCTGAATAACATTAAATCACTCTCGGGTAGCATTGCACGAAGGGTCTCTCACCTTGGTCCCCCAAAAGGAAGGACCTGATTCCAGCTGTGCATTCCTTCTGCCTCTCTTACTCTGTTAGAACCAGAAGGCCAAGATCTCTCTTTTTCAGTGGAGTCAGGTCAGACGATCTTTCCCATACCTTTCCTTACCTGGTGTTAAGCTGTCATTCTATAGTAGCTGAAGGTCATGTAATTGGTGTCTCACCCTTTCTCTTACACCATTTCCCAAATGTATCACAGCTGTGCTAAGCTGGGCCATTTCAAGTCTAACTAACTGGCAGAAAGCTAAATAGACCAGGAGTATGAGTCCTCTAAAGCTAACACAAGGGCTCGTTGTCACTAGGAGGTAAAGACTTTCCTTTGCTCCTGTTTCTTCTCCCTTCTGCAGACATTCCTGGCACATGCTTGCCCTTCACGTGCACTAGTATTCATATTCCATCAGTTCTTCCACAAGCCAGTTTAATTTACTAAAATTTTAGAAAAAGCTTGCCCCCCAAAAGTAACATGCTTTCTGCCATTTTAGTCATCTAGAGGAAAGTGAGGGGATTCAACACATGATGCTGAGGTTAAAAACAAAGGCCCTATGGCTGTGAGCAGGGAAAAGAAACAAAGAAAGATGAAGACTTTCTCTTTTCAGTAAAAGGACACAATTAAGCCAGCAACTAAAACTGCCACTAAAAGCAAGTGAAGGGTTCCCTGCTGGCTTGGTTCATCCAGGTGTTTTGAAGCACAGTCTGACAAATTTAGACTAGGCACAGGGATAGGAGCATGACAGGTGCTGGGCCTCAAACAAGTAATTATGGCAGCCTACAATTTTATTTCTTTGCTGCTTTGAACTGGCAGCTCCTGCTTCTACCAAGGAACTGGAATGTCATAGGACAGTGAAAGGTAGAGGGAGGTTGCTGCCTTCTATGTAGCTTCCTTTAAAACTACTAAAAAATCTCCATGGGAAATCTCTGAAGGATTCCCACTGCACAGACTTCTTTCTGAAGGCAAGGGAAATGGACAGTGGGCTGAAGCAGATAATGAAAATTTTGGGGGAATGAGCTTGCTTAGTCTGAAGAACATTTAACCTTCCCTCTGGAAGGTTCCAAGGCCTGAGTTTCCAGTGCCCTAAACAACCCAATTGGAATTCAGTGTTGACATTGCTTTTGGCAGGAAGTTGGGCCAGGCAACCTCTGAGAGCCTTTTCAACATAATTAATTCTACAATTTGATGGTGGAACTCTTCTTTTCTGCTCAGTTTCAGAAAGTATTTTAGGCAGGAGTTCAATATTACACTGTGAAAATTAGGAAGAGCCTTTATTGATGAAAAGTGAGTGCTGCCCTTAACAAACTGTTTGCAAGTTCTCCCTGCCATAAATCAGTTCTGGTAACCCTTGCTAGCCATTAATGTTTCCATAGCTGGGTGGCAGGTAAATGCTGCACAGAAAAATACTGCTTAAACGCGTGCCTAAACACAGCACCTTCTGTCTCACTTCTGCTTGATGCTCTTCAGCCTGAAGTGCTGGAGCAGTGGGGTCAAGTTGGAAGACAATAAAAACCAGAGTTTCTGTAAGGAAGACCAATATGTTTTCATCACTTTTGAGCAAAGCCTGTCTCCAGAACATCATCCATTTTTCTCTGGAAAAAGTTAACGAGAAAAGGCTAAAATACTTGTGTTCAGTATGTTTCCAATTTTTACAGCATTTCCGAAAAGAGAGCAGTTGGGAGGAAAAAACCAACAAAAAACAAACAAACAAAAAAAAATCAAACCAGAAAAAAACCCCAAAAGATAAATTCTTAAATTCTGTAGCATTTTGTCTCTTCCCTTAGGATATGGAAGGATCAGGTAGCATCGACCTGTTAAGTGAATCAAGAATTCCCGTATCAAGGGGGCCAAAGGTGAGTGGGTTTTTTGGGATAGGGGAGTATAATTTGTTGTTGGGTTGTTTGGTTTGTTTTGGAGTTTCTTTCCAAACAGACGTTTTATCCATTCTACTTTTTGGAAACATATAGGCCCAGTCAGCTGCCAATTGAGAGTCACTGCACTGAAATTAATTCTTTTGCCCTGGAATGTCCTCCAAATGATCTGAATGGTATTTCTCTGATACCTCATTAGCTAATGACTTTTTTGATTATGCTGTGATTATTTTTGAGATATTAAAGGGTGAAATAAGGGTTTTCATGTTATCTAGCCCTCTATTTCTTCTTTTACTCTAATAGATTCCTTTCTTGCATATGAAAGCCAATCACACATAAGAAGATGAAACTGAAATGTTATAGTTTGACAATCAAACATGCGTAATATGCCATGTCACTTTTAAACTTAAAAATTGTTCCCAGTAGTGTGGAAGCAATGTAACAGACAAAGGGATGCTTTTTTCTCCATCACTGTGTCTCAGGAGATTTTTTGCTATTGTGGGCCACTTAAATCATCAAGTGGGGAATATGGGAATATAATGTATCAGTACCAACCAGATCATTTGGATTTACTGTCATTCTTAACAATAGAAGGAGCTCTAGTGGTTTAGTCTGGCAACAAAAGGAGACCAAGGCATGATCTTAGCTACATAGGAGTCTCTGAGGGGCAACTGCAAGTATGATGAAGCCAAACTGTTCCTTATAGTGCCAGATGGTGCAGCAAGCGACAGGGGTCACAATTTGCAGCTCGTGATGTTCAGGCTAAGCCTTAGGAG
>VRYO01001463.1:94519605-94554808 GCA_009812075.1 Sialia sialis | reverse complement strand
AAAAAAAAAAAAAGTGTGTTTTATCACCCGGTGCAGCTTATTTATGGACAAATTCCGCGGTCTTCCCAACTACCCGGAAATGTGGCTTATAACCAGGTGCGGCTTATGAGTGTGAAATTACTGTACATTTTATTGCTCTCTGTTAACGCTACAGGTCTCTGCATTGTTTTTGTAATAATTGTGGTAATGAGTTAGATTTTTTTCTGAAAAAATTTATTTTGAAGTGTCATGTGGATTTACCAGTAAATTCAGTGTATTTTTATAGGGTTCTTCAGGAAGACCTGGACAGCGTGGACCATTAGGACCAAAGGTAAAAACACTTGAAAGATGATCTGGATTGCTTTGGCTTATATTTTTTTATTTCTATATTCCCAGAATTTGCTATATTCCCAGAATTTGTCTTCAATTAAGATTCATATACTGATTGGGGTGGGAAGAATTTTGTTCCCATTTACACTGGATATCTATGCAGAATGTGTATTATTAGAATTACTTCACATCCAACAAGAGCAGTGAGTAAATACTAACTGGGCTGTTGAAAGAGAAATCTGCATGAGGGGGCCCTCTGATCCCAGAAAGTGATAGGAAAACATTCTGGAAGGTGCTGGGGGGAAGAAGGGAGGAGCAATGACTACTTTGCCTTGGTTTTATTTGAGCTTTGAAGTGAGAGAATCTTTCCACTTTGAACCTGTTACTGGTTGTGTAATCCATGAGGAAAAAAACAGAGAGATGAAAAATTGTAGAAAAAAAGGGCAGATTTGCAGAATGGGTCCTTAGACAGGAAGAGGTCTTTTCTGTTCGAGTATCACTCAGGTTTATAGTGCATCATGACAACACCTTAAATGTGAAGTTTAAGAAATTTAAGGCCTTCATTGCCCTGGGAAGTAACAGTAGCATTGAAATAGCAGGGAATGGAAGATGGGAAGTGGCAGTGCCCATCCTCTCCCCCTGAAATTTTCATCCGAACTTACATCGAGCACTAATCACTGACTGCCCATTGCTGGCAATAACTGCACACACTTAATTCATAGCACAACAGCCACCAAAGGTCTGGCCAGCTCCCTCTGTCTAGAGTCTGTAAAGCTCAGCTTCTAGGGCTGAAAAATTCCCTCCATGGGGTGCTACTGCTGTTACTGCTGGAGTACATTACTTATGAGTGAAAAAATGGCAATTAGCACAGCACGTGCTGGTGAGTGATACTGCGGTGGACTGGCAAGAATAGATGTGCTCTCACATGATGCTGCTCTGTGCACATGAGTAGGTGCCGAGTCTCCACACTGAAAATACATTTTTTTTTAAAAACTTATTTTCTGCCCTTAGCTAGAAATTTTGTTTTCACAAAATGCAGATTTCGGAAATGGAGGTAGCACAATTCCTAGGATTTAGGAAATGGGCTGGAGAGGTAGAGATAGTTATAAACCTTGGCCATGAGACTTCACCATCACCTTGGTTTAATCATGAGACATTCATCCCCAAGATACAAGAAAAACAGAAAGGAGCGTGCTAGTGTGTGACATCTCACAAAACCAGGTACACTATGGTAAAATTAATATAAAGTGGTTATAATACACTATCAGTCTCATGGGGAGGAGTTTTTACACCCACTTTTCATGATTATAAATGACTTCACTAGGCAACAGTGGCAAAATACAACAACCACCCACTTCCCAAAACCAAGAGCTAATGCATCACGAGGAGTTGAAGGTATAGTTCTGTTTTGTGCATCCTTCATCCTTCAAATACCCTAGACGACTACAGCTGTCAGAGAAGACCAGCTATGATCAATTTTCTCTCTTTCCAAGCAAGTAAGCATGGATCCAAATTCTGTTTTCACTTTTATTATTATGAAAAGTTGTTTTCATTAAAAAACAGCCTACAGTCTTCACACACACTTGAATATAAGAGCACCCAAAAAGCAGTAAGCATAAACATAACATTTGAGGAAATGGCTGATTTATTCCAGTTTATGTTCTCTGTCTCCAAAGAGATAAATGAAATTTAATGTTCTCTGTTTGTTACAAAATTGAGGAACCATGTTTACGTCGGGCTAAAATCCTGCAGAATCGGTCCCAAAGGTGGAACTGTGCAGGATTCATTATTTCCCTCGAGGTTTGACGCAGTGCCTGGGGAGGTGGAGAGAGCGGCAGTGTGGGGGGACTGTGTTAGCTGTTTTGGGGGAAGATGGTGTGTCCTTTGTAGAGGCATGAGGTCATGGCTGCAGTGGTAGATCTGGGGAATGCTACCATGAGCTGATTTCAGACCTCAAAATGAGGGCACAGGCATGTGGTTTGGTCCATGCTCAGCAGAAATAATGAGTCGTGACCACAAACTCTTCAGATGTGGGTGGCAACTGGGTGGTTAAAATCCCAGAACCAAATCACAGATGTATGCCAAGCATCACTTGACCAAAAATATGCCATATTTTTACCAATTGTTTTACTCCATTTGGTTCCTTTGTTTTTAAGGACACATGTTTAAAATCCTTGCAATTACTGCTCGCTTTAGTACTTGGGCCCTGCTTTGTCTCTGTTGCAGGGAGAAAGAGGTAACACAGGTCCACCAGGTTCAAAGGTGGGAAGTTTATTTAACCTGATCTAAACCCTCAGTTCTTTCTTTCCTCTCTTTCCTTTCATCCCTTAATGCTCTTAGGGAATAATGAATATTTCTTGCTCTGTCAGTATATTAAG
Source organism: Sialia sialis (assembly GCA_009812075.1). Classification (NCBI taxonomy): domain Eukaryota; kingdom Metazoa; phylum Chordata; class Aves; order Passeriformes; family Turdidae; genus Sialia; species Sialia sialis. The sequence goes on along the minus strand of VRYO01001463.1, from coordinate 94,552,121 downwards.
GCCCAGGATGGCTTCACAAACCCCTTTCTCTGGTGAACTGTGAGTATCAGGAGCCAACATAACCTGGTGCTTAAGACTTCTGCTTAAAATGTGGTTAAAATTGCATCTAAAATTGCATCTAAAACAGACACAGAAGTCTGCAAAGCTTAAACAGAAAACCAAGTTCCACATGCCCCCTGTTCCATCATGGGGGGGTGTGCAGCTATCACCCCACCCATGGTACAGGTCTGTGCTACAGAAGTAGGCTCAAATCTATCCTTATCCCTGCCTGATCTGCTTTGAACTCCTCTTGGAGCCCACCCCAAAACTCCTTTTTGGGACTATGCTGCTCCTTGCTGCTCCCTGTCTGACCTCAGTGTCTTTTTGCAGGCATAAGCCAGCAGAGAGCGCTGATGTGACTCATAGAAAATTAAAATAAAATAAAATAAAATAAAATAAAATAAAATAAAATAAAATAAAATAAAATAAAATAAAATAAAATAAAATAAAATAAAATAAAATAAAATAATAAAATACAGCAGCCTTCTTCTGCATTTGGGACAGCCCTGAATTCAAAACCTACTCTCGGAAACAAGATAAATGCAGTTATGCTTTCTGACTATTGACAGGAGTATTATCACAGTCTTCTAGCAGCATCTGCTTGTTTATTTTTTAAAAATACCAACAATGTAGCAGGACTCTTCTTGCCATAAATTCCATCTGCTGTATATATTATGAGTGTTGTCATTTCACATAGATATTTGTCAGCAAGATAATTAAAGCTGATGCATTGACACACAGGACAGTAGTTTAACTCCTCTTAATCAGTTTGAGACTACGGAATATTTTCTTTATTATTATGCCTACATGTACTTTCTTCTGAGGTCCTTTTTCTAGTAATTATTACTTTTATGTGATACATGCATTAGAAATATGTGTATATTTTAAGTGGTGTGACTACAGGGTTATTTAAAAAATAAGCAACTTATCTCTTTAACTCTCCAACAAAAAAAAAGATCTCTGTCCTCTTACACCTGAGCAATGAGTTACATTCTTAAAACATGAAGGGAATTAGAAATAAGGATGTCGCTGGATACGTTAGTTGCAATAAAACATCTTACCTATCCTGTGTCTTTTGTTCCCATTTAAATTTCATTAGGAAAACTAATGTGAGAAATTATTCAGCTTTTGTAATGGTAGGAAGCTGTCCTGCAAGTACCAACTTGCCTGAAATTACAACATTCTGTTGCAGAAATTATGTTGATCCAAGGTTATTTCCTCTGCCCTTTTACCTTTGCTGCAGATAGATATTTATAATTTTCCATAAGCACTTGAGACACTTACATCCCAAGTACTATTTTTGTGCTCATGCAGATACCAAAATCCCAGTAGTTGCTTTGATGCCTAAATTCCATTAGCATTCAGACACCCTTTATTCCATCTATAAAATTGTTTATAAAGTGAAGAATAGAGTGTTTCAGAAATCATACTTTATTCCTGACCCACACTTCACTTCACTGATCACTGGCAAAGAAAAACCAGAAATAGCAGTGAGAATAACCTTTTTTAATAAAACAGGTACATTAAATCTCTTATGGTGGTACTATCTACTGTTAAAACCCAAATATAGTTTTTTCAAGCAAAGGAAAAAGTTGGAAACAAGACAGTATTTTATGAAAACCAAAGTGAAACACAAAAAAAACCCCAAACAAATAAAAAACCCCTCAAAGCCAAAAAGAAAAACCAAAAAAACCCCAAACCACATACATAACAAAACACCAAAAAACCCCACCAAAAAAACAAACTAGCAGGAGTAATTGGTCCCTTGGATGAATCATCGGGTTTGTCTGTGTCATTTCTTTTGCTCTTTCACATGATGCAGAGAAAAACAGATGCAAAAAGTGTAGCTTGCTGTTTATCTGTCCCTTTAAGAATGTAGAACTTTCTATTATCCATTTTTCACTGGGGGAAAATTGCGTTACCATTGCTGCTTCTGTTTTTCCCACAGGACAGCTGTCAGATTCCAGCAGTCATATATAGGCCTGTATTAAAACACAGCAGGGGATGTTTTTAACCCCACATAGATTTACCCTACATACTGACTCCTGTCTACTTCGAATGCCAATATCTACATCCTTTCTCTTCCTCCAGCTTGAGAATCACTGAACTGAAGGGTGGAAATAACTCACCAAATGTATTTTGGGGGAAAGCAATGAAATTCAGCCTTTTGCTAAGCAGGGGTGGAAGCAGTGAAAAACGATTGGAGCTGCAGGGGAAAAAAAAAAGCCATAAGTCTGCTCTGGAGAGGGGGAAAGAGCAGGAGGAGTGGAGAGAGCAGATGACTAATGAGATAATGAGCCTCCCCCAAACCTGCCCACCACCCGTTCAGAGCCGTCTCGTGTCCCTCCCCAGTGGCATCCTCCTGCTTCTGTGAAACTCAGTGCAGTTTAGAGAGAATAACTTTGTGTTTTTTGTGGCAGGGCATGCCAGGCACGGATGGAAAACCAGGCTTTCCTGGCATTGCTGGGTATCCTGGAGAAGTGGTGAGTAGGGTTATCAGAATCTGTGACCACCTAACACACACTGGTTCCCAAACCTACCTCTCAAGGATCAGTAGGATCAGTGCTTGCCAGCCGAATGTGAACATCTGGGACTGTGTTTGTCTTGCTTAACCTGGAGCAGTCACCTCAGACAAAAACCACAGGAGCAGAGTGTACCTTGTCCATGCCTCCCTCATCAGTCAGAAGAGATACAGTCTAGTTCTGATTCCTCAATGCTCCTTCTGCTTTTAATTATTCAGAAATCAGCTCTGCCTTTAATTAGAGGAGAGCCAGAAGGCTCCTAGGTGATTTTAATGTATTTATCATGCTTAAGACCCTCGAGGGTTACAGCATGCTTTGCCTGAGAAGTCCCATGGCTCGTCCCCTGGCACCTTCCTCTCACTTCTGCTAGACAAAGTGTCTGCATTTCCAGCACAGGGAGTTCTACAGAGGGGCTGATCAAGCTTTGTAATAAGCTGCCTGAACGATGACAGTTTAGCTTCCCTGTCTTCTCCTATCTGATCCCCTGGGAAATCCTGGACACAACTGATGTGGTTGATGCTGGAAAAGGACAGCACAGTCAGGGATGGCTGATTTCAGTGCAGTGAAGTTAAGGTTCACTGGATTAATTCCCAGCTAATGAAATGTTTTGTGCTCATTTGCTTCTAGCTGTCTGTGAACTCTGTCAGAAGTTCTGGGAAATAGTTTTAAATATCCAACCCTCAGAAGATCTGAGTTGAAACTAGCTGGCCCCACATGCGTTTTGAGAGAGTTGGGGATTGATCGTTCTGTACATGCAATTCAGTGCTGTGCTTTTTGTGAAGTAAGGGAGACCACATTTCATCATTTTCTCTTTTAAGTCACTTATACTCTTCTGGTGCTTTATCACCTGCAGGGTCCAAAAGGAGAGAAGGGTGACCCAGGACCTCGGGTGAGATTGTGCAAATTTCATTATTTTCAAAAAACCTATGTGAAGTGTAGTGCTTAGTCTATGGGTTTTCCACATGTCATGCTTTTGAAATAGGGTGAACCAGGACAGGATGGGAACAGCATTGTGGGACCACCTGGACCTCCAGGACCACCAGGACCAGTCATGGCAATACCTGAGGTAAGCATGTCAAGCACTGAGGTCTGTCACTCCCCTTACAAAGATGCACAAGTGGTTAACACACTGGCAATTCTGCTGCTCACATTCAGGACACAAACCTATTCCTCAAAAAAAGACTCTGAGTATGCCTCTGTATCAAATGGATTTGTTTTGAAAAGATTTGATTGGAGGAAAGTGGGTAAAGAACTTACCTACAAGAACTATGAGGTCATATTGAGCATCTCTCACAAACTCTTTATGTGATTCTGCAGGTGGTGAACATCAAATAAAAATCAATAGAGAAATAGAAAACTGGGGATATTAAACAAAGCAAAGCACCTTAGGCACAGCAGTATGTGGGGGAGAGTTGTTTCCTGACAGTTGTCTGCTACACAAACCAGAGCACTGACTCTGGAAGCAGCAAAGGGTAAAATAGTAGAAACCCATAAAAACTCTCCAGTATGGTTTAGATGAAGGTATATTTTCAATTACAGTAATTTCATGCTTATAAGCTGCACCTTTTTGACTGAATTTTCAAGCCGACCCCAGAAGTGTGACTTATCACCCGGTTCAGCTTATATATGGACAAATTCCAGTGAAATGCCAACCTGGAAGTGCAAGGAGGGCCAGCCCAAGATGGGGCAGGGCTGGAGCTGGATCCTTGCTGAAAAAAAAAAAGAAAAAAAAGAAAAGAAAAAAAAACAAGAAAAAAGTGCAACTTATCACCCGGTGCGGCTCATTATGGACAAATTCCGTGGACTTTCCAACAACCCGGAAGTGCGGCTTATAACCAGGTGCAGCTTATAAGTGTGAAATTACTGTAGCTTTTCTGTATGTACATTGGTCTTTGCAAAAACAGTTTTTTTATCAGTAATGAAGGCTGGAGATTAGGATGAATCTCACTTGGAGTTGACAACAGAAATCTTAGCAGCTGCTTGGTATGACATAAAACTGAGACTGACTGCAGGAAACTTTACCTCTGAGAGGTGGATGTGCCTGAAACAACCAGACATATCCACAGGAATGGATATAAGGGAAGTAAGAAGTGTTTTGTAATTGCAAGAAGAGAAAATGCCCAGCAGAGAAATCTGTGTTCAGGGGAGCTTGGCACCATCATTATCAGAAAGCTGAACTGCACATAACATTTTTTGACTGAAATAACTGGGCTGTCACTTAGGCTTCTGCTCCCAATAGCAAATATAGCAATAATTTACATCCCATAGGCCACATCACCCATCCCAATACAAGTGGTTTTTTTCTTTACTGAATTTAGTGAGAATCCATGCAGAATACTAGGATCTTGGATCCATAGTCTTGGATGAGCAGAATTATAGATTCACAGAAATATTGGCTGTGTGAAGATCTTTCTCAAATCCTACTCATAGTGCGACTGTCAGCAGCTCTACACTTTATCAGAATTCTGTTGGGGTTTCTGGGGAACTGCTCAATAGCTGTGATAGAAATGCTGATTAAAAAGTCATATTCTCTCTCACAGCCCTGCTATGGTGCCACGGTGGGGCCTAAACTCTTATCAGTGACTAAACAACTCTGTTTACAGTAAAAATGAACCTCACTGTGTTGCTCCATGGCTCATTAATACCTGAAAAAAACACTGGGAGAGCCTCAGAGGGAGGACAGATATAAAGAGCATAAAAAGATTATTGAAGCTGACATAAACTAATGACACTTGTTTGCTGGAGGCTACATGGCTCCCTACATGCTCTAGTCACAGTCCACACATCTGTCAAAAATGCAGCTATGTCTGAAGAAACCCAAAGTGAATCTGAATCCTCCAGATCCCTTGAATGAACTACTTTTACCATCTATTACAGAAATGTATAGAACCTGGTAGAATCTGTATTGCATTAGGTGTGTTAAAAATCCATACAGGAACGCATTTCCTTCTCTAAATACTTTTGGGTTTTAGAAGTAAGCTCTTTTAAAAAAGCTTTATATATATTTGTAGTATAGATGTTCTGGGGAAGTACAACAAAAGCCATCAAATCCTCTGTGTTGTTAATCAGAATATTTCTCTGAGGACTTGGTGTGCTGGGTTTTGATACAGCTAATTAAACTTGTGTGGAAGTATGCGTCACTATGTATGACATTGAATTCTTCCTATCTCACAAATGTTTGTGTAAGAACAGGACATTTGTTTGCAATAAGTTTGCTGAGATAGACATTAAACTGTCCAAGTGTGTTTGTTGACTCAGTCTCTCATCTTTTGTAGTAAGCTTCAACTATGGCAAAGAACTATTGCAAGCAGACTTATCAATTGCAGCTGGAATTGCAGAACTAAAATAAATAACACTGCCAGCTGTTGTAATGTGGATATTGGCTTGATGTGGGTAGAGCAGCAGAGATCAGTGATCTGAGTGAACCACAGGGCACTTAGAGAGATAACTCCCCAGGTCAGGGTCATTCATTTAACCATTGTGTAGCCAAGAAAAATACTTCTTGGGCCTCAGAAGTCCAATGGACTGATTGGTCAGATTTGGAAGAAAATTTTCACAAGAAGGGTTGTGTGGCTACAACTAAACCAACTTCAGGCTGCTTGACAAAAATGAAAGCAAATAAAGAGTTAGTGCCGTTTCAGCACTGTTGAAATATTTAGAGCTGACATGGACAGCTGAGGCCAGGTCTCACCAGTATCTAGCACACTGACAGAGCTGCACTGAAATGTGGGCCTTGGTGTGCTTCTCATTTCATCTGGTCCCCATGTGAATGGAGGGGATTCGGTTCCTTCAAGAACCACTTCTCATGCCATGCAAATACATTTTAGGGTAAAACTGAAGTCTGCAGTGGAACCTATCCATTTCCAGGCTTCTGCAGTTCCCAACAGCAGTGTGGGTCTTGGAGGCTTCCTGTCCTTGCTGCCTCCTCTGTTGCCTCCTGTGATTGATCAGGAAGTCTGCTCTGACCTGCCACGTTTAAAAAAAACACAGAGTCCCTCTGTTTGCTGCTGTTTCATATTCCAAAACACTAAAATCAATATTTCTCAACCTATATTGGCTATTTCATTCTTTTGGAGCATAGTTGCTGGTACTCTGTGCATTTTCATGAATGTCATCACGATAACCAGAAAACCATAATATTTGTTGCTATGATTTTATCACACCAATTTAGTTTGGTATAGTACAGAAGTAATTTTGAATAGAGAAATATCATTGGGTTTAAATTCCAAACTTTCAAACCTTTTGCTTTGGCTGGCACTATTCACCCATAGTTTCGATACAAGAAACAAGAGTCACAAAGAAAGGTTAATATTGAGGGTGTTAAGCAGATGTCGAAAGATTTTGTTCAGTTTTTCTGTAATTCTGACAAGGCCATACTAATGATTTTTGGATGCAAAGCTGAAGGTTTACTTAGAAACCAACCCAGACAATCATCCTAAAACTTAGCAGTGAATAAAATATGGAAAACAATGTTTTCCTTGCTATTGTAGTCAGCACTTTCTGCACTAATTCAGTGTGTTGAAGAGTTATATAGGTGAATTATTGTTATTAAAGCTGTTTGCACACCCAAACCCAAAGACAAATAATTACATACCTGGAGGAAGTTGTGAAAAGCGCAGTCTTTTCCTCTAATCATCACTTTTCTACTTTTTGTTTTCAAATCTTCTTCAGCATTATGTACAGTTGTCTGACTTCCAACCACAATTTCCATTTGCAGATCAACTGAATGCGTAAGATATACAATGTGCCTGATCCCAAACTCAGCAAAGCCTTTGGGATTCTTTTCACTGGCTTCCATATAGTTTGGATTGAGCCCAAAAACAATGAATACTGAGTGATTCCACAATGAAAAGACCATGTAAACCCAGGGCTCCTGGATTTCTGCCACCAGATAAAGCAGAACAATTGCAGCAGCAGGACTCTTTTATTACTGTCATTAAAGTAGCAGCCCATGTCCTGTTCCTTTTCTGGGCTGTGTAGAACTGGAAATAGAGTGGGACCAAGGGCATCATACTACCCCTGAAGAGTGCAGCAGAGTTCATGCAGCCTGGGAGATGGAGTGCTGCCTGTAGGATCTAAATTCTATTTTTACTTGACAGTTTTTCCAGTGCTTTTTATAGAACAAGAGAAGAGGGAGCAGAAAGAAGCACTCAGTAGAAATAGCAAGTTTCAGCTGTAAGAATTATTCAAATTGACCTCAAAGTACAGAACACTGATCATACACTGCCATGCTCAGATGACGTGTGTAGGATAGGATAGGATAGGATAGGATAGGATAGGATAGGATAGGATAGGATAGGATAGGATAGGATAGGATTGGATGTGTGATCTGGATTTGAAGAATAGTATTCAGAGTGTGAATCTGTGAATCTGAGAGTGACCTCTGGAGGGCTTATGATCAAATCTCCTGTTCAGTTCCTGGATACTGCATTCATAACAAGTGTTGGGAAATACTGTGATCTGGCCATGTTGATCTGCACATGGTTGCAGGGAGAAAAAGAGGCATTCAAATCTCACCAAACCTCAGTGACAATGTGTTTATTCATGTGCTAAGTAAATCCCTGTCACCTGAAGGCATGCCCTGTCCTGGCCTTGTGAAATTCAGATTTTCATTACATTGAATGGGAATATGCTGCTTCACACAGAGCCTTATACAGAAATGGATGGCTTGGCTTGCCTGCTAAACAAACGGACCATTTCAAGCTTCCAAGGTGATTCAGGACATACTTCTGAATCCAAAACAAGGCTGAAGTGTCAAATGGGATCATTGGAATGAAAGAAATCAAACCAACAACAAAAACAGAGTGAGGATATCTTTTCACCTAAAACATTTACGAGGAGCAAGCACTTTACATGTTGTCTGCCTTGAGCTATTCTGTAAGACCATGTGACACAGTATTGGGAACATCTATTTAAACCAGAAAGTTGGCTATCTGAAACCAAAATGGAAGCCCTAATCATAACATCAGGACAAGAATCTGATGGAGAGCAGCCAACATGGATTTCCTAATGACACTTTGCTCCTGATCAAAATCACTGCTTCTCTGTGGACAAGGGATGGGCATGGAATTTGTAGACCCTGACTTTAGCAAAGCTTCTGATGGAGTTTCCTACAGCCTTGCTATCATCAAACTGATGATCTATGAAGTGGAGAAGAGAATGATAAAATAGGTGTAAAATTGAGGAGTGATGGACCAGAGATCCAAAGGTCCCTGTCCACCTTCACTTATTATGACTCTGCAGTCAAATTATGCAGAAATGCCTGGGCTAATGGGGCGCTCACCAATTCCAGGATAGGAAGCAGTGCATTTACTCTGAGCTGTTCAGGCATCTGGAGACTCAGAGCTGGGTAGTGCAGGAGCTGCTCCACATCACAGTTTGGGGTTCCTAGGTAGCTTCAGACACAGCAGTGTGATCAGTGCTGACTTAGGAATTGCAGCATGGAACTGCATGGTATGATGCAGACATGTCCAGAATATAATTAAAACTTCAACTCTGCAACAGAGAATGGGTGTGCTCAGATTGATTCACTTTCTTAGAGCGTCAGTGACATACTGGAGCATAAAACCTCCATTTGATCCTTATCTTGCTGGTGAAAAATGGCTTCAGGCTGCAAAATTTGGTGTCACAGCTTACAAATTAAAAATGTGAGTCAGTTAATTAAATTTCTGAAAGCATTCTGAGATCTTTACAGAAGAAATGTAAAAGAAATTCTATGTTTTGTTATTCCAGATGTATAAAGAAAATTAGAAGCAGAGAGCCTTTTCTGTGGCCTTACTTATGTTTGGGGGTTTTTCATAGTTCTAAAGAGATAATTTTACATTTCTAGAAATGTGTTTGTGCCTTAGTTAAATGATTGTTTCTTAATTCCTTTTTTAGTTACTTCTCAATGACACCAATGGAATTTTTAATTTTACTGAAAGTAAAGGACTGCTTGGGCCTCCAGTGAGTATATGTTGCTTCAGATTTTCTCTATCTGCAGCATCTCCTTTTGAGTAGAAACTAAAGATGAGTTTCCTATACTTTAATATTGTGTTTCTGCTAAGTTCAGCACTAAACTCTGTGGAAGCACTTTCAGGCAGAACTGAGTTTTGTGAATAAACTACTTTTGCATGTTTGTATGAAATAAATAAATTGGCTTATCTCTGATTCTGAGCTGCATGCTCAGAATTATGGAAATGTAGAACTGTTGCAAAAATAGAGACCAAGATTTACATTTCTCCCATTTTTTTTCTTCTCGTTTTTCAAGTCATAAAGCATTGGAATAAAAAGTGTTTTGTTCAGTTCTGCTTGAGACTTCAACTAGAAATGTATGAGTTTAGTCTCACACAAGTTATAGCTGTGAATGAAAAACTAGGAATTTCATGAGAATACAACTGATGTGAAATTCAGGTTCTCTTCTAGTTGCAAAATAGTTCAGTCAAATACTTGAAAACCTGAATGCTTCTTGGTAATGATTTCAAGTTCCTTGGACTGATCCAAAGAGAAATCTACCTTTTCCGAACTGTAGAGTCTATTCAAACTTCTCCAAAAATGTACAGCATGTTGCAATTTGCAAAATCTTAACCATCCCAAATTAAGCAACTTACTTTACAGCTAGTTTCATTTGTGAATTCTTGATTGTGTATTTCATTTTATCTGTTTTCTTGTTGGTGAGCACAGTGATCTCCCTCACATTCAATCCGTGATGAAACAAGGAAATTCAGAATGTTCATAGCCAATAGCAGAATTTCATTCTACATAGCTTAAGTTTGCAAAAACTTTGTATCTTATTATTACAGCTGTCCCAAAACAAATATTTACTGAGTGTGTCATCAAACTGGGAAGAGGGCATTAGATCCAGCAGCAGCTTGTAACCTTTTTCTGCCAGCCCAGCATGGCTCTTTCCCACTTGTTACAGCTTCATGTTAATGTGGCTGCATCCAGCCATGCTTGTGGTGAAACTATTTTCATGGAAGAGTATTTTCATGTATTTCTCAAAGACCTGGTTCTCCTAATCCCTGGACATAATAGGATGCCAGGATAGTATGGGTCCCCTTGTGTGAGCTCTACCACAGGTGCATGCCACAGGTAATCCAAATCTTTGTTTTGTGATAGATGACAGAGCTACATTCCCACAAAAAAAAAAAAAAAAAAAGAAGCAGGTCCTGCATCTTGAAGAGCAGTTGCAGTGAGAAAGATGTGAACCTCAGCCTCAAAGCTCTAACCCTAGTCAGGAAAGAGGTGCAGAGTGGGCGGGGAAATAGACATCCTGCTGATCTGAACCAGAATTAAAGTGTCTCCCTGCAGCTACCACAGCAAGACAATCTTAAATGTGCCAGATACAAATCCCAATCTATGATCAATTCACAGCTTATTGCACACTCCATTTTCTATCCAAAGAAATACCCAGGACCAAAACGGGAAAGGTGGGTGTCTACTGTGGTCTCTATGCCGGCATCTGGAAAAGACTCGGAGAAGGCTGAATAATGTTGCATGCTTTTCATATGTAGAAAATATCACCCTTTTCCATTCTTTTCTGGATCTCTGTCTCGCCAGTTTTTGAAAGTAAATGCCAAATTAGAAGCATAGGGCGTTGTGGTGGTTCACACCTTTACCGTCAACTGAATGAAGTCCTTAATTCAGTAGCAGATGAGTTGATATTCACAAATCACACAATACATGAAAAATGCATGCTCTGTTTTGCAAGTCTGTAATATGTGTTTGTAAGGGTGTGAGTTTTTTAATTTTACAGGGGCCAGATGGCAAGCCAGGTCTACCAGGATTTCCTGTAAGTATTAGTTGCCTAGGATTTAAAAGTGTTTCTTAGGATTCTTAAGTATTTTTCAATATAGTCTAATATTTTTTGAAATGTATGTTGTGCGCCATTTTTATTAGACTTTATTAAGTCTAATAAATTTTCATATGGGATGCTGCAGGTCTTAGGAATTTACCAACCAAGTTAGAAATTTATTGTTGGAAACTAACAATATTGTCTGATATGCTTATTTCAGTATCAATGTAGTTTAAATCAGGGGGTAATTAATGGAAAATTACTGCCTAAGGAAAGACCTATGCCATATAGGAGAAACAAGTGGAAAAAATGGACTTCTGAAAGTTATCTGCATACGTTTATGTAACTGTGTTATTCCTCAGGCTTTTTTGTCACCACTACAGAACATAGGAAAGTCCCGTAAGATGTACCCTTCATATTTTATCCTTTAGGAAATGTTTATGATTTTTTACAATAACATACCAGGGCTACCGTGAAAGCATTTCACAGCCATACTATCAAAAGATGCCTTTTGCTATCCTACCTACCTATTGTGCTCAGACTGCCGAATAAACATTAAGGACTTACACGCAGGACTTGGAGGCATAACAAGTTTGCAGATGATACAAAATTGGGAGGAGCTGTTAACTCCCTCCAAGGCAGAAAGAGCCTGCAGAGATACCTACATAAATCAGAGGGCTGAAGAATCACCAGCTATATGACGTTCAACAAGGGAAAGTGCCAGATTCTGCACCTGGTGTGGAGTCACCCTGGTTGTGCATGTGACAGGAGACGTTGGAGAGCAGTGACAGGGAAAGGAGATCCTGGTGGGTGCAAGGTGAATCTGAGCCAGCAGTGCCCTGGCAGCCAGGAGGCAAACCCTGTCCTGGGGGGAAACAGGCACAGCATCACAGCTGGGCAAGGGAGGGGATTGTCCCCTCTGCTCTGAGCTGGGGCAGCCTCACCTCCAGTGCTGGGGGCAGTTTGGGTGCCACAATACAAGAAAGACATGGAACTGTGTCCAAAGGAGGCCGTGAGGGTGATGAAGGGCCTTGAAGGGAAACCATGTGAGGTCCCTTGGTCTGTTTAGCCTGGAGGAGACTGAGGGGAGACCTCACCAGAGTCTGCAACTTTCCTGTGAGGGGAAGAGCAGGGGAAAGCATCGATCTCTTCCCTGTGGTCCCCAGTGACAGGACCCAAGGGAATGGCCTGAAGTTGTGTCAGGGGAGGTTTAGGTTGGATATTAGGAATCCCTATCCACAGGTTTGTTGGGCACTGGAGCAGGCTGCCCAGGGAAGTGGCGACAGAGTTCAAGGAGTGTTAGAAAATGCTCCCAGGCACACAGTGTGACACTTGGAGTGTCCTGGGCAGAGCAAAGAGTTGGCCTTTGATGAACCTTGTAGGTCTCTTTCAACTCAGAATACTCTGATGATTTGGCTTATGACTTCAGATAGTACTGTTCCAATTATTGTATTGATATTCTGTGTAATGTGATGGAATTGCTTTCCCTTGTCATGATCGTTCCACAGTTCAGAGCACGCATATGGTCTCAGGATCCTTTGTCTATTGCCTGAGAATAATTAAGGAGAAAACTGGGAAAGCTGACAAAAGATGCTAACAAAGTGCTGGCAAACTGCCCAAAATTCTACAGAAGGTTATTTGCTAAGTCCTGGGTATTGTGGACTGCATAGAAAACTAAAGAAAGGGAAAAAAGACTCCTTAAAAGTACATTTCATTTGAAAAGAAGCTGATAACATTTAGAAAGTGATATAATGAATTCTTGATCTCTGTCCTTTATAGAATTCCTACAGACATAAAAATACTATTATTGTTCTCACCTCTTGTCCTTTATTTATCTCTTGACTAATGCAAAAATTATGATGACCTGAGTTTAGATCTTGGTGGGTAAAAACAATACTTCTGAATGCTCTTGGAAGATTGTAAAGTACTATTTTATTTGAGGGGAATGCTTTCCCCACAAAACAGATAAAGAAATCATCTTGTTTTCAAATAGATAAACTCTATTTCATATACTTTATTTTTTAATTTTTTTTTTTACATACTGTTAAAAATATACCTCCAGAAATTCTGTTGAAAATCAGTCTGGCTGAATGATCATGGAGAGAGAGAGGATTGAGTACAAAAGAAACAGAGTATTTTAGGTTGAATTTCCCCTCTTATTAATGTTTGCATATTTCTCTTTGTGAATGTGTGTGTCATCTACACTGTGATAAGCATCATGGATTTTTCATTTTGGTCTTTCTAAAAGATGTTCTTTATGTGACATCTGGTTTAGGAAATAACTTGGTTTAGAGAGCAATTCTGTCTTGTAAGAATTCTTAGATTGCCACCAGAGTGATTTAAGTTCAGGTTTGCCAGTAATTTTAAATTACATTTAGTAAAATGACCTAGCCCTATATTCTTCACAAATATCACTATGGATTTATGTATTTGTTTTTGGCTAGGGCCCTCGGGGTCCAAAGGGTGACACTGGTTTGCCTGGATTACAAGGACCTAAAGGACAACAGGTATGAAAAAATGCATGGGGGAAAGTACATGCTGAGAAATGTGTTGGATGACAAGTATTTAGTGACACTAAAAGTTTAATGATTCTAATTTTGGTAGGAATTGTGATCTTAATAAGTTCATGTGAAAAATGTACTAGGTGGAATGTGAAAATACTAAAGGACATCCCTTGATATAATCCCACCAAGAGCTCATCTTCCTGCCCCAGTGTTGAAATTCATCAGTGCAGTATGCACTTATCAGGTTATGTCTCTTTAAACATTAAACATGTAGTGACCTCTTCTTGCCAGCTGATTGCTGTGCTGACACCCTGGGATCCTATCCAAAAGCCCAAATAAAAAAAAAAAAAAAAAGATCAATCTTTTCCTCCTGTGCCAGAGAGGGCTTTGCCTACAGAATGAAGACTGCAGTTTTCAATTCCCAAAGAAAGTATAAGGCTTGAGGAGCTCTCTTCTAAGGATTTTTTCTTTTGTTTCTTCATAAAAAGGCGTATTTTATAGCATTACTGAGGGGTTACTAAAGACTGAGTCTGCTCCTATGTAGATACTGCAGCTATTCCATTTTTTCCCCATTCCTATCCACCTTCAGGATGCAGGGGAGAGGAACATCTAATGTCTTGGGGATACCAAAAAAGAACAACAAAAACACTTTCTGCTTATTCTTTCTAAGTAGTTGGAAATAATCACTTTCTCACAAATAATAGGAAGACTTGGAAATGGTTAATCAAGATTTAAATGGAGTAACAGAAGAGCAGCATTGTCATTGCTTAGAAGGAAAGCTCTCAGGCCGTAAATACCAGTCCCTGTTTGTCATAAGGTGTCCTGTTGTTTTACAGAGTGCATTAAATTATCAAGCTCAACCTTAGAACCAGCTGAGTGATTTTTGGTTTAAGTCATGGAGGTTTTTACTTTTACTTTTATTTTTTTGTTTGTTGTTTTGTTTTGTTTTTTGGTTTTTTTGCTTCTGGTGTCCACACTGACAAGAAGTCAGAGTTTTGAAGGTGTTTAAATTTGGACCCATCAAAAACATAGTGATGTATCTGATGGTGTTTCTAAGCTGTGAACACCAGGCTATGCTCAAGAATGATACAGTTTGGGAACCAGTGTGAAACTGCACAGACACCTAGGAGCATTTTGCTTAAAGGATCTTGAAATTCAACCTCAGGTACATAAATTCTCACAGAATATAAAGTCAGTGAAGCCAACCAAGCTTTAGGGAGACTCCAAAGTATCAAAAATATCTTCAAGGAGACTTCAAACACTCACAGTGGATTAAGAACCTGTGGGAAGAACTGAGTTACAGCACTTAGAACTAAATGAAAGATCTATAACCTGGACTGTCATTTTAATCAGCTATGCAAGTGCTGTTTTCAAGTCAGATTTCTTCCATGAGATCTTGGGAAAGATGTTGTAGCAAGCTGCCTGAGGTAGGAAGTTTAAAGTTACAGCTGAAAGATCCAGAGTGGGAGCTATGTGCTTAGCACTGAGAAGTGATAATTCCTGGTGGTGGAATATGAGTGCAGAGGGTCACAGTTTGAATGCTGGGACTTGGCCTTCATCAAAATTAATGAGGTTGCATCATGCCAGGCACATAGAGAGAATGACTCATGCTTTCCTGATAGTAAAATCCAAACATTTACTGCTGTATCAAGATGGTGCATTTCCAGCAGGATTTGCTGACCGTTAAGCTGATGGTACACAAGAAGACACCAATAACCTGCCTGCTTTTGGCAGAGACCTTTTGTGAACACGGCATGTTTCATATAGTTACCCTAAGGAGAGCAAATTAAGTATTAAAAAAAAAAAAAAAAAAAAAAAGAACTTATTCATCTCAGGGAGATATTTTAGTATATTTTATTATGTTTTAAGAAAGATCATCTCTTTTTTTCCTCAGAATCAAGATTCACCCTACTCGTATCATTTTATGTTTGATATTACAGCATGACTAATCTGTCATGCTTCTAACAAAAGTAATTCTGCTTTGACTTCTTCTGATTCACTGGGAGCTGCTTTGTAAACAGTAATTACTCTGATAATTGCAGGGTGAAAAGGGAGAACCAGGAGCTATCATTTCTGCTGATGGATCTTTAACTGAGTTATTGGGAAGAAAAGGGGAGAAGGTGAGCTAGTGTTCTGTTGTGTTCCTCCCGAATTATTTGGTGGCTATGTTGCCTCTGCTAGCCACTGCAGGAATTCTCCTTGTCATTGCTCTCTCTATGTCGCTTCTCAACAGGGTGAAGCTGGAGTGGTGGGACCAGCAGGACCAATGGTAAGATGATTCCAAAGATGAATGGTTTTTTGTTTCTCAATTTTTCTTTGGCCTTACAGATATTAGTAAATGCAAAGGTAGTTTGGTTTAGGTTTTTGTTCCCTCTGAGTGGGTATAAGGAGTATTCATGCTCCAGGGTGATCACAAAAAAATGTGTTTGACACATATGTGGTGCTGTGAACTACTGACTTGATGCAATGTTTAAATTCTGATACAACAAATGTATCTCTTACTATCTAAACCAACAGGGAAATATCAGAGCTAGAAACTTCCATGATTTATGACTCTGAGTGAACTGGATTTGTTTGGCTCTGAACATAATAGACTGAGAGGAGCTCTAATTGCTCCCTGCTTTGGCCTGAAAGAGAATCATAAAAAAATGTCAGGTCCTTCTCAGAGGTATACAAGAAAAAGTAACAAAGATCACTAGTTCCAATAAGGGAAATTTCACTTAGATACAAAGACAAAACTTCACATCAAAAATGACACATTAAACACAGAAACAGGTGCCCAGAGAGAAAATAGATTCTGTAACAAGGTGTTGAGTGGCAAAACCTAACCTACAAGCCTAACTTAAAAGTTTGTGTTGTAAGCAAGAGATTGTGCAAGAGGATCTCTCTCTTTCCACATAAATTCTCTGTTTATGTGATTTACATTAAAGCAACCAACTGCCTCAGCTCAATTTCTGTCAATGCCAATAAATTGCATTGGATTCTGAGAAAGATGCACACCAGGCAGTAGAGTAAGACCATGTACCAAAATCAGGATACTTTTGACTGCACACAGAAGGCTGTAAGAAAGAACAAGAAATTAGTTATGAAATAAGAACAGTTGCCTAGATTCAGAAGAGTTAGTACTCAGATTTCTTTTTGTCTAGTATTCCAAAAATCGAGGATGTCAAGTGGTTTCTTTGCCTCTGCTTTTGATGCAGTCTGGTCACTGCTGTGCCTTAGTGAAATGTTAGTAGGTGTTGACATTTCTGCCCCCAAGGTGCATAGGAGATTTTTACATCAGTTTCTGTAGTCTTCAAAAGGGGCTAACTGGGTGTGCTGAGTAATTGCTTTCTTAATTACTGTGTATCAAAATACCCTGAGGACGCTCGCCTAATTACCAGAAAGGATGTTCCTCTCCTCCTCCTCCTTGTATGACTGCAATGACTGTATGATCTACCCTTCCAACCTGATACAGAATAACTTTGAATGAACGTGAACTTCAGAGATGATTTTGTGTCCATCACTGCCTGGAGCAGGTCTCTAACACAGGAACTTGTCAAGTGAAGTTTTCAACAACTCTTAGGATAGAAATTCCACCGCTTTTCTGGGCAGCACATTCCAGATCTTTGACATATTTCAGAGTAAAATAATTTTTCCTTGTATTTATTTGGGATTTCTCATGTTCTGGTTTGTGTTCACTGCTACTTGCTGTGCATCCTGCATCCTGCAGACATGTCCTTTTCCTTTCAGCCCCAAACTCTGTGTTTTACATCTCCTTTTGTACTGCCACAAGATGTTTCATGCAGTTCAGCATGCAGACAAGGAAGTTCTTGCATGGAGACTGTCTCAAGGCTTTGCTCAGTTCTCTTCTTAGTCCAGAGCTCTTGTTTAATCATTGCTGCTAATGGAGTGATGCAATTTGGTGATGTCCCATAGGAAAAAATCCTGTTGTAGTTAGTGTGAGTCTTGTGCAGCAAAACTATACAGACTTCAAGTACTGGGCCAGTGACTTTGACACATAATTTATGAAAGGTTTTAATGCAATGGTTCTGTTCCACTTTGCTCCAAGTGAGTCTCTGGCCCAGGAACAACTTTGAGGTAGCAGGGGACTCTGATTGTTGCTATCTGCCCTTAGGCTCATACACAAATTTCCAGAATTTAAAATCAAATCCCTAGTCATTTCTCCACTCCTTTTTGAGAACTTCAGCTCGACAGAAGACAGGATCACAACATCTTGGAGCACAAGGAGCTACAGAGAAGTAGTAGTTTGACAGAAGAGAATTAGGAATGGTCAGGAAGTCAGTACACTTGCTGGCAAAAGCAGAAGGGGCAGACTGAACCCAAACTCATGCCACAGAAGAAACAAGAACCTTTTTCGTGCTGGATTATGCTGTTCCCTGTTGGTGAAGCAAATGATTGTGTTTCACTGAAGGAGAGCGCTTGGTAAGAACTTCAGTGTCAGTCTGCCCAGATCTACTGTGCTGTTGTAAATGAAATTTTCTTTTGTGGTAAACAGACTCCTGTGGCCTCCACACTTCCTTCTTTCACTTTTAGCTGTGACTGCTGGCTTCTGTCTCAGGGAGCTGATAACACCTGCCAGACTGAGCTGGCACTTAGAGAAAATAGCAAAGGTGGCCACAGCTTAGTCAACTTAGTTAAAGCGTGGGATCAGACACCGCTCTTTATTTAAACTCAAAAAGAAGTCTGTTTCTAGTCATCCTCACTGCTGATTGAAGTTCAGATTTACATAATCTTTAAAGGCTCAGGTACCAGAGAGTGAAATACGAAAATGCTTCATAACATTTTCGATTTCTTTTTTTTTTCAAATCTGATTATTGGATGTGGTATCATGGAAATGTGGGTTGAATTTTGAAACCTTGGGGCACAATATTGAAATTCTGCCAGTTCACCAGTAATCTCTTGCCTGTTCAAGACACAGGCATTAACTTTGATTACACAGGGAGAAATTACCTTCAAACAGGAAATAAAATAAGAAATTAATAAAAGTCTTACCACCTTCAAGCAGTTTCAACTGGCATTAGTGAACTTTAAATTCTGATTACAATGGTGACATTATAAATTAATATGTTCATATGGTATCTCTTTATGAATTTCAGGTCTAATCCAGTCTTCCGATTAATCAGGATAAAAAATTACAACAATTATTCCACGAATTTTAGCTGGATGCTAAGGGATCTTCTCCATCAGATAAATTTTTCATGAATGTACATATCACTTTTCACTGAAATGATATCATATGAAGGGTTAAACACACCCACTGTCACATGTAAGCAGTATCCTGAGACCTACAGACAGATTATTTAACAAGTAATGCAAGAAGGAGTATCTCAGCATTTCAGCAGACTGAAAAAAGGAAATGAAACCAGAAAGGCTGACACACACGTAAAGAAGTTGTCTAGACTCTTGTGGTTTCGGAGAGTTTCAGGAAGCTGACAGCAGTTGACAGTTTGTAGATTCTCAGATTTGCTGCTGTTTTGTTGATCACTGGCAGGCTGCATAGAAGCTGCATGCTTGTAAATGCCCCACTATAGGTCATCCATCATCCTGCACCACCTTTCCCAGGCATCCTGCTGGTCCTCTCTTTTTGCAGTGGCATGTATTACTTTGTGGAGTCTGGTGAGTCAGTCAAACTTGTATAAATAAAGAAGGAATGATTCTGGTTCAGCTATCAGCCCAGTCCCATGAATCCACAAACCCAGGCTGGTGAGAGGCAAGTTGAAACCTGGCACTGCCTGAATTCTTAGACCAACTCACAGACATTTCCTCACAGAGCCTGATTCAAAAATTATTAGAAGGAAAAAAAAAAAATAAAAAGAAATAAAAAGAAGATTAACAAAGCATACACCTCTAACTTCCTTTTCCTGACTGATGCATGTAATTTTTCTTCAATAAATGGTGAGTCAGTTTTGAATTGCACATCCTACAAGGGGCTGGGAATTCCAACTTCATTTCAGGTAGGTGATCTTTTCCAAATGAGAGCTGACTGTTACATGCAGTCCTCAGCTTCTGAGATCACTCAGTAGAACAAGCAGAATGTTCCATGCAGTCTTTACAGGCAATCACACACTGATTTTTAATATAGATATATATTAATATATATATAGATACAGAACTATGTCTCTTATTCTAAATAATCAAATACAGGTCAACAAAATGGGCCAAATCACTTTTTTTCTTTTTTGTTCAGGGACCAAGAGGACCTATTGGACCCAAAGGAGAGCTTGGTCTCCCAGGACGCCCAGTATGTATTATGCTCTCAAGTGGGATAAAGACAGAAACACTTGCTTCTGACACATACTACATTATTTCTACTTATTTCAGGGACGTCCAGGACTGAATGGACTGAGAGGTTTGAAAGGTGATCGAGGTGAAGCATCCAGTGTAAGTTTTTTGTATTTCAATTAGTTGCAAAATAAAATCTGTTAAAATCTGAAGTCTGATTTATATTGATTCCTTTCAAATTATGATGGGACTAAAAACCTGAAATGTTCTAGAAATACTCGTGTTTCTGCTACTTTTCCTACCTACTGCAGTCATTGAAAAGTAAATTTCTGGATCTGTCTGGGCAGTTCTTGCAGATACACATAGCTGTGTCAGCTCCCAGGTGTAACAGGTATGTACGTCATTCACTGCTGCCATTGCAGCTTCAAACAGCAAACGATTTGGAATTCCAGTTCCTTTATATATATCAAGGACTTCCTGATCCAGGCCATCAGTGTGACCTCTCATAATCTGAAGATAGCCCTACAGGCTGTGAGCTTTCTAGCCCAGATACAAACAGCACTTGGGCATATCACAGGGAAGTGGTGTCTGCTTTACTAACAAAGGGGTACTCACTAATACCTGCTACCTGCTACACATGCAGTGTACATGTATCCAAAATAATGACCTCTGCACAGATGACAGCCTATCGATGCTCACCTACAACCTGTAATTGTGGAATGACAAGTCATGAGCCAAGGTCCTGTTGCTGCAAGTCTGTTCTCATGAAAAGATTTCAGACAGGTCTCATGACAAACATTGAGAGTGGACCACACAACAACCAGCTCTGCTGAGCATAAACCATAAACTTTACATCAGCAGAGCAATTTGTGTGGTTGTTCTGATGCAATGGGACAATGTGTGCTGGGAAAATGGGTACCCATACCACATAATGCCATTGCATCTGCATCAGAGATAATGCTGGGAAAAAAATACACGGGTATGTTACTGTGTTAGCATAAAGTCAGTATGACTGTGTTTTGGTAGAGCAATTTTTTGTAAGTGGATTCTGTTGTAGGAAACCTCTGGTTCTACTTTGCTCAAACAGAAAAAAAAATACTGCACACAAACTGCAAGTCAGTAATGTCTATCTAGACAATAATGTGAGTGAGATAATATTGCTTTATTTGAGTAGGAGAAAGACTGAGAATTGGTAAGTATCTTCACAGAATTGGTAAGTATTTAAGTATCCCACGGTAAAAAAAGACCAGCTACTGCATGTGGCTTACACCTCTAGAAGAAGGTATAAATAGAAATATAGTTCCTGGAAAGTGAAAACAGACAAGTTACACAAATTCTGATTGGAAGAAAATGACAGAAAAATTACCACCCACCAAAAGTAAATGCTAAAGTAGATTTTTCTTTCTTCCATATCTTCAAACAATATTAAAGTTAATTTCCTGGATTGTTTGCCTTAAATACACAAAAGCTATTGTAGCAAGTATAACTTGAAGTACATCAGGCTGACAGGTTAAAGCAAACAAGCAAACAAAAGAAGCTACATGTTCTAGTCGTCCTTCCTGGAGTGCTCAGGGAAGATAAAATCTAATGGATCTCTAATTATTGATGAGATGACATACGTCACATACCGAAAGTTGCATTGATGTGGACTGAAAGGTGAATACCAAGTTTTGAATTGCCAGGTTTTCAAATTGCACAGTAAAGAGCTGACATACATTTTTTGTAAAAGGCAGTCACACACCCCCAGTCTAGCAGGGTTCCTCTGGGTTGCTAATTCCATGTACATATCTGACTGGCGCCTGAAAATTTGTGAATCTTAGCAGTCTTGAGAGATCTAGACCAGTGTAGAATACCTAATTTTCCTTGTATGAGAGATACACTGTCTTTAATTCAGTTTGGATATGCGGTGCTTTAGGTGTTCCAGTTTCCAGTTGGTGATTATTTTTTGTCTAATACCTTCCTTCTTTTCACTTTCTCTTACCAGGGCCCTCCTGGCTTGCCTGGGCCCCCAGGGCCCCCTGGACCCCCAGGACGTATACTTTATATCAAAGGAGTAAGTACAAGGGGGATCAGAGGCTGGTTTGTAGCAGAAATGTGCTGCCCAAGAAGCAGCTTGCAAAGGGAAACATCAAAACTGGTTTCAGTCAACACCAGTTCACAGTGGGTGACCTTGCTTGTTCGCAGAGAAAAAAGATCTCTTAACCAAAGCCACTGCCATGGAAGAGTTTTGCCCCCATGGCCCCACAGAGAGGGAGGGACATGATGACAGACCTGGCAGCCAGCTGGGTTTTCTCTCAGGGTGGAGGTGGTTTTGTTTCCAGGCTTAGCCCCATCATGACTGTCAGATCTACATGGTGTGATCCATGCTGTATCATTCCTGTGCTCATTAGAGTAATTTCCCTCCTGTTTCCAACAGACAGTGTTCCCAGTCCCTCCCAGACCTCATTGCAAAATGCCAGTAAGTCACTGAGCAGAATCTGCTCTTAGCTGGATGCATGGCCATGGCAGGACGTAACCAAAGCATCTGTGCACCTAAACACCATAACCTTGCAGCTTTTCTCCTCCTGCCTTCTGCTTTGCACCAGGGATGCGTTCTACTTGTTCTACTTGTTCTACTTGTTCTTCAAGGTAACGGATTTTCAAGAGTTTAGCCATATATGAAAACAGAGCCATTTATAAAATATATAGCAGAACTAGAAACACGAGACTCTTTTGCTTTAGCACTTTGATTACTTCTTTTTCTAATACTTTTAATGCCTTCCAAAGCTTATTTTTCCATAGTTTAGGAGTTGCTTTGGGAGCCAAAATGTGCATACAGGTAGACATATTTTTTTAGATGTATGTATACAGTCTCCATGTTGTTATGTCTTTAGCTGTTTTTAATTTCTCTATCCAAAATAATATTTTTTTATCTATTTCATCATGAGATGGAAGATGCATCAGAAAAGAAAGATCATGTTCTTCATTTGACCCTCAAATGTAATCTGTTCACACAGAATGGCAGCAGGTGAAGATCTGTCCCTCCTTTTCAAAGAGTATGAAAAAGCTTTAGTGCAATTTTTGTTTAATGAATTACAGAAATTGCATCCTAGAATGAATAGTGAACATAGTTCAGTCTTGTAAGTATTTTCCCTAGGGAAATATCCTACTGTTAAACTCTATAGTATGTACTTGGAAAGGATTTTGTCTTTAGGAACCACAGCCTCCCCCTGAATAGTGTAGGGTTCAAGATGGACGTTCTACTTTTCTATTACACAGTATAGCTCCAAATAATACTGTGCCCTCTCCTCCAATTTGCATTCCTGTTCTTTTTCACTTATTTTAGAGAAACAGTTCTTGAGTTCCTCTATGCTGGATGTATCGATACTCATCATCACCCCAACCTTACTGCTGAAAAAAGTTGTATCCCAACTCCTGATCTTTTTGGGAATTAATGATAAATAGTCATTACTCTACAGTAATTTTCCGTTCCTACAGTTTTGGCCTACCACTGCCACACACTATTGTTTTACCTCTTCGAATTTCTCCCTTAAATCTTCTCACTCCTATTGTATGACATTGTTTTACGTTGGTAACATGTTCATAATCACATATGTATGTGTCAGCCTCACCTCTGAAACCTGACTGGATGAGGCCCTGAAAAACCTGCTGTAGTTGATCCTGCTTTGGGCTGGACAACTTCCAGAGATGCCTTTCAGCCTCAGCTCCTCTCTGACTCTCTGTGGAATGATTCAAACAAAACAGGCCTATTTTCTCTGAATTTCAGATAATAATAACCACTTTTCAGGAAGGTTACAATCAGTGAAAAAAGCATTAACTTTTACATGCACAAGCAATAGAAATATGTAATTGTAAACATCTCTTCATGCACCTGAGTGTGCTAGACAGATTTGTCCTACATTTGTGAGTAATCTCCTAAACTTATCCGAGTTTATAGATAAGAAGTCTGCTGTTCATGCCTACATAAATGAGTGTCGATTAGGAGCTACAGACTGAACCCCACCAGTTTTCCTCATGGGGACTGAATCTCTGAAGTTAATGGAGCTCTCCACGTGAGTAAGACTTCTATGGGATAATACTACAGGATTAGCAAGATCCAGCAACCTCCATTTTTTCACAGACTTGCTTAGTTTCCTATAAATAGTACTAGAAAGTACCGAGATTTCCAAGCACTGTGCCACATTTCAGTTCCTGTATTGTCCCTGTTTTGAAGACAGGCACTGAGGTAGGTAGCATGCCCACTGTTACAGGTGTCAGAAGAAGATAGACTGGAACAGCTTCTGTCTCCCCATTGTGCTCTCAATGCATCTGGAGCACAGGTCAACATCAGACATAACATAGCCCCAGTATGATGAAAAGAACTGTAAACACAAGCTGTTATCTCGTAACAAAAATCAAATCCTGCTTCCAAAGACGGTGTTGTAAATTCAGAATTGTTCTTGGAGAATGCTTTTTTTGGTGCTTCACTGGCACAACTGACAGTAGATTTGCTGATGCCTCCAAAATGCATGATGTTACCCTTTAGCTGAAAGCATGTTGCATGTCAAGGAGAGGATAATCCTCATAAAAACTTGATCAGCTAACACTCAACCCTGTCAAACTGGAGATAATCCCAGAGTGTTGCTATAATATTTACTAGCATGCAAGTTTGCCAGGCTTTTCAGTCACACTAAGAAATGCATTTCCATCGTTTGATATGTATGGATAATTTTAAATGGATTTCTTTGAAGGTGAATGCTCCCTATCCTGGAAATCAAGAAGTTCTTAATGGCCATGGTGTGTAACAATTTTCTTGTACCTTGATTTAAATAAGTTCTCTTTTTGTTTTAATTAGGTTTTTCATACTTAAGAGCTTTTTGCTTTTTCTTGGCTGTTGTGGGAAGGGAAGGGAAGGGAAGGGAAGGGAAGGGAAGGGAAGGGAAGGGAAGGGAAGGGAAGGGAAGGGAAGGGAAGGGAAGGGAAGGGAAGGGAAGGGAAGGGAAGGGAAGGGAAGGGAAGGGAAGGGAAGGGAAGGGAAGGGAAGGGAAGGGAAGGGAAGGGAAGGGAGGGGAAGGGAAGGGAATCTAGAAGTAGTAGAAGATGTGGTATGCAACACAGGCATAATTCAAGAACTGTTTCTGCACCTGCTCCAGTGAAATTCACAAATGGAGAAATAGAACCAGGTTTGCTCAGAGGGTCTTAGGCAGGATGATTAGAGAAACGGGAGTAAAAGATCGACCTGTGAGAGAGAGATTGTCTTGCACACGTTGGGGTGGATAAGAGAGGACAGTCAGGCAGCCATTCAATAATCATAAATGAGACAGGCATAGAGGGACAGAATTGGCTGTCACTGCTACAGCCTCTGCTGTTTTCAAGTTCTCTGAATTTGTAATGCTCTTCTGGCAGGTACTAAAACAAACAGAGATTCCTGGGGACTGCACAGTTCAGCACACTTAAAAGGCGAAAAGGGAGACAGAGGTGCTCCAGGACCACCAGGTGCTATTAGATACTAAATCTGTCATTGACAACCTGTGGAGGAATACACGTTTTACTTGAAAAGCAATTCAACAAGATACTTGGATCCTTATTTCTGCAGCCTTATCTGCCTGGAGATTTACACCAGTGTTCTTTGGTGAACTGACACACAGAACAGCAAAACTCAGAATGTTATCCAAGTGTATTTTGAAAAGACAGAGTGCACATTTGTGAGAATTAAGAATGTGTTAAGTACAAGGATAGATATGGAAATGCAAGTGGCTGGTCAGATATTTTTTTGACATTTTTGAAGGATATCATGGGCACTTCCTGAGCTATCATTTTGTTGTCAGTCTTTTCTGAGCCAATTGTACAAAAATCCAGTGCTTCACATTTCAAGGTAATATACCCTGTGCATTCTGAGTTCAAGGCAGTCAGCTGTTGGTGAGAGTCCCACTTCTAATAGGATGTAGAAATATTATTATAAATATATTATTATAGATAATATATTATTATAGACAGATAGATTTATAATAGATTATTATTAATAATATATTTCCATTTCAACCAATTTTTTAATATTTTCTGATTTATTTTTGAAAATCATGAAGAGTGTACTCTGTGAACTCTGAAAATATCAATGCACTAACAGTAGGAGCATCATAAGAATTATTCTTCACCCAAAGATTTGCTTTCTGTATCAAAAAGTTGATACACATTGCTAATCCTTACAAATTCAAAAAGGGTTACAGAAACAAGCATCTGTTTGAAAAGATTTTAATTATAAATGCTTGATTTTCTGCACACTTCACAAAATCTCATATACTGAGACAAGATTCAATTGGTGCTAGAAATAATTTTAAATAGAAACTGCAATATATTGAATTAATGTTGCTGTACCATATTTATAGTAATTTTTCTTTAATGCATTGATAATAACTGTATTCTCTTCATATAATAACTATGTAAACCCTTCACTAAATCTACATAGATATTTTTGTCTTTGTTCCAAAGACATAATTCTATTGACTGAAGATAATATTTTTATTATTTTGAAGACAACATCTGTTTGCTGTAGTAAAACCAATTTCTCTGTCTTGTTCTCATTAGCTTTTATTCTGACACAATATCTTAAAATAAGCAGTTAGTGATTCCAGTCATCAATAAACTTGTCAAAAAAAGAAGCAAGAAATTTTCCTAAACAGACAATAAGAAAATTCTCTCTTCTGTGCTGGCATATACACCATGAACATATCTGTTCCTTTTCAAGTTCTCCATTGAAAAAAATTAATTTCCTATAAGTATTTTCTTGCCTATATCTGATTATTTCAGGTGCTTCATAAGAAGAAGATTATGAGAGGATTGTTCTTATGATTTTGCTGCAAAACTGCAGTAGTAAAGGACAGTGAAAATAACACAATAATTCTGGTTAAACTGAAAACTCTAATCACTTTTCTCTTAAAATAACAGAGATTCATTCGTTTGATCCTATACATCAACTGGCTGTAACACTTTGTTCCATGTGAAGCTAAAGCATGCTAACTAAGACCAATTCTGTTGATACTTTAAAAAATATTCCTGGGGTTTTTTTGTGTAATGATGTAGATGCTCTTTCACAGAAAGTAGTGCTCTGGTTCTCACAGGTGTTCACATAACCACTGACAGGGAAAATTTACAAGTTGGTAGTTGCATAATTAAACTACAAACATTTTTCAAAAAATCTTTTATGAGGGGAAGGTGGCTGAAACTCTTGCCAGTACATTTGTTGAGTTCCAGAAACCAGAAAAAGCTTTTCGAACTGTAGTATTTGTCCGTGCAGTGGATTTATTTTTGCTTCTCGCAAAATGTCACATCTCCAACCTTATAAACAGGGTCTATTAATTGATAATATGCAAAAATACGAAACCAAGACAAAAAGTATGAGAGGAAACTCAAAAGACATGGGCGTTATGCACCATATTGACTCTTAGACTATTTGTTGGTCATCCTAGAAAGACCTCAGATAGTGCTCAGTGTAGAGATTATTGCTAAGCAATATCTGAGAAGGACACCTGCCAATCCATTCCACCTGCCCATTCCTTTCCCCTCACAAGGATCAATCAAATCACTGCTGCAAGCTGTAATTGGTAAGGTTGGAATAAAATCCAAATGTGCCATAATGAGAATATATTTCTGCCTTCCGCCCCACAATGCTTGCTTCAATTTTTTCTGAGGTGGAACACTGGGAAATGAGACCTGTGGCTAGCAGAGGGTTGGGCCCAAAGATCCCAAAAATTAATCAAAACACATTTGAAGGAAATGCATTGAGCTGTTATAGGAAGCTGCAAAACTGGGGGGTTTTTTCCCAAATGTATACCGAGCACAAAATATTTGAAGGCTTTTTGAACCTTTTGTGCAGGCTTGACAGTTTTGGCCGAGCAACACTGGCAGACAGCATGGGTGGTATAACCATTGAATCTGATATTTGTTTTCATTGCAGAAAAAAATGTCAAGGAAGAGTTATTATACAACTGACAGAACAGCAGCAACACTATCTCTTTCTTTTGTCAGTTCTGGTACTGTCTTTATAGGAAAGATCACACATCTACTGATGGATCACCCCACTACCAGCAAAACATATGAAAAGCTGCTCTTTTATCTTGGCTTCCATCAAAGGGGTTAACTCAGATGCTTCTCTTTCACTCCTCCCCCACCTACTATATTTTCAGAAAACTGGGAATTTTTCATATTTGAGCCTTCTTTGCTTCTATTTTTTCTGAAATCCCAATCAGATTCAGAAGTTATTGAGGTGGAAGAGTGACAGATAAGACACAGGCTAGATAGGTTGTATAAGTCTTGCTGTGTTAGGAGACCAAACTAAAAATATCTGCTTGATATAAAGGTTAATGCCATTATTGTAAATAGTTTTCCTTTAGACTCTTAAACCGGTAATAGCAAAAGCAGTGCTTTTTAAAGGAAAATTACAGATAATTATTGTGCTTTATTGTATTTTCTTCATTTTTCAGGTCCACCTCTGCCTCCATCATATTTCAGCCACTTTATTAATAGCATAAAGGTAATTATATACCATTTGTGTTTGAGTTCTGTTAGCCTTTTTTTAAGGTGTACTTTACTATAAATTAAGCACAAACAAAATACACAAATATAAGGGCATCAGTAATTACAAGTTATGTTCATTTCTTAAGCTCCAGCTACAGGGGCATGTCTATTTGTATAGGGATAGCAGTTGTCAGAGGTCTGTAAAGATTCCTTCTGAAAGGAACTTTATTACTGAGACTTTTTACCTTCCCAGTGGTATTAAAGTGAGTCATAATTCACTGCTGCCTAACATATCTGCCTCAAATGAATGCTTTTGTTACCATGCCAGCTCAGATAAAAGACATCCATTACCTAAAGGGCTTCTAGAACACTGGGTGAGGGGAAAGGGCGGTGGAAATCACTTCCATGTCATGTTATTTATCTTTTAAACACACTGAATAAAATTAAATTATGGAAACTACTTTTCCTGGAAGCACTTACAGCAAAGTATGCCCATACCTTGTCTTTTTTGGTCTCTCACTGTTCTGTTACTCTCTTAGCTGCTTCAAGTAACAAAAATTAATAAAATGTGATATTATTTTAAATGTTTTTAGGTGAATAAGACTCTTTGCCAGTAGAAGAACTGAAAAAATTTGAATCAAATTATAATTTAATGATGTTACCAAAAGTGTTGTGCTGACAGTCTCTTGGAAGGACTCTTAGTGCTGCCTGGTTTTAGGATTTAATTTCTGCTTGGCTGAGACCGCTCAAGTTATTCCTATGGCATAAAGTGTCCCATGCATGTGACAAAGCTGATAGGGTTTCTTTGACATTACAGTGTAATGTCTGTAGCTTTACAGATTTAGCTGACAAGAACTCACTTTTCATCTAGTCCTTCAACTCCCCAAAATGGCCTGGAATAAAGAAGCCTTTTGAGTCATGTTTACTGGGAATCTACGAAGACTAGAAGTCGGAGGAGGAGCTGTATATAGCCATGTCATCTGGCTGTCTGCAGATACCTGCCATTCTTACTTTGCCCTTTGCCTCTTCTATCCACAGCTTTATTTCTCAGAAACATGAAAATAGTAGACAAAAAAAAAAAAATAAATTAAAGGGGAAAAGAAAGCAGATAAACAGAAAAAAATAATGTGAGGAGAAATGTATGAATGCTCATCTTGCACAGGGACATAATAATGTAGTATGTCAATGTTTCTTCTTGCCTATTTCTCTGTTTCCCAAACTAACTGATAATCAGCCATGCAGAACACGAAATACTGTTTCAAGTGTCTGCAATTTTGTGGTGTCTCTTCTGTTATCCTGCTACACACCCCCATCCTGCTCTGCTCACTTTGTCACATGTTTTCAAATAGCTGTCCATTGCATGTCAATCTTGCTTTGCTTTTTCCTTGATGGTGGAGGAAAGAACAAAGCCAGCCTTTTATTCTTCCTCCTGCTCTCCGTTCACCTCCAGCAACAGCACTGAACAAGGTTTTGCTGGGCAGAATAGTAGGAAACAGCAACAGAGGCATTTTCTGTGCCTCTACCTAACCCCACCTCCCCTAGCCCTTGAACTGAGTGAGCCTTGCAGCTTCAAAAGAGAAAGCATTCCTTTTCATCCCATATCCCACAAGAAGAAAGTTAAAAACATTTTGAGCAGGTGCTTTCCTTTGCCAAACTCAGAGATTTCATAGAAATGTAAAAGTTCAGTGCATTGCATTCCGGTCTCGCTTCAGCTCAACATTTTGAAATATCTTTTCTTCAAAGGGTGAAAAAGGAGACAATGGAGTCACTGGTGTAAAAGGAGAAAAAGGAGAACCAAATGGAGGGTTTTTTCTGACAGGACCTCCTGGACCACCTGGAAGACCAGGATTAATAGTAAGTCATGCAAGTTGTAGAATGGGAATATTTGTGACTACCCTTTTAGAATTATTTTCGAAGGCACTAAAAAGAGACAAGCATCAGGATTGCTGTAACTATACAAAAAATTATATGCTAAGCATTAGGTGACTAGGAGAAAATCGCATTAGGTGCAAACACAGACACTTCACTGTTGTGCACAGAATTACTTTGCTATGAAATACTGATGTAACATTGTGCTCAGCTGTCTCATATAGCTATATCTCATATAGCTATACCAGTATGTAGATCATGCTATTAATTAACAGTGTTACAAATCAAAGCAGCATATACAATTTGTGATGTTGCTACTTATACCCCCAAAAATGCCAAAATAGGCCCTATAAAGTTAGTCAGAGGCTTACTTGAAAATTATTGGCCATGTAAATAATTAATCCTATTTTCCTAGTAATCCAAAAACATGACCCAAAAGACCAGTGTGTAGCCATCTGGACCATTTCTGTAAAATTCAGACACTGTTTACTGTCTATCTTTTAATTATATCTTCCTCCAATTGTCACCACAGCTGCTTTGGAATGAAATGCACCAATTCCTTGGAAGCTAGTTTAACCCTGGGATCTGGCAACAAATATGGGCATTGCATTCCTCTATTGCCATGTCTGTGTCAAGAATCATGAATGAGTGGGCCACAGCTGAGGATGAAGAATTAGGTTGGCAAGACCACTCTCAAAAATCCCTCTGGTTCTATTCGACATTGCTGAGAGCCATCTCCAAGTTTAGAAGCTGTTCTACTGGCAAGAAGTAGCTGGATGGCAGAGCTGAGCTCTCCTTGTCCAGGGTCCAATGTGTTCCACATCTGCAGGATGGTGTGAGCATGGAGCACAAGCCTTCCTCAGTCAGGCTAAACGGAAATGAAGGGAGTTGAGCCTTTTTATTCTGCAAGTCTGGCAGCTGGAGAGGTTAAGGTCTAGCATTTGATCACAGGAGGGAGAAGACAGCACTCATCATGAGGTGTACACCCTGCATAGACACACTTTACATTAAAGTTTTCCACAAACTCTCTGAGCCCATCAAAGCAAGCAGTCTCAGCATGAGCAGAGCAGAGATCCAGGACTTTGAGAGCACTGTTGAGTGTTTTGCAGGTATCAGCTGCTCAGGGATAGGTATGAGAATTTTCAGAAGCTTTCTGAAATTTAAATCCTTGACTTTATTTCAATATGTGGCTGAAATTTTCATTTTCCATTATACCCATGCCTCCTTGGAGAAAATTACATACAGACTCATGTCTAAATGGTGGTGTAGTGGCAGGCACATGGTAAATGTTGCCACCAGAAATGATGGCCCTGCAGCAGTGAAACCAATACATTCAAGGAAATACTTTTCATCACTGACAGGGACCAAAAGGGGACTCAGTTGTTGGACCCAGAGGACCTCCAGGATTACCTGGCCTACCTGGCTTACCAGGCTATGGAAAAATTGGACCTCCTGGCCCACCTGGACCACCTGGACCACCAGGCCCTCCTGCAATATATGGCTCAGGTGAGCTTTTCAGTGTACATGGGAGTGTACAGCCATGTGTCCACAACATGACCACACATGACCAGTTCTTTCACACCTGGCACCTTCTCTGCATACCTGAATCAGGTTGTTCCCTGCTCTCCTCCTGCCCTCCACCAGTTTCTCCCAGGGGTGAGTTGGAACTGAGAGCACAAAAGGAACAATTTCTCTGCAGAAAATTTTACTGACTGGTGTTATAGGAGTGCTATTGCATGAAGGATCTTTCTGTGGTTGTAGTTGAGAGGAGAGCTGCATAGTAGAGATAGGTTACCTTGACAGCTTTTCAAAATCCATCAAATTGAGCAGCTGGCTAATTTGGGACAAAATCTTCTTCTTGTGGGTAATTGAACAAAATCCAGCTGGTGACCATTACAAGGGGTTTTTCCAAGGGCTCAGTACTGAGTCCAGACCTATCCAATATCAATTGTCTGGGCTAGGGTTTCAAAAGCACACTTTAGTGAGTTTGTCCCAAGTCAGGAGGGAAGGTTGATCTGTTGAAATGTTGTACTGACAGGTCTGGACAGACTGAACCAATGGGCCAAGGCCAATGGTATGAGGGTCAGCAAG
>VRYO01001463.1:94505619-94518605 GCA_009812075.1 Sialia sialis | reverse complement strand
GCTGGGGAAAGGTCTGGAGCACAAGTCCTGTGAGAAGCAGCTGAGGGAGCTGGGGGTATTTAGCCTGGAGCAGAAGAGGCTCAGGGGAAGACCTCATCACTCTCTACAACTGCCTGAAAGGAGGCTGTAGCCAGGAAGAGCAGTCTCTTCTCCCAAGTTACAACCAATAGGACAAGAGGAAATAGTCACAGGTTGTTCCACGGAAGGTTTAAATTGGATATTAGGGAATTTTTCATCTAAAGGATTGCCGCTGGAATAGGCTGCCCAGAGAAGTTGTTGAGTCACAGTCTCTGGAAGCCAAACCATGGCATTTAGGGGCATGTTTTAGTAGCAGACTTTGCAGTTCTGGGTATTGCCAGTGGAAGTGATCATCTTAAGGATCTTTTCTAATCCAAGTGATTCTCTGATTTTCTGATGAAAAGGCCAATACAGTTTAGGTCTAGAATGAGACTGCTGGAGAACTGCTTCTTAAAACTAGTTGCTATGCAAATGGTGAATAGAAATAAAACTTAATGTTGCTTTCTCTGCCTTTAATGGTTTTCCACTTACTGGGTTAGAAAAGGAACGAACTGTGCCACAAATAGCCACATCAAAAGAGGAATTTTGCAAATAAGGTGACATTAAAAGGAATATGTGGTTAGAAATTGAGTGCCACAGTTCAAGACGTTTGTGCTTTTGACTTCTTTTGGGTCAGAGGTTTCCTAAAGACAAGCCTCATACTGTTTATGTCCAGCCTTGGGTATAAGTGGATAGGGCTCCTCTGACATTACTTGGCAGGTATGCCTGGGAAAATGACTGGTTCTTCCCTCTAGGATCTGTGACCAGCATGGTAATCCAGCCAGGTAAAACCAGAGCAGAGCATTCTTTAATCTCAGCTGAAGATGGTGTACTAGTAGCAAGGGAGAGTTCAACTGGAGAGAGATGCTGTGACAGTGCAGCATCTCTACTTCCTAAAGTTCTGACAGCTCTACTAAATATAGGTCTCCATTCCTAAGAACTAACAATCAGCCTGTTTTTCCACAAGACCTGCGCTTCCAGTGTGCTAGTTTGGGGAGAAGACAGATCTCTCTTCAATTTGTTCTCTCCAGATATTTCTTCAACCTGGTCAGCCTTGTTTATACAGCAAGTGAGACTTCCAATCTGTCATCCAGTCAATAATATTAATTTAGCATCTATCAGACGTATTCATCCTCTGAATAATATTTGAGAAAGAAAACATCCTTAACATATTTGACATTGGAACACAGGCTTTATGTGAATCAGCACCTGATCATCGCAATATAGACAGATCCACAGCATCCATGAAGCACACAAAGGTCTTCAGGCCTTTTCCTGTGTAATTTAGATTAAGCACTTCTGGATATTAGCTGAGACCCAGTCAGACAAAACGAATTATTATTAGTATTCCATCCCTATACTTTAATTTATGCTCTCTTCCATTAGTCTTCGTCATCTTCTTACACATTTTCCTCTTTGCTTTGTAAAAGGGTTCTTCAAGCAGAGCACATTTTACTAAATGTTCAGAACAGATGTTTATTTATTCCCTATCTTTGAGGTTCAGTTATCTCTTTTAAAGCTATTACTATCTGTAATTTCAGAGTTCACATACTCAAATATGGAGTTCACATATTGTGATGTGGGGAAAGAGGAGTAGCTTATCTGCAGGTAAACAGCTCTAAACACCTCCGAGAGCTGACCTCCTTCCCCTGCCATTGACATGAAGGACCTGCTCTGCAGTATCCTTGCAAATGCCTCAGTGCATACATTTTTCTTGTAAAAGGTGATTTTGAGGCTCCTCTCTATTTCTCAAAACCAACTAAGCCTTGAGTAGAGGCTCCTTCTTACAAACAGCTTTGAAGTTCCATTATCATGCCATGCATTTGCACAAAATGCTTTTAATCTTCCATATCTTTGAATCTTTTCTGCCTTAAAAAAAGAAAGATTTTACTCCAGAAAACAGCTCAAAATGAAGAAATTCACTTTTGGAGTAGGTACCAGGTGGTGTGGAGTGCATTCTTGGATGTCCAAGTTCATATCCCTGAAGAATCCTTTTTGCTTTGTGACACAGCCCGGAGCTTACACACCTGAATTTTTCATCTATGGAAAAGTAAATTTTTGTTTGCCTTCAGAGCAAAAGATTAGATTACTCCCTCAAAGCTTATATGAGCAGGAGTAAAAAGTTCTTCCTCTTCCATGTGCACTAGCTAAAAGAACAGCATTCTGGTCAATTTAAATGGGTTTTGTTCTTAATTTGCTGTTTCGACAACAGATTGTAATCTGTTGGCCTTAACTACCCAAAAATCAGAGAAAAGACTGTTTCATCATCGCTTCTAAAAAAATCCATAGAATGTGTTTTCTGAAGTTGACTTGAGGTATTCAGGACATGACTACAGCTATTTAAAACTTCCACTGCTCCTGGACACCATCACTAAGTCCTTTATTTGTGTCAGTCACATTTTCTCTCAGAAAAGATGACCTTCAGCATGTATTGTGTGCTTATTTTATTTTAGCAGCTGCAATGCCTGGGCCACCAGGTCCTCCTGGAGAGCCAGGGTCACCTGCCACCAGGAATCTGGTAAGAGAGCAAAGTAAAGAAGTTTGCTAGAGAAAATTTTCTTCAAAACTTTTTGTGGACACTGGTAGCACTGAAAGGGGAGTGAAAGTTCCATCCTGTGTTTTTATTTCGTAGAATGTTTTATAAACCCCATAATTTTAAAATGCAAACTGTAGATCTGAAAATCATTGTGCCTGAGAATACATGTAAATTTGTTTCCTTTTCTTATATTATGAAATTAATCAAAATTGGATCAAAGATATCCATGAAGAAAGAGAAAAACAGCTAAGGCAGAAGTCTAAGTAATTTCTAAATTAAGAAATCATAGTTTCTGAAAACAAAACAAAAAAAAATAATAATAAAATAAATAAATAAATAAATTTTAAAAAAAACAACAAAAAATGGAGAAAACCACCCCCAAAAGTCCTATTCGAGCTAGCAGAGGGCATTCATTTCAATTCTCAGGGGAGAAACAAATATTCAAAGACTGGTGCCCCAAGACAGAACACTGTAGTTGCAGGATGGGAGCTACTGTCTCAGACAGAAGGTCTGAGCTTACTTAGGTCAAAACAAAGATTTTTTAAAAGCATATAAAAATCTATAGTAGGGTCTGCATTATTTATAAGGCACTCGTATGCCTTCTGATAATGAAGAAGTGAGAAAAAGAAATGTGAAAGAAATTGCACTTTCCTGAAATTTGTCCCAGTTTTAAATACTGCAGTTCTCTTCTGGACTCTGCCACTTTGACCCAGGGTGCTAAATTGTAGGAGTGCAACAATCTCACTCTGTACAAAATTTGTACAAAATTGCTGTCTTTCTAATACAATCCGTAGACTGATGATGCTGGCATGCCAAAGTAGCAAGATACTCGTATTACTTTATGGATTAAGTTACATAAAACTGGCTTTATGAGCATTTCCTGCCTTGACATTTATGTGTCCAAATTAGACTATTTAATTCCAAAGTGTTTTGTGTGTCTGATGAATTATGTTTCATTTTCCTATTTGACAGGTTACAACATTCCAAAATATTGAGGGTATGTTGGAAAAAGTTCATTATGTAGCAGAAGGTACACTAATCTATCTGAGGGAAACCAGTGAGGTTTTTATCCGTGTTCGGAAAGGATGGAGAAAATTGCAGGTACTATTGCGCTACACCCTAATCTTTTCCAACTCCCTTCCTCACAATGCAGGTGAGGGAGATATTTTTACAGAGGGAAAGAAGTGTGGGTGCAAACACTCCTCTTTTTTAAATCCAGAAGCTCCTAGTGATATATTTCTGTTCTACTCTCCTTTCTGTTTCTTTCAGCTTGGTGAGCTAATTCCCATCCCCGCTGACAGCCTTCCTCCTCCAGCCATATCAAGCCATGTAAGTACAAAATACTGGATTGTGAAAAACTGAGTCTAGATGCGTGATACACTTGGCAGAAGTTGTATGCAGATCTCTGCACAACCTGATTTTCCACCAAGATTTATCTGTTCCAAATAAGCATCCTACCACTATATAAGCTTGCAGATTGATTTGCTAGGACAGTCATCTCTGTTTTCAGTATCTTCTCAGATTACAAACATTACAGAGACAAAGCAACATTTACAAAAAGAAGAATAAAGTAAGATGCCCATAAAAAAAAATCTCAAACAACAAAACAAACCCAACAAACAAAATGAACAAAAAAACCCAAACAAACCAAAACAACAAAAAAAAAAAGAGAGACAAAAAAACAACAAAAGAAAAACCAAACAAAAACCCACAAACCCAAGAATTCTGTTTCATAAGACTGGAATCAGTCATATCAAGCCCTGATCCCCTTCAAGGAAGGTCAGAAAAGAGTTTCTGAAAAGCAGATTTTCTTTGAAAGGTTATAGTCCTTTATTCAGCATACCATAATCATCACCTGAATGTAGCTTACCCAACAGTGTGCAGAGGGTGCACTCTAAAGCCTCAATTGTTAGTTTGGACCTGACCCCATTCTGCAAGTTATTGTACGAACCTGCATGTGAACATGCTGTCTGTCCCAAAAACCTGTGGGAGGATAAAAACCAAGAAATGACAAAGGGAATAGAGAAGAGTTTTTTGATGACAGGTTAATTGCTCTGCTGAGAAAATGAAAGGGCAAGAGAGTGCTAGGAAGGAGCAGTGAGAAAGAAGACAGCCAGAAACAAATAAAAAGTCTTGGAGTAGGTCAGGAAGAAGTTCACCTTGCACACTGGGAAAATGTCTAGACCTCAAGTTATAAGACATTTCTGCAGTTGACACCACCTGAGTTTCCCATCTGCTATAGCCAGTGGCTTGTTACTCATATTTGCCAGGAGAAAATTTGCTGTTCTGAAACAATTGACACAGTTGAGAAGTGTTTCCACCCATTACGTTTTCTGTTTTCACACCCTCCTTAACCTTTCAGTTCTGATTTTTCTCAACTGTTCTTCTTCTGCTCCTACTGAGAGCAGATTGCTCTCATGCAGGACTCCAGGTGCGATTAAATTTTTATTTTAAAACTTACTGAGTGTCTAAAATTCTGATATTTAACATACTCTTTTTGCTTGTGTCCAAATAACAGGGATTTCAGTCTATTCCAGCACTGAGATCAATATCACATGTGAACCAGGGAAAACCAGCAGTAAGTATGAGATCCGTATTACAGCTGCAGATCTTTGAAATGTGAGTTTGCATCTTGAGTAGCAGTTTCAATATTTGCTCTTCAAACTCAGAAATTTTCCTTCAAAATTTACAAATACCCTCCAACTTGCTCAGACATCTCAGACACAATTTGAAATTGTTCTCTCCAGATCTATTTTCATCATGCCAGGCCCTTTCCCATCTCAAAAGAAAAAAAAAATACCCTGACTCTAAGTTAGGAATACCTCTTCACTTAGTGATTGTACTTGCAATTCAGAGTAACTTCTAAACTAACAATAGTGTAACAATTAAACAATTAAAATGTTCATTACAATATTTTCAGTCTTCTTGGTGCTGCTTGGCTTAGACAGACACTTTAGAAGTTAAACTTTTTTTTTAAGAACTTTAAAATATTTAGACAAAGAAAGCAAGGTAACTGACATATCTAAAAAATGAGACCAGAAAGAAAAATAAAAGCAAGGATGTGGATTAGCTTTTGCATTTGTGCTCCTTAACTTAAGCATGCTACTTCTTGTATTTTTAAATACCTAGTCACTTCTTACTACTTTTTTCCATGTTTGTAGGATTAGGGATTTTGTTCATGTGAAAACTCAAAAATTTCCAATTGAAAATATTAGCTGCTTCTAAAAGATTTTCATTTTTAGGAGCATAGGGTTTTAGGATTCTATGCTTTCCTTTATGTGGTTTCCTTCCTTCTAATCTATTGTTTCCTTAACTTTGAAAGATAAATTGATATTTCTGCTAAGTGTCTTATGGTTCTGGGAAATGTACTGTTATAGCAAAAAATAACTTTCATACCTGCTATGAAGGGTGCATGTTGTGCTGGCAGGAGGAGGGGACACTGTTTTGCTCCCAACATGTATCTTCCTTGCGTCACAAACTTTTTTTTTTAATGGTGCTTTTTCTTCTTTTTTCTTCCAGTTGCATCTGGTGGCTTTGAATTTCCCATTGTCTGGTGACATGCGAGCAGATTTTCAGTGTTTTCGGCAGGCCCAGCTTGCTGGTTTGACGTCCACCTATAGAGCCTTCCTCTCATCCCACTTGCAGGATCTGGCCACAGTCGTCAGAAAAACAGACAGACACCATTTGCCAATAGTCAATCTTCAGGTAAAAATGAGTACTTAGTGCTTGTGGTTTTAGGATAGGCTGTAGGTTACTCCAGAAATCTTGGAAAATAGCAAAAGCACTAAGTTTTGGCCCAAACTGCATTTTATGCAGAAGAAGCTCTGCTTCATATTTCACAGCCAGATTCCAGAAATAAAAAAGTAGTGATGAAGTAGGAAACTACTGAGTTATGTTCTACCTTTCAGTGTGATCACAGGATGAAACGCCTATTTTTCTCATTTCTAAGAAAAAGGCAAATTCTGTGCTTAGGAAGAATGTTGGATATACCCCAATGAAACGGAGAGGAGAGTCTAGAGCATGAGTCATTTTGTGGTCTGACATAGGCAGACACACTCTAAAACTGAGGAAAACAAACCATGTCTTTGTAGCGTTGGCTGGGCTCCCAGGACAAGCGGCCAAAGAAACCTACAGGAATAACACATGATGCTTGGAACATGTTGAACGGATGCTGCTCTGAAGTGCATGCAAACACAGAGCCTTGAGAGAAATTTCTGAAGACAATATTGTTTCAACTTTGACTGGAAAAACTCAAAAGCAGTTTGAGAGGAAGCCAAATGCAAAGGGTTTGGCCTGAATGTTTGCAACACTTTTCACAAAACTGTGATCTTAACAGAAGTTCCAGTACAAGTTATGTCTGTATTTTCTCTACAGCTACAATAGTTATAAGCAATTTTTCAAACAATGCCTTAGGAGGAAAAGGACAGGGGATGACCAAGCTGAATTTTTGGAGTGACAACAGAACAGAGAGACAACTTTGAGGCAAAGGCATGGACTAGATAGCTATTTACATAGAGATGGTGGATGAGACAAGTTTGTTTGGGAATATTATGCAGAAACTGATGTGAAGGAAGAAATCACAAGTGTCCTTAAATGCAGATAAAATTTTCAATTTAGAAATTAATCTATAAAGGGATTTGGGATCTGACTTGGGATTTGATGTAGATTTGGGACTCAGTCTGTTTGTAAATGTGACTTTGAAATTTTAACAGGGAGAAACCCTTTTCAGTAACTGGGAATCTATATTTGATGGAAATGGTGGACAATTCAACATTCATGTTCCAATATACTCCTTTGATGGGAGGAATGTCATGACTGATTCCTCTTGGTGAGTTGACATTACCATTTATGTTTTATATGTTGCATGTAAGGGATGTTTTACTTTTACCTGCTAGTAATAGAAATAGCAGCATTATCTTGGGCCACTAGACGTGTGACGTGTGAATGACTTTCTTTTTGTCATTTTTCTTTGCCTTTTCTGATAGTCTAGAAATGGGATATCAAGTTGTGTTCTCCTTTCTCTCCTCTCTGTCTTCCTCTTTACCTGATCATTCCTTGCTTCAAGCACAAGGAATGCAAATAACCACAGATCACAGGTGTGCAGTTGAATAAAGCAAGAGAATTTTCCAGTAAATAACTTCTTAATGTTACCTTTCAGGCCTCAAAAAATAATATGGCATGGTTCAACTGCGAATGGGATCCGACTGGTTAGCAGCTACTGTGAAGCCTGGCACACAGCTGGTATGGGAGCTATGGGACAAGCATCACCTCTGAACACAGGGAAACTTCTTGACCAGAAAGTATATAGCTGTAATAATCTGTTTATTGTTCTCTGTATCGAAAACAGTTTTGTATCCGATCCCCAAGGAAAATAATTCAATTGCTGCACATAGGAATATTCCATTTGACAACAGAAAAAGCTGACACTGAAATTCCATTGGTAATGATGTAAATATTTTAATTTTTGTAATTGCACATTTCAGGAAAAAAATAGCCAAGGGAAACATACCTCAACACAAACCACATTCCAGTTAGGTGGAACATCCAGTGCACACATGAGCGGCTTAAAGCCCTTCCTTCCATTGAGCCCCATGTGGTTCGAAGCTTGCCAGCAGTTAACTCTTGTTCTTCCACCTGAGCTGGAGGTCACCTAAGGGCACCAGCCAAGTGTGGTCTGTGAGGAAGATCCAGCAGCCTGCCTCATAAGCAGTGTGGCTCAGCAAGGCTGCTGCTGCTTCACAGCTGAGAAGCTGCATGCTCCATGCTCTCCTTTTCACTTGCGTACATTTTGGATACCCAAGGCACCATTCATAAATGCTCATATACACAGCAAGTACTGGGCGGCTCTCAGGCCTCACAGAGCTCCCATTTGCAAAACAAAGCTTTAAGAACAAAGGTGCTCACCTCCTCTGAGTTTTGGTGGGAGATGAGTACCCGACTCCCGTAAGCTTGTACGGATCTCAGCCTGGTGCTTACACAGAAATGTAGCAGCTCCTACGTCTTATTTCAGCTTTTCTCTTTGCAGATTCTAGGCATAGGACTTTATGCAGGAGGAGTGAATTTCACATTGACAAAATCTGGTTTTTATTTTGGTGCTATTGTTACCAGGAAACCTGAAAGCAATGTTAATAGAAAACATCCTGTTTAACTGGTAGAACTGAACAAAGCAAATGCAGACAAATGAACCATCTGACCTTTATTTATTTCATTGCATATTAGAGGAAGTCATTTCCTTTTGTGTCAGACTGACGAATGAAATATGTCTATCATGGTTTCTTTAAAATAGGTTCTACATATTGTTAACCCACTAAGTTATATGTAAATTGATTTTCCTTTTTGTGAATTTACCCTTCTGGCATTCATATAATTAAAGAACTGTTAATATAAAATAACTGCAACAATTATAAGAATGATCAGGAAACAGTAATATTTTTCACTAACAGTATCACCATAATATGCAGTCTTTTGCTGATGTATTTGTCTACTGCATACTTTAAACAATGTATTTACTTATGTTTTATCAGGCAGTGACTATGGAGGTCAAACTCCACATTATCTTTTTTTTTGAGATTTAAACGAGAATCCGTATTGGAGAAAGATGTTTGTTTGCTGACAAATAGAATATTAAATAACTAGACAGCACTTGTTGACAGACAAAAGCTAATTACACTTACAATACTAAAATGATGTAATTATACAACTAAATATTTTGAAATCCAGCTTTATTTTTCCAGTTGATTATAAAAGCTTATTTCCCAGGGTCAGCTGAATGATATCTTCATTTTTTTCTAGGAAAGCAACAAGTGTAAATTACTCCATTATTACAACATTGGCAATAAGGCAAAAGCCATTTGTATTACATTTTAAATGTATGCACTCATTTATAGTTGACTTTCCTAAAATACTGAGCTACTTTTGTGCCAGATTCCTCCAGTTCACAGAGATGGAAGAGTTAATGTGCAGCAGGGTTTCACTCTGAGTCACAGAAGGATCAAAGGGGGGAAATAAAGTGCTTTTATCTGCTTCAAGCAGTAACCATCTACTTTTAGTCCTTTATGGGCCAGTGGGGTCTCCTTTAAACCACTCATCAGCATCAGTCCCCATTCATCCTCTCCTGAGCTCCAGCATCACTCAGGGAGCTGGCTGTCCCTTTGCCTGGAATTGCAGTGGCAAGAAGTGGCAGGGTCATGGGATCACACAGAAGAGCTCTGTGAAGGGGGATGAGAGAAGATGAATAAAAACATGCAGGTTTTAGTAGATAGTGAACTAGAGTTTAAGTTGGGTCCAGCAAAATGCATCCAGAGACCTTTGTACCAGTCCTTTCACAGAGCTAACCCATCTCTGTATCCTGAACAGAGCTTAGCAGGGAACTGAAATGTTTAAGCACCATCAACAAGTTGCTAAAAAACTCTCCATATTTGCTTGCCACCTCTAACAATAATCTGCAGGCTACAGTAATTTATTGCACACCCTTTAACTGAATACAGAGTGTGAACTATGCACCATCTGGGCTGCCGTGATGCTGAATTCACCAGCTTGCTCACATGCCAAGATGCCTTTACCAGAGATTAGCATGAGAGATTTGTTAGAAAGATGATGTTTCCCTTGATGAAAACAACAGCAACAACACACACCTTATTTCAAAGCTAGTGGTGTTCTTTATATTCCCTAGTACAATTGAAAAGAAAAAATAATATTCATCGAGGATATGACAGGAAAAATTACCCTGGTACTTAAGAATAAATTGGCTTTCTGTATCAAAGGAGAGTACTTTTTTCAGCATGGTTCCAACATGAAGCTCAGCTGCACTTGAGGAAGAATGTTTGCTAATTCAGGTAAGAAACTGTGTTTAAGGCAAAGTAATCACCAAGACAGCACTAGAGCAAGGTTGAAAACAGTAATTGCACAAGAAATCACTGTAGCAGTTCTAATTGTACTGAATTGTGAACTGTGAGTTGTACCCTAATATCCTGGTCTGGCCCACTGGTTTTGTTTGCTGTAGGTAAACAACAGGTCTTTCGTCCTTCTCTGCTCAGGGACCTTTTCTCTGGGCAATCACAAACCATGTCATGCTACCATCTCTCAGTAGCGTGCTGCTCTGCCCAGAAGAACTGTAGTGAGAGGAGAGAGGAAGAGTTTCTCCTCCCATTGTCGCTTTAATCAAGCCAAACCTGCGAGTTTCTGCAGTGTAGCATATCCATCTCAAAGGATTGACAACAAAACGCATTTTGGTGTAGCCAAAGGCTGCCAGCCTTGCTTCTGAGCTCTGCAGTAGAAGAACAACTTTCAGCTGTGCAGTGAAAGAAGGAAAAACAACTCGTCCTGCCTGGAAGATTCCACAGTTCCTCTTCTTTGGCACTGAGATTTAGGTATTACTTCTGCATTAATACTTGCAGTATTGTACTGTCCTGGAAAAGAGAACCTGTCTTCTAGATTCTTGAAAAATTACATGCTAGAATTACAATTTCATTTTGGTGTTCAAGTACTGGGATTAATGCCATGCATGCATCTTAAAAAAAACATGTGATTGGGGTTTGGCTTTTATTTGCTGTCTTGATACATAGTTTGAGCCTGCATTCTAACAGTTCCTCCCTGCTGTCTCTCCTTAATGCTTCAACAGTAGCTGCCCAGAGACAGAAATATTTCTAGATTAGTATCTCCTTGACTACTTCGATACTTTAACTTGAACCTGACCTCCCTTTTTTAACCAGAGAGCTGCTATTTGCTGCACCTTTTTCTGCATCTTTGTGCAATTTCCACTGTTAACAGTTGGTCTAAGATTTTTCCTTTCATATTTCCTTCCACTGTATCCATTTTTTTTAAAAAACCCACCATAATGCCACCCTGTTCTTCTCCTAATGTTCCTAGTTAATGGCTCTATGTACACACAGCCTAAAGTGGGGGTGCACTCAGAGTGGATGTCTCAGGTCCAGCAGTAGTAGACATTGCATGTGGGAGAGGGAGCACAAAGCCAGAGCATCTCTTCATCCTGTATGAGCAAAGGAGAGTAGTGGAATGACAGACAGCACAGTCTGTGGGAATTTCTACATTGTGCCAGTTTTCCTGGGGTAGAGTTCATTTTCTTCACAGTAGCTGCTATGGGGCTGTGTTTTGGCTGTGTAATGACAATGTGTTGTTAACACAGAGATGTTTTCATTCTTGCTGATCAGGGCTTAGACAGAGCCAAGGCCTTTTCTGCCTCTCATCAGCGAGGCGGCTGGGGGTGCACAAGAAGTTGAGAGTGGACACAGCTTGGGACAGTTCACCGCAGGGATATCCCATATCAGATGGTGTCATACTCAGCATATAAAATGGGGACAAGAAGCAGGAAGGGGGAATAATTCCAGCAATGGCATTTGTCACCCAAGTCACCATTCCATTCCAGCCCTGCTCTCCTCCATATGCCTTAACAATGCCTGAAAATGGGAGGATCAGTGCTTTGCTTGTGTGTGTGGGTTTTGTTTTACCTGTCAAACCCAAGTTTTCTCATCTTTACTCTTCTAGTTCTCTCCCCCATGCCATCCTGAGGGAAGTTAGCAAGCAGCTGTGTGGGGCTGAGTTGCCAGTCAGGGTTAAGACACAATATGCGTATGAAATCAATTCAGCATCACACCCTGGTGTTGATCAGAGGTAACTTACAACTTTTCCTCAGCCTGACTCAGGGATACTAGTAACACTTCAGCAGAAAGGGAGGTGACAGCCTAGGTGGACCTTATAAGAAGTACCTATGATCACATTCAAGTTCATGCCAGGATGATGATCACATTGCCTCTGCAGGAAAGATATGTTTTGTGTGTACCTTGAGTATGTTCACACGAACAGCAATATCATAACTGTGTTTTCCACGAATCA
Source organism: Sialia sialis (assembly GCA_009812075.1). Taxonomy (NCBI): domain Eukaryota; kingdom Metazoa; phylum Chordata; class Aves; order Passeriformes; family Turdidae; genus Sialia; species Sialia sialis. The sequence continues at coordinate 94,506,160 of VRYO01001463.1, read as the reverse complement.
GTACCAATACCACCTCACAGGTGTTTTGTTTTACCTTCCTTGGTTCCAGACATGCTCATTGAGGTCATAGCCATAATGATGGTTTGGTATTGGAAAAATATTATTTCCCCACTGAGTTAAATGGATTGGTTTTAACAACCAAAAAATTATTTGTCAGCATTTAGCTTTGCTCTACAGCTATATATTTTCACATTGCGGGTCTCAGGGTTTCAACTGAGACTAGTCCCATCCCCAAGGATGTACTAGAAAATTATCACAGCCAAGGCAGAGCTATTAGAAGAAATATCACCTCTGACTGACAGCTGAACTTTTCCCTGACACAGTTCTGGTCAGTGCCATTTTTAACCCTTCCAGACACTTCTCTAGGGGACAATTTGTAGGGAGAGCATGTGCCAAAAACTACTCTTGTGGATAGTTTGAAAGAGCTGCCCTATTTTGGAACAGAAATATTTAACCTGCACTCACAGGTGCTCAAGCATTTTGCTTGGTCTCAGGGCTAACTGGAGTCCTCATCCCACTGAAAGTCTGTAGAAGGACTGCA
>VRYO01001463.1:94433828-94498894 GCA_009812075.1 Sialia sialis | reverse complement strand
AAAAAAAAAAAATGCAGCTTATATTCAGGTGCGGCTTATATATGGACAAATCCCGTGGTCTACCCGGATGTGCGGCTTATCATCAGGTGCGGCTTATAATTGTGAAATTACTGTACTCCTTTCTGATTTTGCTGTTTGATTTGGTTCCTGTGGATAAGATACAGACAAGTGTCAGCTGAAGGGAGGGCAGAATCCCATAGTCTCTCAGACTCAGAGAAGTTATCCTACAAATGCTAGGAAGCATCTCTTCCTAGCTAGGCTGTAAGGATAAACTAATTCTCATGTGTTTGTAGGCCAAGCCATTTCTGAGAGTCAATTCAAGTGGAAACTAAAACTGTGTTTAAAAAAGAGCCCCAGCCAATCTCCAAAATGTAATATTTACACAGCCCTTTGACCTTCAGCAGAGTTCTGAGAAAATATGTATCCTGGAAAAAGACAAAGCATTTAGCTTCTCAAGAAAATCTGGACTTCTCATGGCTTCAACTACAGCTACAAAAGGAGTAACCTCCTCTACAAAGCTAAACTGCAACAGAACAATACACAGATATACTCTAGTCTTCTGTCTTATTGAATTTTGAACATCATTTGGGCTCTTCATTTTCTGTATTGAAATACAATTGTTAATTTTGGCAAATTAGTCCCATGACCAGTTAGTTGAGCTGAAATTATCTCCTTGTCAAAGAAGGCTTTTCCTTTCCCATCTTTTATACTTCTTTAGAACAAATAAATATATATACTTACTACATTAATTCCAGTATTTTGCTGGCAGAATAATCCAGTACCATGATGGACATGTTCCTGATCTTCATTTAAAATGTGCTCTTTTTTTCCCTTAGTATTATCCTGTCTTTTAATTACTAATGCATTTCTCTTAGGTTTTGGCAATAAATACTGCTGACAACAGGCAGATGTGTTGTGTAGGTGTGATGAAAGTACTTTTGCTACTACTATTGCAAAAGTTCTAGGATATTAGTTTATCTAGAATCTTAATTTAACATGCTTAAATTCTCAAGAGAGACAGTTTCTTCAGCAATCTACTATCCAGACTACTAAGACTTCTTGGGTAAAAGTCAGCCTTTGGAATTACACTCAAGGGATATGGCTGATGGAAAATGACCACTGCAATAGAGAAACAGAATTCTGAGAAAAAGAGTGAAGTAAGTGACTGTGATTCGCAAGTAGAAAAATGTTGTGCAGGGGAATTCCCATGCTAATTCAGACCTGAAAATGGCATGAATTATTATTTTTATATAGGTCCAGTGTCAAAAGCTTTCCCTCTTAATAATGTCACTTGGAGATGTAGGAATAACCAAAGACTCACACAATCTCAAAACGACATATTCTTGGAGAAGAGTTAGAAACATAATAGCTCAAGAATAAAGTTCTACAAAGTTCTGGTAAAGAATAAAGTTCTACAAATTTTTTTCACCATCTTTCTCATCACTGCATAATTTGTCATTTTATTCAAATACATGTTTAGCCTATTTTTCTCTTCTTCAGTTTTATTCCTGAGTTGGTACAAACTCCATTACCTGATTTAAGGGAAAAAAGCACCTACTTAAAACACATTACAAAAAAACTGCATACCATTTTCTTGGGACTGCTCAAGGTCCAGCACCTTTAGAGTTAACTCTAGCTATTGATTGCAAATGAACAAGTGAAAACTTACAGAAAACTTACAGAAAATACTCCTTAGAGAGTCTACAGCAACAGGATTTTGAAACAACCTTGTATAACCCGAACTGTGACAGAAAGTTTAATGCAGTCACCTCAGGTAACCTACAGCCACATGCCCTGAAGAATGAGAGTGGGTGGGCAATATGCATCAAGTCTAGAAAAGCTGCAGCACGGCCAGCAGTTCCTAAAGCATGTCATAGAAGAACTTCTCTCTTCTCTCATTTACAGTTTGCAGGGTTAATATTATATTATTAATTTAAATTATTAAGTTATTTTCTTGTCTCTTTCTCTTTTATTCTATTTTTATTGTGAGTTTATACTCTACTAAACAAAATGTTGTTTTAACAAAAAAGTGAATGCTTTATTAAAAACTTAATTTTAAAAAAATAAGGATAATGAATATTTAATCCAAGTTATTAACTCGATCCCCAAATCTAATTTTGAGGTCTTAGCAACTTCTCACCACAATTCCCACTTCCTACTCTAGGAAATTTCTTGTCTGCTATGAGCCTTTATCCCATGGAAGAAGAAATCAAGCTTGTCAAGCCCACAGGGTGCCTGCTGGCTGACGGGTACACAGAATTACAATCGGAAAACCTCATGATCTGTGCATTGCCAGAAAGGTGTTAACTTTTGGTAGGTTACACATGCTCCTCCTTTCCCAGTCTGGTCAAAACTGAGTTCAGTCTCTGGAGGAAAAATACTTTCCTTGATAAGTGGAATGATAAAAATTATTACAGTAATTTCACGATTATAAGGCGCACCTGAATATAAGCCGCACTTCCGGGTAGCCGGGAAGACCACGGGATTTGTCCGTATATAAGCCGCACCCGAATGTAAGCCACGCTTTTTTTTTTTTTTTTTTAACTCCGCGCGGCAGAGGGGGCGGGGCACTCCAGCCCGGCCCCACACAGCCCGGCTTCCAAGCGGCAGGGGCCGGCCCGTCCTTACGCACCCCTGTTCCCGGCAGTCCCCCTGCTCCCAACGGCTCCCGGTGGCACAGGGGCTGGCCCGCCCACTTGCCACTCTGCTTGGCCGGCTCTCACTTCTGGGTTGGCGTTTCACTGGGATTTGTCCATAGATAAGCCACACCTGAATATAAGCCCCACCACTGGGGTAGGCTGGATTCTTCAATGAAAAGGGTGCGGCTTATATTCGTGAAATTACTGTACTTGCACCATCACATTGGAGTGAATAGTGACTAAGTGGTTAAAAGCTCCCCAGGAAAAGAAATATCCCTTCTTAATTAGAGGTAAGCAACTTTTACACTTGTATCTTTTGCTGTAGCTGTAGGTGAGATGCCTCTGACATTTCAGAGTTACCAGAGTTACAAAGTTACAGAGCTACTTAGCCCTCAAACAGACAATGACAGTCTAAAGCAATTTCCAGACATTGTTGATGTCAGCTTTTTTCTTCTGTCATCCACTCCCTAAGCTACCCAGTCTTCCTAGTCACTGCTGTGTTTAGCAGCATGTCTTGGACTATACACTTCTTCCCTACTTTCAGCATAAATCAGACCTCTCTGTAAGGAGTCTTGCAGTTGACACCACACTCTTTGAATGGCTCATACCTGATTTCAAGTGAAGCTGGAGCAGGACACATGTAGCAAGCGAGCTCAGCAGCTGATGGACTCCACAAGCTCAAACAAAACACCAAGTTTGAGAGGTTTAATTGTCATCACTGAGATCTGCTTAAAGAACGTAGGACATTGTGACATGTCCACAAATCCATTATCTGTGAAATGAGGTGGGTGTTAGCTGCGGGGATCAAGCAGCTGCATACTGATGTGGTGCATTGCTAGGCTGTCCAGCTCATAACTCTGGGATATAAAGTGTTCCACCGTGAATTAAAAGCAAAAAGGGCTTCATACATCTTTAACTGGCCTTCAGCTAAAGGAGATGGTTAACTGGGTGGTCAATAACTAAGATCTCACAGTATTTCGTTTTGGAAACAGTGATGAGTCAAATCAGGCAATGTTTTATTAGGGTTATAAAATGAGTAATTCTGAGTGTTTTATAAAGCACTGACTTCAGAAAAAGTTATTCCTTCTGTTTGTCTCTGATTTAAAAAGATCACAGATCTTTGTGAAACTTTCTGGTTTGTGTACTTACAGAAACTGCACAGAAATAAGCACTTCAATATTTTCTGTCCCGGTTTGAGTAAAACTGCTTGGAAAAATCAAGTTCTAGGTGGGGAGGGCAATGTTGGGGTTTTTTCAATAACTTATTCTATTTTGGTAAGTGTTACACATTCAGTACTTTTCCACTTGCTGAGTTCCTTGGTGAAAGTAATTTGTAAATACCATGGTGCACTGAATAGTTCTTCCAAACAAACAAACATAACGCTTAGTTACTTACCATGGACAGAAAACTGTAAAAATTGAATTTTTGCAACACTTTTATTTTTTATTGCTTTAGCACTAATTGTGCATACACTGTTGTCGAGAGAAAGATTGTTTATTACCCTGACACAATTCCTCTTACACCAAAAGACTAATAAAAATTTCAGTCATCACCATATATACCATTTCCTATCACATTTCCATATATTTTTACTTTAAAACCTAAGAAAACTATATTTATCGGTGCCCAATTTTGGAACTAAAACAGTTTATAATAGAAGAACATTCATATACTTGGTCTTTCTCAAAGACTAACATATAGAATAAATTGGTTTGTCTAATTGTCTTTCTTACCACTTGCCCCTTTCCAAAATGCCTTTTATTTCAACATCCTATGTTGTTTTTACTTTGCGGAGGTTTTGCAGTACAGACTTCCATTTGAAATATTCACACAGTTGCAATTCTTTTGCTTTTCATCTTCCAGAAAAGAAAAGCAGAAATTGTGTTCATACACTGACAATAATTCTTGCAAAAAATAAAAGTAGCAATAGGTAAAGATGAAAATTATTTCATTCTCTCTCCCTGTGGGTGCTGCACGTGCGTACGATTGTCACATTCTAGTACAGAAGAAAGAAATTAATCTGTGTTTAACTTACAGATATTCCCCATACAATAACCTGATTTACTCAATCTAAAAAGCAAGAATTTTTCAAACCTGTCCAACCAATTTGATTATTTAAACAAACCTCATAAATCCAGATCATTTGGGTTTTCTGTGTCATCTCGCTTTGTCTTCTACCTTGCATTTAAAAATTATGACTTTTGTTGCATATTTCTATAATTGGAATATAATTATGTCATAAATTCATTACTTTATTGAAAAATTTGCCTAGGCAAAGCAGGGGGTTTTCCTGTTCTTCTAAATTTATGTTCACTGATGACATTATTTCCATCCTCAGTAAGTACTGAGGATTGCAGCAGGTAAGAAGTGTTTTTAAGTATTCCTTTACAGGAAATACCGAAAAATTATGTTTAATTCATCCAGTTAAAATGTCATAACCATACAATGGTTATGCATTGTTTTCTATTGAACTGGAAAATTTGTACAGTGAAATTTTTTTCATGCTATTTTGGCAGGAAAAGGCCAAGCAATTATTGTAATTTTGAAGAATCTGCAATCAGAGAATAGTTGTTTTCTTCTTAAATAAAATGTCACTTTACAGAAAGGCATATCTTGGAAACTGTTTTACTGACTGTGTCATTGTCTGACTTAGCCTCACTTGACTAATTAGCATGTTCAAGGATGAAAATAATTAGATGCAGACATCAAGATCTCCTCATTTTCTTTGCACCAGCATTCAATTTGTTTGCAGACATAGGGAGGAACCAATGAAAAAAAATCTTTTCAAGCCATCCTTTTTATTTCATAATTTTGATTTAACTGCTCCATTTTGTACAGCAAAAATAAAGGCAGATTTTTTTGTGACCAAACAGGACATCTCACCAACAGCATCTCAGCTGGTGAATCTTACAACCTCTCCTATAGCCCTCTTAAAAATGCCAGGTACTGCCCAGATGAGCAAACACCCTGCTGCACCAAAAGAAGGTGCCTTCATAAGAAGGAAGGGGAAGACCTAAGTGTTGGAAAAGGAGAATTGATAGCAGAAGTAACAATGTCTACCAGAGTCCATTGAATATCCAGAGTCTGTATCAAAATCAGAAGTTCTTAGATTTCACCTTAGTCAAGACCAGAACCTGCAGCCCTAAGAATCTGGAGACATGGAAGCATAGCAAGAAAAGGGGAGATTCTGGATGAGCAGAACATATTTTTGTAGCTTTGCTTCCATGTTTACTTTGGCTTTTAAATCCAACACACACAAGATCAGAGAGAGGTACCTAGGGATCAGGACAGGGGATGACATCACTTCAGGTATTTCTTCTGTAGTGGTCTTTGCCTCATGCGTGATACAAAAGAGTGAGGCCTGGCAAAAAAAAAAATTCCCTTTGTAGTGGCACTATTTTGAAGTGACCTGAATCCATCTTAGCTGGTGAGTTGTTACCTGAAAGTTATTGATTTATTTTCTTTTTTCTGTGTCTGTCAGCCAAATGTCACTCAGAATGTTAATTCAAGATATTCCCCATAGGACAGAACTTGGAGCCCTGAAAAAAATCCTTCACCATGCTCTGCTTACTGCTCCCTGCCTTCCTTCAGAGATATAGTCTGTGACCCTTCCCTAAACCCAGGAGATCTACAACGGGAAATGAATAGCGTGTTTTTTCCCTTCAGAGCATATAACTTTCTTAACTTACAGTTTCAGTGCTTTATATGAATTTAAAAGGTGTTTTGGGATTTGAGCCATTTAACTGAGTGCTTCAGTGTTTTTTTCTCATGCTAATATATTTACTTGAGGATTAGCCCTCCAAGTAATTCTACGTATGGATAACTAAGAACATGTTTGCCTGGTGTTGTCAGCTTCAGTAGTTCATTACAGCATGAATCTATATCAAATCCAGACATTTGGTTCAACATCTGTCATGAAGAGCATGTCATTAAAATGTTATGTTGTGAGAGAAAATATAACTAGGATGTGTTTATGTATGACACTGATTGTTGTTCAGAGTGAAAGGGAAAGAGAATGAATTAATAAATATTTACCTCACTTTGAACTATTATTTTATGAAGATTCTTATCCAGGTGAAGTGCACTGTAAGAGAAACAAGACTTTTTATGAAAGCAGTGTTGGCTGAACAATTGCTAGTGAAAGGGACGCAGGAGATCAGTGTGCCATGGCAGTGAATGTGGTGCTGGGGAGTGTGGAGGGTGCTGTCCTGAGCACTGTGAGCTGGGAAGGCACAGACAGCACACGGGGCTTGCAAGAGCGACTGCAAGTAACGTGGAAAAACACCTGTGATCTACCTGAGATCTTCGTGACTTGGCCTGTGATGGGAGGGTCACACTGCATGCAAAACAAGCAACAAAGGAAGAATAAAAACAGGTGCTGACAGACTCTGAACAGATTCAGGATCTGGACAGTCAGATACCACAGCTGGGGGGGTGGGTGGATCCCCAGAGCAAGCAGGTAACTACTGGCAGAACGGTTACTTGAGAGAAGAGGAGAGCCTCCCCTCCTGCTCTGCCACCCATGCAAAGCTAATAAAGCTGTGCATAGAAGTAACAAATCTCAGTTTCTTCCCGAGGTGCATCCTAGTTGCCCCAGGTTTTAAGATTAGTACATGGACTACACTTCGGATTCCCAGTTAACGCCTGAAGTTAGGCACAGACTATGCAGTAAGCTGGCAGCTACACCTGGCACCGCTCTTCCCTCGTACGGGGACAAAGCCTGTGAGCTCAGCTGTCCCGTGCCGCGGGGAAGGAGCGGGAGCGCGGGGAAGGAGCGGGAGAAGGAGCGGGAGAAGGAGCTGCCGCTGTCCCTGAGCTGCGGCCCCGCAGGGACCGGCCCGCGACTCCGCACGCTCCCCCTGCCCACCCGCTGCACCTCCCGAGAGCAGCAATTCCTCGGCTCCCGCTCTTTTCCTCCGCTCCGGAGGCAACTCGAGGGCTGTCCAAACGCTCTCGCACTTGCCCTCCGGCAGCGCCGGTACCCCCGGAGCTGCGCACCGCAGCGCTGCCAGCGCAGCACCTGGTAGCGCCTCGCCCGGACGCTGGGAAGTTCCAAGCCCGCTACCCGAGCCCCTTGGGGCTCCGCGTCGAGGGGACGGAGCGGCAGCTCTCCCGCCAGGACACCCCCGGCCCGGTCCGGCCCCGCCCCGCCCCGCCTTGAGGGGGCGCCACCGCCCTCCCCCGCGGCCGCGCGGGTCGCGCCCCGCTCCCGCCGCCTGTTGTTGTCGGGGCTGCCCGCGGCCGCCGGGGGGCGGGGCCGGGGCGCGCCGACCAATCAGGCGGCGCCGCCGCCGCCGCGTCGGTGGCATTCGCGGCCGGAGCGGGCCGGGAGGGCGCACGCAGAGCGAGCGCCGCGCCGGTCCCCGGGCGGGCGGAGCGGGCGCGCGTCGCGAGGCGGATCCCGGCTCCGGGGAGTCGCGGCCGGGACATGGCGGCGGCCGCTCGGCGGCCGCGGCGGCGTCCCTGGGCCCTGCTGTGCGTGGCCGCGGCCGCGCTGCTCTGCCCCGCGGCGGCCGGTGAGTGCGCTCGGGTCCGGAGGGAAAGCGGGAGAGGAGGGAGGCGGCGGGCGCGGCGGTGGCGCCTGGGGCGGGGGTGTGGGGGTGGGTGAGGAGAGCGGCGGGGGGCGGCGGGTCCCTGCCGGTTTCTTTCAACAACATGGCGGAGGGGCCGGTTGGGGCGGAGTCACCTCCCCCCCCACCCCCGGTGTCCGAGCCCGGCGGGGACCGCTCGGCCCTTTGTTGGCCGAGAGCGGCGGCGGCTCCGCGGGAGGGGAGGCGGGGAGGGCTCCCCTCGGCCCTGCCGCTACTTCCTCGCCCCCGCCGGGCAGCGCTTCGGGCGGTGTCTGCCGGGGTAACTTTCTGTCCCGATGTCTGCCCGGCTGGGTGCGTGTGGCCTTGCCCGCAAAGGCAAAGCTACCGCTGGGTGGGCTGCCCCGTCCATGCCGGGAGCCCCTGGGTGCCCCCAGGCCGCCGCAGGGCGCTCGCAGCGGTGCCCGGTGGAGCGGGCGGCGCAGGGACGTGTTGAATGTCCCACGTCGCCGAGGTGACACGGGGTTGTCCCCTCTGCTGCACGCCCTGCGCCGTGCGCTGCTCTGGGGGGACTGGTGAACTCTCGGTCCAACATGCCGCCGCCTGCGTGCTCCGCGAGGACCGAGCCGTGTGGAATTTAAATCTTCGGGTGAATGTTGTACGGCGAAATGGTTTTGTTCCTCCAGCCTTCTGTAGCTGTGCTTTTTTTGCGAAAGAGATTCGATATCCGAGCTGTGTTGTTGCAGAGCTAATGCATGAAACGAGTGCTTAACAGCATACATAAATGCAAGATTTGGGTAGTTTATTCCTTTTCGTTTTTTTTTTTTTAATGTGCGTCTTGCTCTGCGGTTAGTAGTTTAAAACCTATGGCCTAATGGGTTATACATGTGTTACCCTACCCAAACTGATGTGGGCTTCAGTTTCATCTTGCTAAGTTATATGATTAAATCTGCATTTTGTAATTAGTTCACTTTTTAAATTCTCGTGTAGTTGGGTTGTATATTGGTTTGGGTTTTAAAGAGGAAGTGGAGAAGCACCACAACTTCTTCAGTTACGGCTTTGAGACATCCCTCAGTCTGGATCTATACCATGCTGTTCATAATTCAATCTAAAATGGTACTCGTGCTGGAAGTTACTTAAAGCATACTTGCTATACTAAAACGTAGTGTTAATCACCCATATTCTTACTAAAGGCAATGCAAGATCTCTGATGTGGAAACAGTGAAATAAGCTTGAGTTACCCATGGGTTGTTCCTGTGTTCTTGAAAAGGTGCGGCAGGCTTTGGTAATCTAAAGCTTTATTATGTAACACATTCATTTTAGATGTTGAAGGAAATTTTAGCTCAATTTGAGCTTTCAACTTTTTCCCTTTTAGTGCTTCCCATCAATCAGTAGTTTTCCCTTAATCTGAGGCATGAAATAAGGTCTAAAAGCTCTGTGAGCTCTGTGTGAAAACAAGGCAACAGGTTTCCATACAAAACCTTATGGGTGGAAGTGGTGACATGATACCTCTTTAAAAAAAAAAAAAGAGAAATCCTCTCTTTTCAATGAACTCTGGAGGAATCCTGGGTTCCTGATCCATAACTTACCCAGTGGCTCTGGTATGGGTAAGGCAGTTAATTTGCCTGAACGCTGTGGTCTAAATTGATGAAGTAGCTCCAGGTATGATTTGGGTACCGGTTCTTCTTATTGTGGGTTGACAGAACTGGGGCATTTTCTGATTGCCTCTGCTGGGGCTGTTCTGCAATGTACTGATGTTACTGAGTCATCTTGAGATATGGTTTATACAGAGGTCAGGCATGTAAAGAAGCCCAGCAGCTAGCTGAACAGTAGAACAGCTAAGAGAGAGTCTGAAAATAAGCTTTCTGGTTTTCACTGTGTAGGCCATAGTCTTTAGTCTTCCAAAGTTCTGGGGCATCACCACTTGGAAACTTGTATTCAGACAATTGCTTCTAACTGCCAATAAAGATAGCAATCTGATTAATATGGTGGAATGAACTTAAAAGCACAAGTAAAGATCTTTCTGTTTTCATAATGCTTGTAAAATTATTATCTGGGCTTTTAATTTTGGCTTTCTTCAGTTAGTTTGGCTTGGGGTTTTTTTTTTTAAGGTGGTTTTTTTTAAGCATATTCTTCTACCAAAGATAGCAGAAACAAATTGTTACTGTATCATGCTCTAAGAGTCATGAACTTATCTCTGGGTAGTGTATTGGATGGAGGGCAAGAAAACTTAAAAGTGCCATTTGGCACCTACATTGCAGAGAATATAACTTTTTAATGTTGGGATTTTACACAAGGTTTTGTCATTACTTGCAAGTTGTGGGTAGGGCCTTAATAAAGCTTGTCTGTTTTCTTGAGTGCATCACTTTGTTTGACAAGACCTGCTGCTTGCACTGGAAGTTTTGCTTAACAAAGATGGATGAAATGTATGTGAAGGCTGTCCTGAAAACTTGATACCCAGTGCTGTTACTTTACAACAGTGAAACTCAATTAGTGCCTTTGTGAGAAGAATGTTCGTGAAGGTCATTAACTGTTGTGGTTTTAAAAACTGTACCTATTTCCTGGATATTTTAAGACCTAAACCTTTTTGTATCTTGACCTGTAAGTGTTCAGAGATGAGTCAGGTGTATTGTTTGAGGGAATTGTCTGAATTACAGACTCAGAAGCTGACATTTGCAATGTTATGTATTATGCTTTTTTTCCTTTGGCAAGTTTCCTTGGACAGGGAAAAACTACCAGTGAGCATTACAGCCCTCTTACTCGTATCTTCAAAAATCTGTTACTGTCTCTTGCACATCATAGCCTTGCTCCTTTATCCCTTGAACCTCTGCATCTTGTGGAACCAAGAATTGTGATTGCTCTTCTGATGAAGTTCTACTTTCTGGTGGAATTTTTATTTCAAAAATTGTATTTTCCGTGCAGAGAGAGCTATCACAAGACAAGTGTCTTTTTCAACAAAGTGTTCCTTTTGGGAGACTGAGACTGTTTTTCTTTTTTAAACTTGTAAAGCAAAGATATATTATTAAATAAAGTATTAAAAATGTGGAATTGTTAACTGCTTGTAATAAGATGTGAGTTTGAGGTTTTTTAGGGCACCTCACAAGTTTTAATTTCTGTACTGCTCCTTGTTAGCATCCTTTGGAAGATGTCTCAACTTACGATTCCCAGCTAAAAATTCTTTGGCCCAAGGTGGTGTTGTGTGTTAAACTGTCTGGTTGAAGTAATGATGCCGGATGTAAACAAATGTCATACATAGTGATTCATAGGGGTTTATGTAACTAAAAAACCAGTCTATATGCAATAGTCTTTCTTCAGAAAGATAGCGGATACAAAAAAAAGACTGTTTCAATAAGTAACACTCTGGTTTTGATGTGGACTTGTAAGAGTTAAGTGGCTAGATTGTACTTAATTCTGTGTTCACATTTTGTATATAGTATCAATATCTGAGCTCCTGGGAGCCAGCTGATTTCAAGTCTTGTCAAGCTGCATAATTGCAGTGTTTCATTTGTGCTGGCAACTTGTTTCAGGTTCACTGGGGGCTTTCCAGTCTGCAACGCTGATGCAACAGAGACTTGGTAAAGGAAGGCAAAATTGTCAAACTCAGTCGAGCAAATAGACCAGTATGGTATTCAATACAAGAGGTTAATCTTGTGGTATGAGATATGAGAAATATGCTGTTGATAATTTGTGTGACATGATAATGTCATAATGCACACACCCCCACTTTCACAAGGGCATTGTCACTGTTTCTTGTAGGGTAGTCAGTCTCAAAAAGCAGAAATGACTATGTAGAATGGTAATGGTGCAGTGACGAAATGCAATGCACAAGGAACTACATTGCTATGTTGACCCAATTTCTGTTCTTGGCTACGTCCCTGATTATCTGTATGACTTCCAGTGCATTTGTTTAGCTGTTTGTACTGTCATTTCCCCAACCTTGCATTGCTTAAACAGACATGAACTTTGACTAGTTGGTAGTGGAGCTTCATGACAGTGGTTCCATCCAAAAACTGTTGTAATCTGCCATGGACAGATTTGATTAGAAACTTTTTTCTCTTTTTCAGTAGTTTTGAAAGTGCTTTTTGTGGTAGTAAATTTAAATGGTGTTTACAAAATGCACTGAAGTACATTTTACCTGAAAGATTACTGGCTCTGGAAAATCAGCTTACATCAGAGTTGTCAATTTGTCATCCCTTTGTTACCAATCCATACTAGAAAGTTATGTGTTCATTAAAGTGAACTTGGAGATCTGACTGGTTTCTCTCTGAGTTTTTAAAATTACTGCAACATTTCTCTGAGAATAACAGAGACTTCTTGGTCAAAAAGCAAAAAATTCTGTCTCCAAGGGGACAACAGCATAGGGGATTTTTTCTTTTGTATCAGTTATATGCGAAAATACTCCTTTATAGGAATGATTTAACTATAGTTGATCACTGACATCTCATCATGATGATATTAAATCTCATCTGTGACATCTTCATGTAGTTGTAGTTTGTTCTTTATGCACAGATAACTGGAGAATGAACATGGGCAAGGATATTCTGATTCCATATGCTCTCCTTCTGGATGGATTGTTTCTGAAGATGCTGAATGAGTTCACCTTTTACTAAAACATGGAAATTCTGCTGTTACCTGCTCGAGCTGGGAGGCATGAAGAACTGTTAAGTGGCCAGAGTAGGAAGGGGGTTGAAATATCTTTAACGAGCTTGGTTTGAGGTTTTTTTCTTTTTTTTCTTTTTTCCTTTTTTTTATTTTTTAAGTGTGTCCACTAGAGAGCAGCAAAAACCTGTATTCCTAGAAGCTTTGCTATTCAGCTGATTAGGCATTGTTTTCCCCTCTTATGGGAGGGGGAGAGTAGCTTCAGAAGGAAGCAATGATTTATTTGTGCCGAGGAAATTATTCTGTTGTGTGTGACAGTGAATTGTCTAGGCAGAAGATGAGGCGATAGTGGCATCAAACCAGAATAAAAATGTAAATTTTATCAAATGGCACTAAGTGGGAATTTTGTAGTGAAAGAGAGGTGGAAACAAAGTGAATGAAGAAGATGGGGCACAAAATGCTTTATTTATTCATGGTTGGAACAGTATAACTCTACAGCTTCACTAGACCAGAGATATGAATAAGTGTAACAAGGACAACCCAAATCTAATCTTTCAAGTAATTTGGCCTCTGCACAGTGACTTAGTGTAAATATATCTCACTGAATATCTGTCTCTTGCTGTAGGCATTCAGATGCATGTGCAGTTGTGCTGAGCCACAATTACTGTTTAAATAGAAAAGGTCATGGGTGAAGCAAATGAGCTTAAGATGTGCTCACTTTAGAAGTTGAAAGAAATAGTGTGTGTGAATATTTTTGGAAAATTTTAATGGTTTGGATAGGTTAAAAAATAATCTGTTCAGGCATAAATTGCCAAAGGGACAGGAACATGAAAGTAAATGTTAAATTTTCTTGTCATTAAACTCTCAATAATAAGACATTTCCTATTTTCCTGATGAGGCAGGAAAAGATGTGCAAAAAGTGATGCTGTTTTCTGAATGCCAGTTCTCATTTCATCTACCTTCTCATTAATTTTTTTTCAATAATCTTCATAGTAAAAAATAATTTTGTAATCCCATTTGTAGGGTTTTCTTCCTCCCTTTTTCTGACTGGTCTATGTTCTGGCAAATCTCTCTGAAACAGGGTTATCTTTCTGTTGTGGGTCCTAAGAATTTGATCAAATCTCTTCAGTAACAGTAGATGATTGGCAATGATTTGGTTTGATTCAAAATCTTTGGGGAAGGGTCTGTTTTAAGAGAATATTTTTTAGGATTCCAGCTTTGAGATTACATACATACATATTTGAGATCAGATTGCCACTTATTTAAATCCATTATATCCAGTGACAGAGTGGTGTAAAATCCAAGGCAATTTGTGTGATTATATTAAACTCTTGAATTTAAGTCAAATGCCAGATTTCAGGTTTGGGGAACCTTTTGATTGCCACCTGTTAATCCTCATCTTTTTGCTGAGAGTTTTTGTATGTAGCCTTGAAAGAGACTATTTTTATGGCTCAGGACACTTTTTGGTGTTTCGATCATAAATGCTTAAGATTTTACATTCATCTAAGTTTCTGTATTTTAATGTTTCTGTGTGCATGTACACAAGTTCTAGGCCAGCTTTTACTCTTGTCAATTGAACAAGCAGACTCAAAATGTATTGATACTTTTATTGTTGCTCCTGCACCATTTTCTGCGTGGCTTTGGTGCTGTAAATGCAGGAAGGAGTGCAGAAAGAAGTCAGGGGTAGTAGTCTTCTCCACGAACTTCTGCAATGCAAAGAATGAAACCTGATCATCTTAGGGGTGATTAGCCTGTCATTCCTGCTTCCCTCCCCATCCCTTTCCTTTACTAGTGCAATCGATAGCTTTAGTAAATCACCACCTTCAGTAAGACAGTGTTTTCCTGTGGCTTCATAAATAACAAGTCTAAACCACATTCTGTTTCTGTGGAAGGATCATGCAGGGTTTGGTTTTTAATAAGGATTAAGCTGGTATTTGCCCTTTTGGCACAAAATGGAAACCATTAAGTAATGCATAACGTATTAATCTTGGGTAACCATCCAATTTGTCCCTTATTCAAGCTATACCTGTGGTTATTGTAAAAAAAAAAAAAAGCATTGTTTGTGCTTGGTTTGAAAATAGCAGACTTGCATGCAGTGTTGTTTTGATATTTTGTAGGAACTGTAGTGGTGCTCCTTTACCTGGAGGAACAGCTAGGATTTTAGCCTTTGTCTTTTAATTAGTTATTGTGTTAGGAGATGTGACTTCAGATTTAAATTTTACTTTACTTCTGCTCACCTGCTAGGTTTTTTGTCCCACTAAAAAGCCTTGTAGTGGTGTTTCTTCAGCATTGCTGTCCTGTGTTTATGTAACCAAAAAGGCCTCCTAGTATTTTGAATTTGTATTTCTTTAGTAATTTAAATTGTTTTTCAACTCAGAACATGTACCAATACTAACATTAATATTTTTTTCTCAATACAGAATTAGAGTGTTACTGTCAACTATGTACAAAAGACAACTTTACGTGTGTGACAGATGGAGTATGTTTTGCCTCAGTAACACGAACTGCAGACAAAATAATGCGCAACAGTATGTGTATAGCAGAAATTGATCTGATTCCCCGAGACAGGCCATTTGTTTGTTCCCCCTCCACCAGAGATGGAGTCCCTACCGTGTCTTATTGCTGTAACACACCTCTCTGCAATAAAGTAGAACTTCCAATTCCAACACCAGGTAAGGGGGTTGGGATTTTTACTCTTTTCTTTGATATTTTTTTTAAAGTTTTTTCAAACAAAATTCTGTAAGAGTGGAAGTTTTAGGTAAATTTGAAGGCCTAAAGTACACCTTTGAGTCTATAAAGACGATTTCATACTTGAACAAGAGTAATAATCATCTGGATAGGGATGTTAGGGACAGTTTTGAGGACTTAAGTGACAAGTGTAAATAAGCATGTTGCTTTTGTCCTTTATGATGCTTACTTAGATTCTCAAAATGTCACTGCGGGAAAGTTTTAACAAATGCTTTAATTTAAATATTGCTGTGGGATACTACAAGTTCAGTAGAATAAAAGAAAATTAATGGTTTTACCATTGTGTTATTTTGACTCTCAGGCCCTACTGCAGGAAAATCAACTTCTAACCTAGGACCTGTGGAACTGGCTGCTGTCATTGCTGGACCTGTCTGCTTTGTCTGCATTTCACTGATGTTGATTCTATACCTTTGTCATAATCGTACTGTAATTCATCATCGTGTGCCAAGCGAAGAAGACCCTTCATTGGATCGTCCCTTTATATCAGAAGGAACCACTCTAAAGGATTTAATTTATGATATGACAACTTCAGGTTCTGGGTCAGGTAATGTGGCACTTCTAGTAGTAATTGCTCCGTACTTAAGAGCCTTGTGAGACATCTGGTTTTTTTAATATTCTGAAATCTACTGAAATTTACAATTAACAGGAGAAAATACTATAAAAGCAGCTTCTGCATACATTCAGTCAACATCAGTGGAAGTTCAATGTATAGAAATAAGTGAAATAAAAGAAACACTGATTTGTTGCTGCTATTCCTTATCATTCTCAAAGTAGTCTGGTTTATGTAAATTAAATGTAGGAAATATCACAGTCATCTATTGTAAGTGTTTTGTGTTCTGTAATGCTGTCATTTACCTTTTTGTCCTGTACAGCCTATCTAAAGAACCATCTTCTGTGTTGTTTAGATAATTTTGTGAAGGGTATTTTTTAGCTTGAAATTGAAACTTAATTTATAGATGTAGCTATGGATGGATGAAGAATATTCTGAATTCTAAGTTAATATTTTAGCCAGTTCTTTCCTTACAGGAGATATTTTTCAGTTGCAAATATCCATTTCTGTGTATAGAATGGATACAATATGCAAACAATGTGATGAATGTCTGTCCTTTGATTTAGTGGTTGTTTTTATTTTTTGTTTTAATTCTGACTTGAAGAGGTGTTGCTCTGGGAAGATGAGGCATTAGTCTGTTCACTGCATATAGTCTCTGCAATTGTAACTCTGACCATTAATTGCTTATGGGATTATGGTAGTCTGTGTCATAGAAATGTGGTTTTATAGGTGTTGTTAGTAAATTATTGATCTTTGGTTAATGTTAAGGAGGGAGGCATCAAATTGTGTACTGCAACCTTTTACTGACCTTCTACTATATAAAATTTAAGTAATCTAATACTAAAAATTATTCCTACTACTTGCAAACATATATGTTGAGACATCCATGGTCTTTCAGAATACTTTCCACAAAGAAATACGGGCATTTGATTCTCAACTACTCTTTTGTTTCCTCAGAAATGGAAAAAGTTAAAACAACAAAACCCAAGCACCTAGGCTGTGGGGCTTTTTTTCCCCAAGGGCAGTAACTGGTAAAATTGTTTAGAGTCCATTGCTTTGTCAAATAAAATTAATGTGACTTGCTGAACATGTTTAAAATCAAGATCAGAAATTCATTTTAATCGTATCCTCCCTAAAGAAGGTGCACTTGCTCTAGGTGTGCAGATTGTTTCAACTGAGAAAACTTTTGTGTGTGTCCAAGAAGGCTTGATCTTGATTAGGGTTGTTCTCTGGTTAAAACTAGAGTTTTAGTAATTTGTGTTCATATCAATTTTCTCATTTACTAACAAGAGTAACTAAGATAATGAAAGTGATTAACAGAACCTCCAATATATTGGGCTAGAGCTTGGTAAATGCAAATGCTGGACTTAGGCCTCCACTTATGTTTGTTCTTGGAGGGGTATGCAGTAGTCAGAGATAATATGGAGGAGTCAGAGATTTACATATCTTGGAATGCAGAAAGATTTGATATATATAGATAATTGTTCCACTATTAGAAGTGTAAAACTCTCTATGTAATGTCTGCAGATCTAGACTTTTCCTAAGGAAGGCTGGAAAAATTCTACAGTAATTTCACACTTATAATAAGCTGCACCTGGTTATAAGCCGCACTTCCAGGTTGTTGGAAAGTCCACGGAATTTGTCCATAAATAAGCCACACCAGGTGATAAACTGCACTTTTTTTTTTTTAGCAGGGATCCAGCTCTGGCTGGCCCTGCCCTGCTTTGGGCCGGCATGGCCCCGGCCAGCCCCGCCTGCCATGGCAGTGGCTGCAAGAGGGACCAGCCCCCCAACCCCCGCTGCAGCAGCAGCAGCACCGAGAGGGGCCAGCCCTGCCCTGCCTCGGGCCAGCCCGCCTCACAATTTCAGGTTGACACTTCACCAGAATTTGTCCATATATAAGCCACACCGGGTGAAGAGCCACACTTCCGGGGTCGGCTTGAAAATTCAGTCAAAAAGGTGTGGCTTATAAGCGTGAAATTACTGTAATTTAAATTAAAACTTAGTTGTCAATTGGTCTTTTCATTCATTATCAGGAATATTCCTTCATTTTTCTTCTGACCTTCTTACCTGTGATTCTGAACCTCCGTTTTTGTTTGAGAACTCTGGAGGTGCTCCTTCAAAATAAGCTCTTGGAAAGCAGAGAATCCAAGTTAGAAGAAAATTCTTCCTCTGGAGCACATGGCTAGAAACTACTGACTCTTCTCTTGCCTGTTTAGAAGTTAGAGCATGCTAGGGAATTGCTATGCTTTCACAGTGCTCAGGCTGGTCTAGACTCCTAGAGCACTTGACCTACTATGGTATTTGAGCATTGGCTACTGGTGAATGCATCGAAGGAGCAAAACCAGCAAATGTGGTTGAATTTGACTTATCCCTAAAGAAGCCTCTTCACTAACTTGCTTTTATGCTCAAAAGGCTGCAAAACGAGACTGGATGTTTTCTTAAAAGGGATCTTTTAACTTCAACTGCAGTGAGTTTCATGTTGTTGAACTGTTTCTAAGACAAGTATTAGCCTTATTTAGTGTTCTGTACTTCACTTTGATTATGACAGTGAAATAGGAGATGCTTCAGGTACTTGCTTTCTGTACTGTTGGGAGGGTGTGTATTTGCAATGACTTGTGATGCTTTGTCTCAAAATTAGTCAATCAATGACCATACAAATTCACAGTGCCCTAGCAGCTGAATTGATAACTTCTGTATGTCCTGAAGTATGCCTGCAGCATCTGAGCCTTTTTAAAATGTGTATTTTAAACCAGGCTTTGGGTACAGCACATTTAAAGTTGGGAAGACTGTACCTTTATGGAATAAACTAGGGGTAGAGAAAAGGGTCTCCAAAGGGAGAACAGTCATGACTGCTAGCTAAAACAGTGTTTAACCCTGTCAGAAACTGAACTGCCTGAAAGTGATGGTGTTGGGACAAGAGGTTGCCAAAACACAATGGAAATGTATAGAAAAGCCAAAATAAAAATAAAATCCAGACCCAAGAGGCACAGCTAAGGAAGTGTTTAGTTTGGTAACCCAAAAGCTGTGTTCTGCTTTTAAATTCATGCTGAGAGACCAGAACAGCTCATAATAAAATAGAAGTTATTCTACCAATTTTGTTATTTCTGTGTTCTCTGATAATATAATCAGAAAAATAGTCAGAACTCTAAAAATGAGCTTCCTATTAAGCCCAAAAGGGAGTAGGATTAATTTGCTGCAATGATGAATAGTAAGCTGCTATTAATTATTCAGTCTTGACTTACGTTAGTGTTGCCATGTTGTTCCATGACGAACAAGACCTGAAATAAGGAGATACTCCATGAAAGGAATTAATGAAATATCTAAAATAGACCCTTCTGGTGAAGCTACAGCTTCTAAGAGAAGGATTTTGAAGTGTCTTGGAGCTGAGAATGATTTTCAGATCATGATGCAGATCTCTAAATATCAACTACATATTGTATAGACAGATTGGGACGCCCATCTGTTACTGTCTTAACTCACAAATTACGAAGTCATTTAGTTACAAGGGAGTAGGAAGAGTGCCTACAGCGGGGGAGAAGCTTTGGATGATATTGGTGGGTGAATTCCAGCAGGAACTTAAGCTATTTAGAAATCTAAAGGGTCACAGAAATCAATGCAAAGTTGAGTCAATCGAAGTAAATGTAAAGCTTCCCAAAAACTATTTTGCAATTCATACAAGCTTGAAGGGAACAAGGTTTTTTCACAGTTTATGGATTTTTTTTAAATTACTCATCAGAAGATGTCTTCTGGGCAGCAACTTATGAACAAGGACAAAATTCTTAGCAGCTGCTTTTGTTGGCTAACTGCAGTGCTCTAGAACTTAATTCCTGAATTATCCTATTTAGTTGCATACTCTTTATGCATTGGAAAGTCACTAATCAGAGTACACTTATGATATGGAAAAGAAAATGAGCTTTCTCTTTTTGTTAGACTTTCAGAAGGCTTGAAGATACTTTATGGTATAAGAAAATGATAATGAAGGTTTCAGGAATAAATTGTATTACCATGGCTAAATGCAAGGTGTCAAACATTGAGCTGCTGTTGAATTTAATGTGGGCTCAAATTTTCTTATTCTTCCATTTGGCAAACTGGCTATCTTCTTTCTTCATGCACAGTTAAAAGAAGGTGTATCTAAGAGCTTGAAGTACAATTGTGCCCAATGTGTATGTGAAAGGCTGGGTCTGTAGCTGGGAGATGCTTTTCGGACAGTCTGGCTTTACAGTACAGCAGTTGCTAAAGTTCCTGGTGATACAGGGCTGTTTCTCCTATAGCAAATTGAGAAAATTGCTCAGTTGCAATGAAAGTCTGTAATGAATTGCTATGAATGCAAGATAAATATGGATTCCAATCTTCTGGGAGCAACAGTAGTAAGAGAAAAAGATTAGTTTCAGACAAACAGAAGCAAGTGGAATCTTCTAAAAATTGCGGGGGGAAAGGTAAGAGGAAGTGGATAGATCACAGTAGGGTTTTTATCCTACAGTGGCATGTTAATGTGTTGAATGGGAGTTTGTAATGTGAAATTGAAATGCTTTGTCTAGAAGGTTTAGATGTTAGTATATGTTTAGCAGATAGCTGATATCCTTGGACATAGATTTTAAACACGGAAGATGTCTATAAAAGGTGCAGCAAGTTAAGAGCAGTGCATCTGAAAGTGGGAATATGCAAACAATTTTCTGATACAACTGTATGGCCTATTACCCATTTCAGGTACACAAAATCAGCTTATATTTGACATTTGCTTATAGATTTTGCAGTAGTGCATAAATTAAGGAAGAAACTTTCTCTGACCAATGAAGTAAAATTTGACACTTTCAGTATTGAGTTTGGTCCTGTGGTTGTTCTAATCTGGTCTCTTCTGCATTTCAAGAGTCTGTCCATAAAGAATGAAGGTCAGGCTTCACAGAAGAGCTCTATAATTTGAGCATGCAGCACAGTTCACCTGAGGACTATTGCAGCAGAAGTTTTAACTTTCTCAGTAAAAATTATTACAGCACCTGACAATGATTAAATGGCTGGTGTGGCTTACATTTTTTCCTTCCTGTTGTCTTGTAGGTGTGTTGTCAGCATAGACCATGCAGAAAATTCCTGTAGGTGTAGAATTTTTGAGGATCTCTTCTGAACACTGCAGTGTTTTAATTTGCTCTTCTCAGATTGAAACACAAGCATGACAATGCTGCCAACTAGATCAGATATCATTCTAGTGCTGCTGTCAGCAAAGGATGTCCAGAGGTGGACAAGAATTAATTATCTGAGCTATTAGGTGGGATTTGTTTTCTATAACATAAGGAAGTGCAGGTGTTCTGTCAGCTATTGGAACGGCGATTATGGAATAATAGATTACTTTGTAAAGTGTTTGGTTTAAGTTAAATAATCCTATACCAAAAGAGCTTATTGTAAGCAGATAACTTGGCTGATGCTTTCATCCTGCAGTGTAATATCAGTGTAGAATCCGGTGACAAGCCCTGGAGTTACAACAGGAAAGATTTGAAATAAACAAAAACCCAGCCTGGTTGAGGGATGCTGGTGCTGCTTGTTGTAGAAAATTACTGAATCATACCGAAGAGGTGTTCTGTGTTGAAATCATGTAAATCTTTCAAAGCTATAAAACTTTCATTAATGCAAACGTTTTTCTCAATTATGATTACAGAGAGGTGCACAAGAATGACCTATAAAGCAGGCAGTTTGCATTACAAAGATGTTTTCCTATTTTACAGTGATTCTGGATTACTAAGAGGCACACTTTTGTGTGGGTTTTCAGCAATGTTGCTGATGAGTGTAGTTCAACTAACTTCGAAATGGACTATATGGTGATAAGCTAAGTAAATTAATCAGTAGCTCTTAAACTGCTTTACCAGGCAAGTTATGGGCAGATCCTTTTTCCTAAAATAAAGAAAAAACCCACATTTGTCACTAACAAGCAATCAAAAGAACCCTAAACCTGGTCCTGGCTGCCTCATCATTGCTTCTTTTTTTCCTTTAAATCAAGCTTTATGGATCAGCAAATGACAACATTCCAAACTGAAAGGAAGTTTGTGTTGTACTTTTAACGACCATAGTTTGTAGCATAATCTCCTTGAGTACTTGTTAAGCTGGCCTTTTAAGGGTGAAGGCAGATTCTTACCTATGTGCTTGCTAGTAGCTCTCAACAAGCAGTTAAAATCTTAGAGTATGTGCTTTCTAAGAGAAATACCCTAATAGAAATAGGGTCTCATAATCATTATGTGGGATAAGTGCGAATTCTGTAGAATGGTATTTAAGGTTAATGTAAAATTTTCTTTTTAGGTTTACCTTTACTTGTGCAAAGAACAATTGCAAGAACTATAGTACTTCAAGAAAGCATTGGTAAGGGTCGCTTTGGAGAAGTCTGGCGGGGGAAGTGGAGAGGAGAAGAAGTTGCTGTGAAGATCTTTTCTTCAAGAGAGGAACGGTCATGGTTTCGAGAAGCAGAAATTTATCAGACAGTTATGCTACGCCATGAAAACATTCTTGGATTTATAGCTGCAGACAACAAAGGTTGGTGACACTGGAATTAATTTTATTGATTCTACACCTGGTCAGAATAGACAGTACATGAAGGGGAAGAGAAGGATCCATTTAAGAGTAGCAAAAAATAGTTTTGCTAGTGGAGCAGTTCAGGATTTGGCACACTTTGAAGCTTTAATGAAGGAAAAGTACATTGTGGTTTTTTTTCTGAAGAATATGCTTTGTTTAAATTTGTTTCAAATGCTTTGGTATCTAAAAGGAGATGCCTTATCCTGTGAGCCCATACATCTGCTGAATACTTGTACCTGTCATTAACTCATAGTCTAATAATATAGATGTGTGGGACTGAAAGAGATCATGTATAATCCTGTTGTCTTGATATAAAGTAGGAGGTAGAGGATTTATTCTTAAGGTTGCGTTATGAGATATTACTCTTTTAGAAGTCCAGTTAGAAAATAAATTGCAAAAATGGAATTAATAATATTTTTCTAGTAGTAAAAATTACACCTGCTTCCTGAAGCTCTCTTGATAAGCCTTTAATCATCCAGTAAGATGAACCATTTTTTCAACTTTGATTTGTTGTGATTTTGGTCACATTAAAGTTTCTTGGATTTTCCTGCAATTGCAGTAAAGAGGCAAGAATCTAATAAAACTAAGTTTTGAATTCGTTTCATTAAGGAGAGCTAAGATATTAAGATGCTGTTTTGTTCAGTTATTTTCATCTGGAATTGCATGTTTCACCACAAATGTAATTTGACTTCTTTGTGAAGAAAGCATTAATAGAAAATTGTCACATTAGGGAGGATTCAATAATGCACACACATGCTGAATTTTTAAAGGGCTCTCAGTTCTGTGGGAAATTCCTAAATGGTTTTAGTAAGGGTAGAGTATAAAGTGTATGTTTAAAGTTTTTTAATTATCATTAGATGAATTTCAAGTTTCTGTATAAATCTGTAGAATTGGAACAGAATCCAAGAGATTATGTAAAACACTTCTCCAGGAAAGGGCTGTTTAAGTTAACTTGCTCCTATCAGATATTTGTGCAACTCGTTATCCTCCAAGAGCTTGCAGGTCAACAGCATACCAAGCAACTTCTTCCTGCAGGTTACTATGCTTGCCATTAGAAACTGTCTTATTTTCATGTCTGGAATTGTTTTTGTCATTAACAGCATCTGCAAGAGCTTGAGTTTGCTCTGGTGGACTAGGGGAGTATCTGGAGCCTGATTTAAAATAAGATCAGCTGCATTAAAGGAGCCATCTCTGCCGAAGCTGTAGCTTCTATTTCTCATTTAAAAGCATAAAGGATATATTGAAATGCCTTAGTTGTAATTTTTCATAAAATCCATCTCTCGTTAAGTATACCAGTGTCTCATTTTACATGAAATCTCCAGGTAGTTTGTCCTAAAAATACTTTTGACTGCTGTGAAGAGGCGGTATGAGGAAGGTTTCCTAAATGGCTGGGTTTTTAAAAGAATTTCTTGCTTGCTGGTTTGTGTTGCAGAGGCTGTAGCATTTGACTTGGTCATCTTTAATTTTTTTGTAATATAATATAATGTGATATGAAATTATTTCTGTTTTTTCTGTTCATATGCTTTACATGCAAAGAATAAATCCTTAACTGATAGGTCATGGCATTATTTGAGGTTTTAGGTTTTCAGGGTAAGACTTCTACTTTATTGATCTAGATGGTGTCTGGTTTTTGAAAATTAGCTAAAAATGTATTTTGAAAATGCCACTATTCTTGACTGTGTTCTCTAACAGTATTGCTGTCTGAGCAGATGTAGAAATCTGTTATTTTTAACCTATCATGCAGAATTAATTCGTAGTATAACCTTCTATGTTCTCTGTGAAGAGATATGTATACAACATTTGCTCCCTGTGCTAGGAATTCAGTTCTGGGTATTGAAGGAGGTTAATACTTCAATTCTTGTTCAGAATACTTCAGGCTACCTGTTCCCCATTTAATGGGGAACATAGAGGGACCGTTATGGGCGTGGTTCTCCCATTTAGCATGTGCACCATCATGGCACTCTGAAAGGAGAAGGTGTATCACAGCGTGACTTTAGAGACCGATGGCTTAAGAACACCTAAGTGTTCCAATGGCTTAAGGAGCCGTCCTTCATTTTAGATGCTGGTGCTAACTACTGAATGTTTGTGGTGCCAGGTGCAGGATTATGTAATTGTTCACAGCAGTAATTTCTATGGAAGGTTTGCATCCATTTCTCTGTAGGGCTGACTTTTGAATGTATTCGGGAGTTACCACAGCCTAGCTGGAAAGCACAAAGTCATTAAACTTCAAGAATCTGTGTCTGAGGTACTGCAAAGATGACTGTAGAGATACAGGAGTACTTTTAAATTACAGGAGTAATTTTTAAATTAGCAAAGGATTAGTAAGAGCTGTAGAACCAGGGTGTGCTTCGATTCTTGCTGCTGCTGAAGGCATTAGTAAGGTCTTTGCTCTTACCACAACTGCTGAGGAACTTCTGGCTGGCTATTTAATGTACAATTGGTGGAAGGGGTTCCTTTGGGTAGGAGGGTGTGTATTTAGGTTAGAGCTTGTGACTGAATTGCTTTATTTATTCCTTTTTCTACTGCACTGTTCAGTTAGTCCATGTGCCTTAATGGCACATTCTCCTACTTCACCAGACCTGTATCATATTCAGGAAGCTACAGGAGCTGGTCCAATCTGTCTGCTTCCCATCTTGTAAGCTACTGGGAAGTAGGTGCTGCAGGTAAGTCAGCTTGAGGGCTGCAAAGCAATGAATTAGTTTAATTGCAGTTGTGGTCTGCCTGACAAGCACTTTTCTGTTCTGGGTTGCTCTTTGCAAAGCAAGTATGTGCAAACTTCCAATTACTGCTAGGTCAGGGAAGTTACTTTCAGGGCCACATGTTGTCTTGTTTTGAACCATCTAAACACAGTGTTTTGTGCATTTTTTTTTTGTTTTGTTCTTTCTAGTTACTTGAAGGTGAAGTGTATCAGGAACTACTTATCTGTACTACTAGCAAAAGTGTAGTGTCAGCAACCATGGCTTACTGTACTAAAGGTTTCTCTGCATTAGCTGGCATTTGCCTGTAGGCAAATTACAATAAGGTGAAGTCTTGTACTGCACATTTCCAGATAATGCACTAAAATACCTTGACTTCTCCATTCCTTTCCCTTAAATGAAAGCTGCACTTCCCTTTATGATAGTTTGGTTCAGTCAGAATACCTTTTATGATAAGTAGGTCCCCAAAAGTGATGTTAAGCAATATGCCGCAAAGGAATTAGCAGAATTCTTGCCTCTTGAAAAATAATATTTCAGCCATTTATTCTTTTTGAAGCTCTGGGTTTAGCCTGAGAAGGAGCCTGCACAGTTCAAGTGCTTTTCATCATGCCTGTTGTGTCAGTTTAATGGAGTCAAGCTGTTAGGCTAACAAAACACCATGCTCCAGTCACTGACCAAAGTGCCATCTCCCTGAATATCTCATTTCTAAGAAATTTCTAGTTGTAGATAACATCTAAATCTGATCTTTTTGCTGCTTTTTCCTGGTTTTTTCCTAATATTACATTATCTGTGTGCTAAAAAAGGCTAAAGCTCTGCTTTGGAAAGCTTTGCTATACAGCACCACTGAAAACTTTTGTTTTGCTAGTGTTAATGTGAAAAAAAATTCACGTAGGTGATTCCAGTCAATTGAATTTTAATTGAAATTTGATTGTATATTTGATATAGCAATTGTATAAATTCCTTCCTTCATGCGTCAGCTCTACTAAGATGGATTTTGCTTGAACATCAGTAATGTTTTTCCCAAACTGTAATCAGTCTTCTGACAACAAATCTGAAAGCTTCTCAGAATTTCAATATTTTTTTAGTTAAAAATTAACATCTTTTATTTCTGCGTAATCTTGGCGGTATAAAATACTTTCAGGTCTCTTGAAGTAACTGAAATAACCATAATTAATCTCTTAAATATATTTTCAATAATGCATGTAAATGTTTTGTGAGTGTTTTTGCCTACTTTGAAATCGTTTGAGATTCTTAATCATTATGTATTTATAAACCAAATTAGATTACATAATCATGGAAAGCTGGGCTACTGTATGTAATTACTATTGAGTGTAGTTACTTTTTCCTGCCTGATAATGCAAATCCTGTGATTGAAAGCGTCAAGGCAGATGCTGTTTACAGTGCAGCCAGAAATACTCAGGGTTGGGTTAATTATTATTAATGTCAACAGAATAATAAGACTTAAGTTTATTGTAATGTGCTCTGCTTAGAGTGCTAAACAAATGTATAGCTTGTCAAATACAGAAAGGCAAGGAAAACTTAGTAGATCCCTTCTGATAGCTGGACCTATTGCTGCATTTTAGCTTGCCTGTAATTAATATTATTAATGTGGTTTTGGGTGTAGCACTGTCTCTTCTTAAAATGTGGTTGAAGGGTCACAAACAGGGCATATAATAGGAAAGAGTCATGATTCTTCTCAGACTGGGTGGTAAGTCCAGCTTATATTTCTTCTTTGGAAGGAAGGTAGAGCTTAAGTATTAAAACTTGAAGGTAATACACAAGATAAAAGGGAATAGAAGGATCTGTAACCAGCAGCATATTCTTCTTTTAGGGGGAAGTGGAGTGGTAAGAGGGGGAGAACTTTATGCAAGGGCACCATAGTCTTGAATCGAAGCTATGATAATTCTTCAGAAACTGATATCTTTTATAGAGCTGTTTAAACACAATAGGTCTGGTAAACTACCATATTTTCACGACCTAAGGCGCACCGGATTATAAGGCGCAGTATCAGTTAAGGGTAAATTTTCAAACTATTTTCATATATAACGCGCACTGGATTATACGGCGCTTCCTTTTTTTTTATTTTTGGGCAATGTTGATCCACGTGCAACTTTTGCAACTTTTACCGTAAATTCAGGAGGGATGGATCCAAGGGACGTGTGCATGCCTGCTTGCGGTCATTCTATTGCAAGCTTCATGTTTGTTGCTGCACAATGTGAAACAAATTGTTTTGAGATCCCTTCAATACTCAGGGTTCATATATAAGGCCCACCGGATTACAAGGTGCACTGCTGGTTTTTGATCAAATTTTAGGCTTTTCAGTGTGCCTTATAGTAATGAAAATACAGTCATTAAAATCAGTTTTATTTCCCTTCTTACAGCTAGGTGTCTAGTACAGACACCTGCTGAGGTATCCCACTCCTAAGAAACTCAATACAGAACCAAGCAACGTGTGTGTACAATTTTAATGCCCAGGAGAGGATTATTTCAGGCAATGTAGGGTCATAACTGAGTGAAGAAAATATTCTCATGTGATAAGCTTAGTTTACTTGGGATTTCAGCAGCTCTTTGGAGCTCACTGTGTATTTAAGAGCATCTTTTCTGTGCCTGTGAATTCATACCTGTTTCTAATGGTTCTGTAAGACTGGTTTAGTGAAGCCAATACCGTTGAATTGGTTCTTCAGAGACCATAATTCTCTTTGGAAAAAGTCACATTTAATGGTACCCTGAGTTCTAAGAGTTTATGCTTGGATATTGCCAAGTAGCAAGAGATGAAGCAGTTCCAAAAAGAAAATAATTGAATTAAAAAAAAATATTTTATTTCTTTATTCCTTTTTAAAAAAAAACAAAACTTACAGACTTACACATCCCTTCCTGCAGCAGCAGTAGCTTTTTACCAGTCTTGTACAGGTTGGAATATGTGGCTGATTTTTTTTTTTTGTCCTGTTTGAACAACTTCGCTGAGACTGTAAATGTAAGCAAGCCAGAGTTCTGTTTCCCTTATGGGAATTGTTTAAATATATATTAGTCTTTTTCCTACTCTGAAGTATTGGAAGGCCTTTTAAGTTTGGTGGTGGGTTGTTTTTTGGTTTTTTTTTTTTTTAATCTTTAGATTTTTTTAATGGCATCACTGGCTTCCTTAAAAATATCCAAATAAAAGGGATGCTTGCAAGTTTTCCCACCCCCACCAAAGTGTCAAGTTAAAGATAAGCACAAGTGTTTCTGTAAAGGTAGTGTCTGTCAATCTGTAGAGCAGGCATTTTGTGCTTCTGGCTTCTCTGGGCAAGCGTGTTCTTTAGAAAGTAAACATTTTTCAGTATGCTTATGATAGGAAGTAAGTTCTGAACTTTCCTCCCTTTTTCATGTTCTTATATTTAATTCTTGAGCAAAGCAATCTTTAGGGACTATCACATAGTGACACATTTTTTTTTTACTTGTGCCAAATGCTATCCCTTGTTCTGAGAGAATAGAGGCTATATAATTCCAGATAGGAGTCCAGGTGATATCTTTTATGGGATAACTGCTCTTCTAAAGAGATGAAAGACTCTTATATAAAAGTAGCTGGCTGTAAAAAACACTTTTCAAGTCTGCCACAGGAGAGGTGCTTTTATAACATAAAGAGATTGGAAAACCTATTGGTGGCAGGATTATTCTTTCTTGGGTAGGTTTCTACTTCTTAGGTAAAAAATACTTTTGCTCCCCTCTTGATTTGAATTTCTTTGATAGTGTTCTTTATGTGGCTTAAACGTCAATGTCTTTTGTGGTTTACTGCTTTAATAATGGGAACAATTAAGTTCTTATATGTAATTTGTATGCATTGGGATATCTCCAAATGTATTGTGGCCCATCTTGTTTGTCATAGCTCAGTCAAAGTCTACAGCAAACTAATTTCCTCAGTGCTTTTTGCTTTCTTTACCATTGTGCCTCAATTTTGGCCAGCAATTTAGAGGTCATCAGAGGTGGGATTTAACTTTGCATCTGATTGCTGCTTGTAAGCTTCTACTCCAAGAGCAAAAATTCTCTGTGGGAATTGTCTCCCAGGCTGAGGGCAGATAGGTTAGGGAAGACTGAAGGAATTAGGGAGAAAGTTTGAAACATGTTTTTTTTTGTAATTATTTTGTGTCTTTTAATGGTTAGCCTGGACAATATTGTGCTAGACTGATAATGGGATTCGTTTTGTGTCATGCATTCAGCACTGTTCCCCCTCTCAAGCAGGCCTGGCTAATACCCTGAATAGTTCACCCTGAATATACACCTCAGAATTATAGTGACATCAGTTTTCTATGATTTCTGTTTTAGTTTAAATACAGGAATACTCACTAAGCTTTTCAGAAACTCTCTCATTATTACCAGCCCTTGCAGAGGCATTTAAATGTTACAGGGATAGAAGAGTCTAATAGTAAGAGTCTAATTTAGAGGTTACTTGCAGACCATAATTTGTACTTCATAAGCATTGAATAAAAGTGGAAGATATTGTTTATTTGTAGTTTGTGTATGTGTGGTATTCATGCCAGTTTTATTTTCCAGACAATGGTACATGGACTCAGCTGTGGTTAGTGTCAGACTATCACGAGCACGGATCACTCTTTGATTACCTGAACAGGTATACAGTAACAGTGGAAGGAATGATAAAATTAGCTTTGTCCACTGCCAGTGGTCTTGCCCATCTGCACATGGAAATTGTTGGCACACAAGGTAATCTTAAATTATTCTGCTTGTCCATGTGGATAATACTGGTTGTTTTTTTGGTTTTTTTTTTAATGACACCTAAGTATCTTGCTGTACTCTGTAATGATTTCCAAATGAGTAGAACTTGTTAATGTGAAGATTCTGCCTTCCTTTATCTGGTATTGTGATGTAACAATCCTTCCTACAAAACACTTGTTAAAAGGCACCAAGTAGTGGTGCATGTGGCATCTTAACTTTGAGCTGAGACAAAGTTTGAGTAGAACGTGTGTGCAATAAATATTTGCTGGAAGAGGGAAAGGAGCAAGAGTGGTGTAATACAGTAAACATGAAAGGCACTTTCCTGAACAGCCAGACAGTCTATGATGAATGATTTCAGGAGGTGCCCAAGCACACATAGTATCAGACCTGGAAGGAATTCTTTAACTTCAAACAAAATTTTGCACCAGGCTTAGAATAAAAGCAGGTTGGTTTGGGGGCTTTTTTACAACTTCTATTTTTTTTGTTTTCTTTTTAATTTACAGGCAAACCAGCGATTGCCCACAGAGATTTAAAATCAAAAAACATATTGGTGAAAAAGAATGGAACATGCTGCATTGCAGACTTGGGATTGGCAGTTAGGCACGATTCAGCTACAGACACAATTGACATTGCCCCAAACCACAGAGTGGGAACAAAAAGGTAAAATCTTTTATGTGATCATGATCAGGCAACTTTTATTATGAAATGCTTTGTTTTTTCTTGTCCCATGTAAGTTTCTGTTGATAGAAATATAAGCAGCAGGAAAATATAATGGCAGAGTTCTTAGGCACTTCTTTGCCATCTGGTATTTTAGTTAGATGGTAGGAGCTTAAAAAGCGTGTTCAATGTTGGCATGTGTAAAATACTGGAAACTTGCTAAGTATTGTAGGGCACAAATATGTACTCAAACAATTAAGAGACTTCAGTGTTCTTTTTCTTTTTCTTGCCATGTGTTGCATGGAAATGTTACTTGCAGCCCAGTCAGGAGTGCAAGACAGGATATAGACAGTGACAGTAAAAAGCTGTGATTTTCAGTGTGAAGCCTGTGTGGTAGAGCATACAAGGTACATAGTCTTGGACATGGGGTGTCTTGGAGTCACATTTTTGAGAGAAATGTAAGAAGTTAAAACATCATCTTTGTCATCTGATGCATAAATAGAATCTTAAGTGGATGAGTCAATATAGTCTCTCCTAAAAGCTTTTTCTGAATTTGGAAATACAGGTTTTTCTTTCCCTCAGAAGAATTCAGAGCTGTTTAACTAAGTCAGCGCAAGTGCAATAAAACTTACTGACAGTAATTTATCATTGGTGAATCTCAGGCAATAATAACTGGAAGCTATAAATAAATTGCCCTTAGTAATCCATGCAGCTATACAGCATACAGAGATAGCAGCACTAACAGTGAACCACAGCAAACATTTTGGATGTGGGCAACTTTTCATTCTTCTGGTGTCTATAGGTTCAGTGCTATGTCAAACACTAGTTTGGACATTGCTCATAGAGAAATGTGTAAGAGGCAAGCAGTGTTGGAAAAAATTGTGCTGTTGTCCAATCTCCAGTTTATATATGCCAAAAAAACTTCTAATATACCCCTATAAGTGATACTGTGGCATGGAGGGTTGATTGGGGTTTTACAGTGAGCTAGGATGCCCGTTGAGCTGTGTCTTTTTGGATGGGGAAAAAAGCCTTAAACGTTTTTTTAAGGCTCAGTTAACCAAATCTTTCAGAATATGCACTGAAAATTTGTTTTACTGACATTTATATTGCTGAAGTTCCTTTGTTCTAAAGCTCTGCTGTAGTAGTCCTTTGCCAGTTTTAAAAGTACCACAAAAATAGTCAGATAAGATTTATTTTCTGAACAACTCCTAGATTATAAAGTACTGAGTATTATTCCTTCTCAAAGTCTCCAGTAAACAGTAGGCTTACTTGGGAATTTGTCGTTGCAAATTTAGCTGTGTGCAGGGTGCATGCCACATGTGATTTTGAATTTTCTACTACACCTACGTCCAAAGAAAGATGATGTACAAATCAGTTACTTTCTTTAGTCTAGTCGTTGGAGAGAGCATCCTTTCAGCTGTTTGCGGATCCCACTTACCAGATCTTTTCTTGCATAGGCATTATTAAATTGCTTGTTCATCTCCCTTATGCTTCTTCACAAGGATAAAGCTGTATCAACTCTTGCTTGCTGCAGTGGGCAGCAGGAGAGCTAAATCTGTTTCGCCTTTTAAAGACATGAGTCGTTTCTACCTCTCTGAAAATTGCTCATTCTTGTATAAGGCTTAGACCCTTCCTCTTGTGCATTCTTAGGTAAGTAACTGCACCTCTGATTAATTTTTCATACTACAGTTCAAGTCTTACCTGTTCAGTGGCAGTTTTAACTACCACTGATTGCCACTGCTGGTACCTCTTCTGCACACAGAAGCTCTATGTACAAGTTCAGGGAGACTTGGCAAAGTCTATATTTTTCTAATGGTTGTTGTAAAAATGTATGTCTAGGGAGCAAGCAGACTTAGTCTTGTGTGAGTGATCAAGGTGTTGAGTCAAACAGATGACCCTTCTTTCTGGCTGAATTTTCTGACTTTATTTCTTTTCTGTTCAGAGGCTTAGCTTTACCAGAAGGGTGAACTGTGTGCTTTCACAGCTCAGCCTGCAACATAAAGCAGGGAACTTGAGCTTTAAGCTGAGAAGGAAATAGAATCTCTCTCACTCCCTGAGGCAAGTAAAAAAAACCCTAATTCTCCTATTTTTTAGAAGTGTGGCTCAGCTGTTACTTTTGATAGTTCAAACAGGTTGTGTTTTAAAAGAAGTTTGGCAGCAAATTCTTACCATGGGTGCTTCTCTGAAGTTTACCTAAACAAAATATGGGTAGAATTCTACCTTGTAGAGTATAGGCTTGATAAAGGGAGATGCCACTCAACATGTTTATGGCTCTGTTGATAACACGAAGGTCCCTATATGTTGTACAAGAAATTTAGACAACTGGTACTGAGCTTTTGGCCTAAAAGAGATGGGAGAAAGAGATCAGCAAGCGCCCAAAGTCTGGCAAGACAGTGCTCAACATACTTTGTACCCTTCTTTGTAGACTTGTTCTTTTGTTCTTGGATGATATTGAGCTGCAGACCTTGCTCAGAAGGTCAGAGTTACTCTATGTAATAGTTGCTGTCTCCAGCACCAAAGATCTGCTTCTGCCAAGCAATGCATTTCCAACACATAAGCTGACAAGGAGATGCCTACTTCTCTCCCTTTTGTCTAACAGCCTCACTAAGCTGCTGACCTCACTACATGACCTTCGTTGCCTTTTGCGTCTCTTGTTTCAGCAATAATCTCTCCACAGTCATTCACCTTTCTGTGTCATGGAAGCCAAAGCCAATCTAAATGCATTGATGGAGGACTGTGGTAAGAGGTCAATTTGCCAGTGGAACTCACATGGGAGGAAGGGGGTTTTTTGCCACATTCAGGCCTCTTATGGTCCTTGCTGTTAAGAGCCTTTTTTGGGTGGTTCACAGAAGTTGAGACAATCTCCTTTACTGCTTGTTTAGTGTTTCTGGCTCACATCTTGTGCCATGGGTGGGGCTTCTAGTTTGTTGATTTTTTTTTCAGGTCCATCACTCCTTTTGTCATGTCATCTTAAGATAGATTAAATATTCGTTCTGCTGGTCTCCAAGATAACCACTTACAGTGTCAAGCACAAGAAGTACCATAAGAGTATCCAGTAATGCAGAATCCTTGCAGGGTACTAAAGCATTCACCACAATCTTGCATTCTTGATTGAAACATTTTTGATATGATAGACCAGAACAATTTGAGCCTTGTCCATATCAAGGACTGCAACAATACTTAATACTGTCAAATAAATACTGTCAAAATAGACCTTACACTCAACTTCAGACAGTTTTCCTCTGCTTGTTCTGTGTTTATTACTTTTGAGGAATTTGCCTTAGAACTCTCATCTCAGCAAACTTTGAAGTTCTGGGCAGTTCGGAACATATGCAACTGCTGTTACCATTTTTAATTACCTTGTCAGCTTGTGCTTCCTTGTATCTATGTAATTTCTGTAAGACGCAGTAGCGTATTAAGGGAGTTCTGAATGCTGTGATAATCCTCAAGTTTCTTTTAAGTAGTGTCTTGTGTTCTGCCTACTATGCCTGGTTCTGGAAAATCCTGCTATGCTGTTGATTAAATGATACTGTGTCTAGGTTTCTCTGGCTGTTCCAGAGGTAGAGCTATTGCCTGGCACTGTATTCCATTCCAGTAATTGGCCCATGTTGCTTTTGCCAGTCAACACTGCTCTTCAAAGCCCAGGTGCCCCTGTTGGCCTGCTTCATTGATCAGCTTGAGACTGCTGGGGCACTGATGTGGAGAAGCACACTGAACTCTGCTGAATGTCACATACGGAATTTAGCTGCCGGAACCCTAGCAGAATGAGAGAGCAGTGCTACCACTGACACTGACTTGATGCAGCAAATAACATTGGTTCTTTCTAGCAGACAGTGGGGTTACTGCTGTCAGTAGCTCTTCCAGTAAGGTGCACACTGACATTTTGCTTGATGTTCCCATGTCAGACTTACTGAACAAGGTAACAACCACTTGGATGGCATGACTGTTTTTCAGGCTGTTTCTTAGAGGAACGTTTGTTACAGATTTTTTTCCTTGCTAGAAATGAGTAAATCAAATTAATGAGCACAGTTGTTAATTTGTAACCCACAAAGGATTTATTTATTTTTTTTTTTTTACAAAGCATGATTTAGAGTGGGACTTGCTGACTCTGTTGAAGAATCAGATACTACAACAATAGTGGGCTTTTGTTCTCAAGAAATTTTTAATAGCACTGATTTCTTAACCAGCACTTCTTGTCTATTCCTGCTTTAGGCTTGTTAGGAGATGTTATAAATCGCTGCTATAATTTGTCAGATTACAGGAGCTGGGGCTTCCTCTTGTGTGACCTCTGGAGCCCAGTTGGTTCCAAAGGGCTGGGGCTCTGTTCATCTGAAGCCTGTGGATGTGACTGCTGCTTTCTTCCTTGGGATCCGACCAGTCATGCACAGACACATACAGTAGTGACAGGGCTGATTATACAGATTGCTATGCACCATGTGCTGTCTTCAACACCCACATAGAGCACTGTCAGAACTTGTATAAAACATAACTATAGACAGCCAAGTCTCCTTCTCTCTCCTCAGCTGATCAGGATTGAACTTTGTTAGTGAAAGTATGTACTCCCTTCTGCAGCCTCACAAATACGTGCAGGTTTGAGCCCCTCAACCACCCATCTGAGGCTTGCTGTGTCTAATGCCCTTTCCTGTGCTCCATGGATCTTGTACTCCTCAGCTTAATGCGCAGCAGCAAACAGATCGTGTATTTGTACGCACTCCTATGTGCATGGATTCCCTCATATATCAGCATGGGCCCTTGCCCTGGCAAACATCCCTGCCTGGGTTCCCTGGGTGCTGGCTAGACCAGCTTGAAGGTTGTTAGTGAATTACAGCCCTGCACATCAGCTCTGAAGGGTTGGGGAAATGCAAACCTTCTGGCCCAGCCCAGCAGCTGCCACCCAGGCACACAGACCTTACAGCTTGTGACTCCCACCCCAGCTGCTGGTGCTGAGACCTTTACTCTGTTTTTCTCATCCCCTTTCTCCCCTGTAGCTGGTACATGTAAGCTGTGACCATGAAGCCTGTGATCCATGGTCTTATTTCAGTCTTGAATCAGACATGCTCATTTGCTTCAGTTGCTGGCAGCAGGGTTTCCTTCACCTTCTGTCAGACAGCAGTTGCTGGCCCAGAATTCATTCACAGAATGACCACTGTGTGGTCCCCCCACCATAGCTCCAGATATGTGCTCTTACCACCTGCAGACATGCTCCTAAGACCTGTAATTCCCCTTCCCACTTCTGATGTTGAATGTCTCCTTCTCTCTAGTTTCAGCTTCATCCCTTGTGCTGCCCCAGTTCCTAGACCTGATCAGACTCATGCCTGCCTCCATTTGATGACAAACTGTCTTAGAGAACATGTGGGCTTGAGAGTGAGATTGCAGAGAACAGTTAGGATCTAATAAAATAGGATACACTGGTGAAGGAGTGCAGACTGGCCCCTTTGCTACTCTTTTCTATCTGTTGCCACACTTCTGAACATTCCTTGATAAGCATGGCATAGCTGGACAGGCCTTCCTTCAATATCCTCAATCCTTGTGGTGTTCTTGTTTCCCTCCTATTAGCAGTTACAACATCCAGACTGCACCTCTACAAAGTTATGCCTGGAGTTTCTTAATAGCCTGTCAATGAGGAACTGCAGACTTTGTCACTGTCTCAGTTGTGCATTGTCTACCAGGTTTATGGCTCTAGTTATTTCACATTTTACTTATTCCCCCTATTTTTCTGCTTGTTTCTCTCTATTTGTTCCTTTGCATTGGATTGTCTCTGATTGGATAACCTTAATGAAGCAGATTTTGCTTTCTCCTTTTCCACAAAAATACGTTTTGTATTTGAGCTGATCAGTAGTGCAGAACTTTTTCTACTCTTGAGTGTTTCTGAGTTTTTGTTGTTTTTCATACAGGTACATGGCTCCTGAAGTTCTAGATGATTCCATAAATATGAAACATTTTGAATCATTCAAACGAGCAGACATCTATGCAATGGGATTAGTGTTTTGGGAAATAGCTCGGCGGTGTTCAATTGGTGGTACGTGGCAATCTTTATGAAGTGGGACATATTAAGGAATTATAAGTAACTTAAACTTATTCAGTTTCTGAAAACAGTTTACTCAAAACACAGTGCAAAGTAATAGCCAGTCTATCTCAGACTTTCTAATTGTTAATCCTGTAAATAACTGGTTTAGTCAACCTCTTTCTAGATTGACAAACTATACTTGTTGAAGAAAATAGGAAATATTCTTGTCTATTTTAATTTTTTTTCCTAAATGTTTACATAGAGGAGAGAAAAGGGTAAAATGTAATACTCTTGTGAGAGAGGTAAATACCACAAGACCTAGCTATAATAATGTGTTCAGATAAATATATACTTAGTATAGCATATAAAAGATGTAGCTTATATCTCTTGCGACTTCATAAATTTCAGATCCTTCAAGGGTAATGTAAGCATGCCTAAGGTATGGTTAAGGATTTTTGTTTGTCAGTCATTGTGATTTTTAAAAAATGAAGCAAAAACTGGTAGGGTACTGTAAAGGAACAGAGTAAAATTGAAGAATATGTAATCCAGTGTTAGCTAAAATAAATCTATTTTCAACCTGTTACAGGAATCCACGAAGATTACCAGTTGCCATACTATGACCTCGTTCCTTCAGACCCTTCTGTTGAAGAAATGAGGAAAGTTGTATGTGAACAGAAGTTAAGGCCCAATATTCCAAACAGATGGCAGAGCTGTGAGGTATTAACTAACCTTTTTAAAGCTGCTTTAATGGACACTAGAGCTTTTAGTGATTTCAGTGGCTTAAAAATCATGCTTATTGTTCAAGGGAGAAGAGCTGCTTTTAGAACTTAATTAATTTCATTATAATCCTTTTGGTTTTATTAAAAGCATTGCTCCTTGGTTATACATAAGTATTTAAATGTAATTTCATAGAATTTAATAGCTAACTCTGTTTGGAGAATTGAGATCCCTTCCTGTGAAGCATAGATGATGCTAATATAAATTAGAGCTAGTCTGAATTGCACTATGCAGCAAGCACCATTGCAAATAAATTGGACTGTGTCTGGCTGGGATTGAGTCAATGTTCTTCACAGCAGGCTGCACGATGCTGTGTTTTGGATTTGTGACCAAAATGATCTGATAGCAGACTGATGGTTTAGCTGTTGCTGAACAGTGCTTGCTCAGCTTCAAGGCATTCTGTTTCTCAAGTCGGCTGGGGGTGGACAAGAACACGAGAGGGAGCAGAGATGGGACAGCTGACCCAAACTGGGCAGAGGGAATATTCCACAGCACTGCTCTGGGAGCCCAGTGAGGAAGGACTACAGCCAGTGCAGGGCTGCAGGAGCAGTGGGGTGCTGATAAGGATGAGGTGCTTTAGATAGAGGAGGGAACCTGGGTTGTGGCACAAATGGAATGAATGCATAGCTGAGATAATAATCAGGCAAGAGTACACAGGAAGGAGAGAAAAGTGATGAATGCACCCACACGCTGGGAGACAGGAAGCTATGGGTACTGAAATGACTAATGTAATACAGCTTTTGTGGTATTATGGAATGTAGAGCTGTTACTTCATTTCATCTGCCATTTTTTATATTTGCCTTGTTACAAATAACACATAGAAGCACTCAGATTTCAAAGAATGGCTGTTTGAAAGATAAAAAGACTTCAGAGATTTTTAGAATCTTTGTAGAGCTTATATTTGTGAAAGACAGCTCATGAACTTGATTGCTATGCATTGAAGTAACTCCTGAACTGCAGGTTCTGAACAAAGGAGTGTATTTTTGTCTGGTGTGGAAATTCAAAACACAGTTACAGACAAGCTACTAATTTTTCATTAAAATATTTTTTCATGGGCCAAAAGTCTACTGAAAAATATCAAGTTTGCTCTATAGTGTTTAGAGAGTTCTACTTTCTGTAAATGAAGTAAGAGTTTGGTTTGTTTTTTTTAAACAGCACTCTCTCCCATGCTGTAATGGACTTCAGAAATACCTGAAGAGGCTAAGGCAGAGCAGCAGTTACACGGGCTATGCTGGAATAGCTGTGCATATAATGATTTGTGTTTCCTTTGCAGGCATTACGAGTGATGGCCAAAATTATGCGGGAATGCTGGTATGCCAATGGAGCTGCTCGGCTGACAGCTTTGCGCATTAAGAAAACATTATCACAACTTAGTCAACAGGAGGGGATCAAGATGTAATCCTGGATTTGCTACCGAAGAACACTGTAAAAATCCCTATCTGCACCAGAGTGGCGTGTTAAGAAGGTTAATTGTTCTACCTCACTGGGGGAACAGAAGGATATTGCTGCCTTTTAGTACTTCATAGGAGCGTCACTTATTAGGATTTTTGTGGATGTGCTAAACAGTTGTGTTGGGTCTTTCTGTGCACTATGAACCTCTTTCCCAGGTTACTTACAAAACATCATGTACTCTAGCTTCGTTAATCTATAATTTTTTATTTGGGAAGTTGATAGCTGGTCTGTGCTAGTTAACTGTGCTAAAAGTAGGAGGTCACTTCTAAAATGAAACTGGTTCACTATATTGTTCTACAGTGCATTGATGGCTCTTAAAGCAACTTTATTCCTGCCTGGTACATTGACTACTCTGAACCACTGTCTTGATTCCTTGATTCAGATTGTGAATGTACTATTGGAGTATACATTGCTAGCTATTAAGGTAGTGCATTTTTTGGACTCTTACCTTGACTTACAAATTGACCTCATTCAGTTGTGGGAACATAACTTATGCAACTATACTTTATACATGATTACTGGGTTTTTTCCACTTTTTCAGAACATTACATTGCCTTCAAAATAGATTGTATTACACCAGTAAGTGCCACTTTTGAGTGTTTTAATGCAAAATAGTAGGGATGTACAAAAGCCTACGGTACTTTTGGTTACAAAAATACAAGTTAAAAGTTGTTTCTTTTGCTTAGCTAAGGTCTCAATCTCATTCATTGCAACAGTGAGTACATAATTGATAGAATATCTTCAATTTTACCAAAATCTGACTCTTGAAACCACTGTAGGAGTTTTAAATAGTGTCAGCTAGTAAATTCACTGTCATATTTTGTAATTGTCAAGTTGCGAGTCATAATTATATGTGGAAGATTTTTTTATCAAGTGGTACTTCTAAAATGCTTGAAGTACCTGTCTATTTCAGAAAAGTAGCAAGAAAAGTAAAATGCTAAGGGTGATTTTGCTTCATTAAATAAGCATGAAAAGCATATTTTCTGTGCAGTTCTGCCGAGTCCTAAGGCGCAAAGAAAAATATTTGCAATTACACAAGGATTAAATGCACCTGTCATTAGAGAAAAGTTATTTGGGCTTTTGTACTAGACAGTTCAAGGCTGCTTATAAATTTTATGTGCATGTATGTTGTGTGTGCCTCATACACAAAGTGGTGAACTAGAGAAGGTGGTGAGCTGCAGATCTTTGGATACAAATATCAGGGGATTCCAGCAATCCTCTTCACTTTTAGAAGAACAAAGCTTATGGTGACTTGTGCTGTCATAAGAACACAGAAGAATATGCATGGCTTTAGTCAAGATTTCCCTGAGTTTTAAGAGTATCATAATATTTTCACAAACTTGTTTAGAAATCAAATTGCTCCCTGCCCAAATGTACAACAAAAACCTGCTGCTACTGGATATTTTTTTAATTGGAATTTTAGGAAGAGTCTGTTTGACCTTTGGTTTCATTAATGTCCAAAACAGTAGTATTTCAGTATGTAAATATGCCTGGTAGTTAATATGCTGCCTAACCTGACACTGTGTAGAATGCATCAGTACCCATCCCATTATTCAACACCCATGGCAACCTTTAACTTGGTTTCCTTTTCATCCCTCAGCACAGAGCCCATTGAGTTTTTTACCAAGATGGTAGCAGTGGCGGGGTGGTTGCTGGCAGCAGCACAATTGAGGTTCTGTGCCATGGTCTGTGATGTGTGGAAGCTAAAGCAAGAAGAGGAATGAGGCCCAGGAAGAAGAGGCTGTATAGGTGACACAAGCCTTACCCAAGAAAAGCCTTAACAATTTTTGTGTATTTCTGTATTCTTACTGCTTGCTTGTAGATAAGTTTAAATGATGTCAGAATTGCACACCCTCAGAGGTTGCAAATAATGAAATGCATTTGTCAACAACAAAAATGGGGGAGTTTCTTCATACTGGAAGACAGTATCCAGGAGAAAAGGGAAAAATATGGGGAGTTCTTAGAAAACAATTAGGCTTAAACATACGTACAGCTGTCATGCTTATGTTTGTTTGGCATTATCTGCCAAGTCAGGCTTATGTGCTTCAGGCCTCTGTCAATCAAAGCTGGATTAAAAATTACTTCATGTAGGTATTTTAAATAAACTATGCCTTTGTGCACGTGGACAGTTGTGCACCACAGTTTTTCAACTGACTGTTCAACAGAAGTGTTTTAATATAATGTGACTCCCAAGCCTGTCTACTTGGCTGCCTCTCTAGCATGTTTTATGTATCCATACAGATACTTAAAGAAAGCAGGTCATCATGAAAACAGGTCAGGCTCTCCATGCTAATTTCAAAGGCTTCCTAGGAAGCAATTTAACTGTTTTGTTTTGTAACTTTGTTACATTTCAAGTTTTCATAGCTGTCCTGGGGCCCTTGCCATAGATAGAAATGTACAGCTCCTACTTCAGAAATACCAAGCTGCTTGCCTGCCTCAAATCTCTATAGTAATTGTGGTGGTAACAGGAGAGCTTGCAGAATAATTAATCTAGTAATTTTTAGTGGCTTTTTTAGCACCCAAAAAACCTTATCAGCATAACATTTAATTTCCTAATATATATGGAACAGTTGCATTTCAAAGAGGATGTTCAGCAGCTGAGCAGCATCATGGCATGTAGGTGTTTCTGTCAATAACATAACTGTGTTATATTGTCTCAAACACCTGCAAATCTTCATTCTCCTGAATTGCTAGCAACTGTTTGTTCTTTGTTCAGAATTTAGCTTTGTAATAGAAGCCTGCAAAAACAAAGCATAGGAGGATGCTTGACACAGTGTATAACGTATGGAACAGTATTTTATAACTACCTTATCATTGCTATTGGGCTGCAGAACAGAAAAATTCTGAATAGAGCTATATATATCCTCAGTTCTGACACCACAACTTCAAGCTTTGTTCTTCTTTTCCATTATATGAACTGAACACCTTTTACAAAGGCTGTGTCTGTATATATTATGTAACTTAAAATGTTACCTGTGTAAGATCATATCTTATATATATGGACACAGGTACACATAAGTATTTTTTAAATTAAGATTGTAAAATCACCAGATCTGCTCTTGGAAATCCAGGGGGACCAAAATATTTTAGCATTCAAAATATTAATTTTGTATCATTTCAAGTATATACCAAAACAGTTTCTGATTAATACT
Organism: Sialia sialis; assembly: GCA_009812075.1. NCBI lineage: Eukaryota > Metazoa > Chordata > Aves > Passeriformes > Turdidae > Sialia > Sialia sialis. Next base: position 94,456,827 of record VRYO01001463.1, on the reverse strand, counting down.
GATGCAAATGTTTATTGTAAATATTACATGCATTATACATTCACTTAAGTTTTTTGGATTTAATCAACTTTACATTTTAGTAGCATTGAAGCCTCAGTTTGGTTTACAGACTTGTGATCAGATGGATATGAACATGGAGAACACGGAGCATTGGAAATGGTCTGATGCTGAAAAGCCTGAAATGTCATTTTTGAAATGCTGGAATTCTTCAGGGACCTTCCAACCTTAAAAGCTGGAATTCTGGGATGTTTCTCAAGCAGACTCTCAAAGTATGACACACTGTCACCCTCCAATGGTTCTGCTTGAAATCCTAAGAAAGACTTTGTATATAAATAAAGACATTGGGATTGACTGTATGGGGGCATGAAGGTGTCAAATGAAGTAAGAGGCTATTTTATTTTTTCAGTAATGGCTCTGAGTGTGATTGCCATGAAACTCATCCTTTAGTTAGTTCCTTGTTTATATTGTGCCATTGAAATGATTGCAAGATGTTAATCATTTTGTGTTTCAAAAACAAGCAAACAAAAAAACCCCTTCACCATATCTGTTGCTTTAAACTCGAATTACCTCTTAAAAGACCAAGGTACATTTACCTCATGTGTATATAATGTTTAATATTTTTCAGAATGTTCTCCAGGTTTGCAGTTACATGTTTCTAGAAATATGGGTATTACTAAATTTACAACTTCAGTGGTACTAAGTGTATTATCTGGTGCCCCAAAACACTTTATTTTCTGTATTTTATTGTATTAGCAAGTTTGCTGCTTTGTCACTGTAGCACCTGCCCTTACATAGCTGTGTGGATACTGCCTTGTAAATTTTACTTTTTGGATGATTTGAGGATCCTGTACAGATGAGTGTCACTTTTTTAAACCTTCCCAAATTGTGCATTTCCCTTACATTTCTGAAAATATGTATTGTATTTGTAGAGTATACATTTCAATGGATTGTAAATAGGACAGTAGAAGAGTGGATACTTATGTTAAGTGCTAACACTACAGTAGAGAGATTAAAGCAGTGAAAATAAATAACTTTTTTCAAAATGCATGAGTTGTCTTTCAGAACAAGAAGTTGCAGGTAGATGCAGGTTTGTGTGTGATATTCCTACCTGCTAAAATGTGGATTTACTCTGAATTCCTTTCCTCAGAAATAATTACTTCTAGTACAAAAATGCCAAAAGGATTTGCTACTGCCAAGGCAATCCACCTCATCTGTGCTATGTACATAATGATAAAGTGCCTGCCTTCCTTGCCTCCTACAGTAAAGTTGGTATAAGAACATTGCTGATACCTCTCATCTCCTGGACAAAATTGGTAATGACAAATTGTTCCCTCTACATTTATATTTGCATAGAAATAACATTTAGTCTATTTTAGTTTGTTTAAGCAGATCAGCACCTCAGTGCACCCCAGAACTGAAAGTAAAATCAGCTTGTGTTGGTGTGGATTGTTTCCATGCAAAACTCTGTTTCAGGCTAGTGTTACATTTCTGGAAAGTGGGGATTTAGACACAACAAATATAGAACAGCTTGCCCTCACACAAGTTTAGGTTCATCCTTCAGTTTTGGCTCAGACAGAGTTACCAAAAATTGCTTCTTCCAGCAAACTTTTTCCACAATGGGAAGCTGTAAGGTGTCCAGAGAGAGCCTATGGATATGTCAAAACACTGCATTCCTTTTGAACAATGCATACTTTCTGTAGGTGCAGCATAACTAAAGAGTATATATACGAACCATTTCTATGCAGTACCAGGTGAGTACTACAATTTCCTTTTATCAATTTTTGTGACATTGGTAGCTGCTGTTCAGTTACAGACCCAGTATAGCATAAGTGAGGTCCTGGCAGAAAATAGATTCCTTTTAAATAGGAAATCAGAAATTCCAAATCTCTTACTCAGTGTTCTTTTTTTATCTATCCAGCTAAGCCATAATGTTTTAACTGGAACTAATGGTGTTCATTGTTTTGCTGATGGAGGTTTTCTGGAATCTCACACTCCAAACCCCCTTACCAACATGATGGGCTACTGGGGTTTTGAGTCTCTTAGTTCTGTCTTGGACTGGCTGGAGTTGTTTCCAAGTCTAGGTTGGGGAAAAAAAAAATGTTGGCACAGCGTCTTCTTTGTCAACTTGTCTGGACTGCAAATAAAAAAGTAGTGCTCAAGAAACCCACACACACCTTGTCTTCCTCAAAGTTTCATGAAAATAAGATTTAAATCCCTAGTCTCTGAGGTGAAATGGTGCCTGAAATCATTCCCTCTCTTGAGAAGAAAAAAAAAAGCCAGAGCAAACCATACTGATAGGTTCTTATGCAAGATTGCAGTGTTTATTGGTGTTGAGAGTTCTCAGAGGAGATGAAGAGTCAGCATCCTCAAGATGTGTTTCTAATCAGCTCAATTAGGAAAATGAGAAGAGCTCTCCCACCTGCCAGTAGCAGACAGTCTGTGTAAGCAGCTGAAGCATCAGGCACCTGGGACTCAATTTGATATACTATCAAATATATTTATGTAGGTTTTTAAATGAGTGAAGAACTTAGGAGTATGCCTTTAAATCCAAGCAGCGTGCAGGACTTGTAGGAAGCATAGAGAAGGAAAAAAGGACAGGAAAAGGGAGAGGTTTAGGTGGCCTGGAGAGGTGTGACCACGGGCAAAGAGAGGAATAAAGGAGATAAAAAGGGTGGATCATATATAAATAGCAGACTAGTCAGTCTATGCCAGTCTGTCTTGTGCCCGGCACAGCCTCTTCCTTTATTTTTAAACCCCTTCCTGCCTGAGGAACTTAGTTCTGGGTCTGAGCACAGCAGCTGGGCATCACTGTTTTGATTCTTGACATTGGTCATCTATCCACAGAGACTAGAAAATATCAACTTTATTGTGGTATTAAATTAAGTATCTTAAAACCTGGAAAGCAAAGGCAGTAAGTAACAGTCTTAAGACATCCCTAGATGCTAATTTGCATTCATTAAATTTTCCCATTCCCTTCTATGCTATGGGCATGGGAAACACGTGTGTGTAGTTCCACTGTTCAGACTCTTAATTAGTACAGGAATGGGGTAAAGAATGGCAAGAATTCTGTGATACCACAATTGCTGTTTAACTCTTACGTGTTTCCAAAGAGTGGAATCAAGTTGTGCTTTCTTTTGTTTTTGCCCTCCTAGGGCTTGGACTCTCTGACCTACATCCCCTCCATGAGGAGTGTTTGTTGTTGCTGTTACCAGTGAGATTCAGTTCCTGAACCTTTCTGGACAATTCTTCATGAAAGCAAGCTACCTTTTTCTTACCTTTGCTCAGGAAACTGTTTGCAAAAAAATCAAAGCTAAAGATAACTCTTTCCCATGCTAGATGAGAGAAGGCTTTAAATTTTTGTGTTGGTAGACCTGAGCCCATACAGAGACCCTCATTTCCATCTATCCAGGTCAGAAAGGTCCATGAACTGTTGGTCTCTTCACTGCCACAATATTGTCCAATTGCTAATTCCCATCTCTTGCAAAGACTCCTTGTGCTGGGGCTCATCGCGGGCATGCAGTCTCCTAAGCCTGGTGTCATTGCTGGTAGAGCACAGCCCTTTCTTAAAACCCACCTGGACACATTCCTGTGCAACCTGCTCTAGGTGACCCTTCCTTGGCAGGGGGGTTGGACTAGGAGATCTTCAACCCTTTCAACCCTAACAGTTCTGTGATTCTGTGAACTTCAAGAAGAATATTGCAAAGAAAAACATATTGCAGCATTTCTTTTTTAACTTCTTTGGGCTGTGTTGTCAGTATGAGTATTATGCTCACAGCGTCTCTCTTAAAGTCCATCTCTTCTGGTTCTTCAGTTGAGAGAATGCTTGAGAAGGAGATCTGGATGCTTGCTGCCTTTACTGTTGCTGCCATTGCAGGAGGCTTTAAGTAGAGTACTGAGGGAAGTCATATGGTAAAATTTACCTGAGAGCTTGCATACAGATAATCTCAGTGTAACTGTACAAGCAGGAAATCCATTTTAAAGAAAAGTTCCAGGAAAATAACTTATCTCTGCTCATCATTCTGGTAGTCTTTGAGTTCTAGCACAAAAGCAATGGTCAGGCTCTTAATGATTTCTTCCTTCCTAAAAATGTGTTGCTGCAGCCATTTTTGCATTTCTTGTGACCAGATGTGTTTTGTTCTTTCCTCTTCCACTGATGTTGCATTCAGCAACTGAAAATAGTTTTAAATTGTTTTTAAAAGAAATAACTTATGCAAAAGGCAGTGTATTTGATGCCCTTCAAATTAAGAACAGATGTTTTCTTTAGACCATTTGAAACCTGGATGAAGTTAAAGAAACTTATTTAATATGTGGTTCAATTGATAAATGTTTATATATCACAGTTTTTCACATCATGCCACTCATTAAAAATTGTTGAATGACAGCTTGGGGATGTTTTTTCATCCAGCGGATCTTCTCTGTTAGGAATAATTATCTTGGCATTTCTGTGTTGCATTTTGTGTGTATTTAGTGTTGTAGTATGGAGAAAGACAATTCCAGTACTCATCCTCCTCACTTGCTTACTTCACCCCTCTGTTTTAGCTAATGCAAAATTCTGCCTGCTGTCATGTGTGCTGAGTCACTGGCACTCAGTTCTCCCTGTACCTCCACAGTTCCATTTCCTGCTCCATGTCAGAAAGCCGCTTGGAAAGCTGGAGACAGTTGGTTTGGTTTAGTTCATTTGAAAAGGTTCTTTTTCTCTGCAATTTCTCAAGGTTTTCTTCCTTTTTGTTCAGCCTGGCTCTTTGCAGGAGACTTTACTGAGAAATTACCCAGTAGTGGGTCTCACCCTCCTTGAAGTCCTACCATGATTCTGTGAGTGTGGATGAGGGGAGAATTCTCACAGACCTCTCTTGACATGAACTCCCTTACTTGTGCACCTCTGCACACAGAACACTTCACACATGGTTGTTTTGCTTTTGCTTTGGCCCCTTACTCCTCCAGATTTACAGGGTGAAACATGTCTGTTGTGTGCTTGAAGTTTGCAGAATAAATCTATCTCTCGATATGGACTGTGACTCCAGTATCCTTAATGTTTTAAACCTCTCCTAGGGTTTTACACATAAAGCAGTTCTAAAGTGTACAGTAAAACACAGCAAACTGTAGATTCATGGGGTGACTTACAGAAGTAGACTTCTGTATTGGTTTATGATACCACGATGGAAAATAACTCAAGCTAGATAAAATTCCTTTAATGAAATTGCTTAGGTAGAAAAGGAAGGAGGGAGAAGACTAGAGATCATTTGGTGTTATCTGGGGTGAAAGGATCATTACCATGTTATCCCAATTTTAACTGTAAAAAGATTGAAAGCTGTTCTGATTGGAATTCTTAAAACTATGCTTTAAAGGATTCTTTGTTTACAACAGCCCTTAGGAAAACCAAAAAGATAGAGGTAAAAATAGAAGCAAATCAAAAGACCAGTGATGTCACTTTGAAGCTCGTTAGCTTCAATATAGACCAGCATCTTTCCTTCAGTGTCCGTCTGTTAGATGTGATTACTAAGGCAGCTACATCCTGAGATAAATATAAAACTTATGAGAAATTGTAATATTTATAGATCTCGATTGATTTGAATTTCTCCTTAAGAAGTTATTACAATCCTGGGTTATGGCAATACTTACAGTGCCTGAGCTACTGAAGATTCATATTTGATCAGGAAATGAAGAGGTTTAGAACAAACTTGAAGATTTTTTTTTCCTGCACTCCTGAGGATTTTAATTGCAGCCACATGCCTTATCTAAATGGTACTGGAAAAGTTAGCTGGTCTGTTCAAGGCAAAGCCACACTTCTGTAGCAGCAGTGGTGTTTAAGGAGTTTCCAAGACTAGCTCTGTGAGACTGATTCCTGAGGCAGAGCTCTGACAGGGGTCTGGTCATTGAAGACTGGGGGTAGATGTGGTTTTTTCCCTTACAGTCTTGAGCACAATTGGAGGTGATGTATATAGGCCAAAGTTCAGGAAGGTGTCATCTCTCCAGTGACCTGTTTACCATGTCTAAGCTGGAGTACAGGAGCTTTATAAATTATTACAGATGTTTTACTTATGAGTGACTGATTAGGTTATGAATCAATCCCTCAAATACAGACCTGTGTGCTTTTTCTGACTCCCTGTCAGCCTCTTTCAAACTGTCTCGCCAGATGAATCCTGACATTTGGGAAGTAGGAGCTAATTCCTAAGTCCTTGCAGAGTATGTGATTGTGGGCCTGAAAAAGGTGGTCAGGCTCATGGGACATTGCTCATCTCAGTTTTCTCAAACTCTGTAGGACTGAGGGAAGAAACCAAAGCTGGTTCTTAAATAAATATTTTCATGTCAGGCCCTTCTCAAAGCAAGAAAGGTTTATCTGAAGTCACAAGTGATCACAGAGAAGATAGGAGGTGAGATAGTTTTCCATCACTGGATGTTGCTTAGGCACAATTTAGTGTGGATTGATAGCTTTTTACCTGGTCAAGTATCTTCCCTCAAGCAGACAAATACCCATGTATTCACAGTGAAACACACACCCTGAGAAAAGGACTCATCTATCTTCCTCAAGGAAGGCTTGGGAGTCATCTGACAAGCTAAAAATAATTATATAAAGAAAATTGTCATAGCAAGGAATGCAAGACAGGTATTCATAAAGGTCTAATAAAGAAATGGCTGTGCAAGCACACAAACACGATCTGATGCAATAAAAATTCAAAAGACATGGATATGACGAGACAAGGATGAAAATTCAAGGCTAAGAAAGTGAGAAAGAAAGAAACAAAGCTGTATCACTACAGTTCTCATGCCATATGTGCATACAAGGAGGTGCTAGACAGAATTTTGCTGACACATCCTATTTTGAAAGCAATGTTGAAGATAACACAAGTAGGGCATTGTCTGTACTGTAATTCTTGGTCTTGCATACAGAAAATCAGCCCAGAATCAGTTTGTTTTCATATGGGCTTTGAACTACAGCAACAAAAACATGGGTTGTTGTAATCTGGACAGTTGGAACACCGAGATAGAGAGAAAGTACAGCTCTCCACCACAGAAAGGAGTGAAATTCTAGCCACTGAAGGAGAACATGCTCTGTATCTAGGAGGAAATCCATGACTCTTTCACTACAGATGTCAGATATACAAAAAGGACATAGAACAAACTGCATGAGACTGATGTAGCAGATTACATTTCTGCTGTGAATGTGGGGGAAAAGTTATCCCAGATTATTCCATTCTATGCAGAGCATCTTGCAGATGGCTTATGAGAGCCAGAAAAAGTAGTGAGCTTTGGCATCCTGGTCTGGGTGGCTAGAAGGCTTCTTCCCTTGCTTTCCAAACCACAGATAACTTTATCTTGTAGCAATAATACTGGGCAGCTTTAACCTTTCTGTCTTCAGCCACAGTCAGTGTTTTAGCCTCCCACTGCATGCTCTGGTTAGCCCTGCAGTTACTCAGGAAAGGACCACATTAATGCATGTGGGACAAATGCACAGTGAAAGCATAGCCAAGTAGTGTGTAAGGGAATGTGAGGACTCTCTCTGTAGGTAGGACAAAGATTTGCTGCAGTCAGGAAAATTCCAGCTAATGATTCCAGACCCCCGACTGCAGCATTTGTGTGTTCCTGGCTGAAAAAAGTGGGTTCCATTCAGGTGTGGTTTTGTGCATGCACAGTCATATCGTGGCTGCAATTAGCAAAGCTATGCTTGGATCTCTTGGGAAGGGGAAGCTTGTTCTGCCAGGAGGTCCCTCACTCCTGGTGTTTTCCCTGGGTTTACAGTACAGTCCTCTCCTGTCTTGTTCCAGTGAAGAAATGGCATGCAGGACTGCATTCTCCATAAGTCAGCTGGTTGCATTTTGTTATGGCTACCATCATAACTGGAAGAGCAGTGACAAGCCCCTATTTTCTAGGTATAAGTGTTTTAATTTCTACTATTCTTGTTAACATGAATACTAATACACTACTAAATATGAAAGTATCCTCCATTTGTTTGTTTTGTAATTACAAATGTGTCTGGATACAGCAAGCATTTTGCCATGGCTGTCATATGATTTGTTATCTTCATGCTCTTGAGGTTTTTTGGTATTTCAGTTCTGGTATTATTACAACTGACTGTGCTATTTAGATCTAAATGGGTTATTTCCTTGCCAAAAAATCTCCTTATCTACAAAGACACTGTACCATTCTGTGCAGGTGATAACAAGCACTCATTCCTTGTAAAATATTTTTATTAGTCTCAGTCTAGTTCTTTATTGCATTATACAAGCTTGAAGTTTGGCATCTCCCACACTTGGTTTTGTATGTGTCTTATTTACTGATAAATTTAAAAGTTTATAGAGAAGAATGACTCACTGAACCAATCAATAAATCAGGTTGTGACTAAATTTTTCCTTTTTTTTTTTATTGCCTTTATTCTCCTGGCTGCAATACCTGAAATTTTCTGTCAATGTACGCAGGAAAAGATTGGTGCAATTTACATTTTATTCTTTGACTGCCATGTTCAGGTAACATTTATTTGTTGCCTCTGTCCTTATTTTTTCTGTTTCCTTAGTTTCAAAGTCTTGAGCTTGACAGTCACATAGGTAGATTCTTGCAGGTACCTGGAAGAAACAAGACAGGCTGCTATGTAATGTCTGTCTCCATTTTATGTGGCTGCTTCATGGTAAGCTGCAACCAGAGGCAAGTAATTTCTTTGCAATAAATCTTCAAGCTTCTACAAAATTCAATACCTCTATAGACCTGGAGGAAATTAAAGTTAGGTAAAGTAAAAGCCAGTATGAAAAGGGACCATATGCTTTCCTTTATTTCTATGTGTTATACAATGCAATCCACTACTGATACTTTTCTTATTTGTCATAAGCGCTATTGTAGCACTGCTAATTCTGTCATTTTTGACTGTCAAAGCCTGTCACAAAATGGATCAAACTCAAATGCATCAATTATATGTACACATTAGTGCTGAATGTTTAAAATAAGGTATTTCTTTTCTAAATATTGCATTTAATACTGCAAAATCTAGTTGGTTTTTGGAAAATAAGATTTTCTTTATATTGAGAGGAGAGGAGAAGGCAATTTTAAGAGCTGCCAGTCAAACATTTTTAAAGTCTGCTCCTTATTTCAATGATTTCCTTGTTTTAACTGGGGGAAAAATATGTCCCCCCACATTTCAGAATTGTAGGATTGTTCTTGCACTGCAGGAAGTGGCTCAGCACTGCTATTTTTACTGCAAAACACTAATAGATGTAGGTAGGTTGAGAGCTAATCATGTCTTACAGAAATAATATAAAAGCATCAAATCAAAACACTTTGCCAAAACTTACATTATACTTCTGAAGCATTCACACCTGAATTTATAAATTTTTCAAAACTTGTTACATGAGATCATTCTGCCTGTAAATGCTTTGATACTTTCACTCTGCTGGAAGGAAGATTGGATCTGATAGTTACTCAGCTGCTTTTATAACTGCCTATGTATGGTACCAAAACAGCCATGCTACTACACACTTAGATGCAATTGTAGTTAAGAGTCAGAATGGTCTGGGTTGGAAGGAACCTTAAGGATCACCTTGTTCCAACTCCTGCCATGGGCACAGACACCTCGCGCTAGACCAGGTTGCTCAGAGCCCCACACAGCCTAGCCTTGAACACTTAAGGGATGGAGCATCCTGGATAAGCTTCTCTGGACAATCTGTGCAGTGCCTTGCCACCCTCACAGGCAGTATTTTCTTCCCAATACCTGAGCTAAACGTGTTCTCTTTCACTTTAAAGCCATCTTCCCGTTGTCCTGTCACTACACACCCTTGTCAAGAGTCCCTTTCCAGGGAGAGACGCTCTTGCAGGCTCCCTTCAGGTACTGGGAGGTGCTATAAGGTCTCCTGCCTTCCATCTTGCCTGCATCTATACCACAGGTGATGTATAATTGCAATTCAGTATTAGAAACCATCTCAGTTTCTCAGGTGATCTTTAATTTTCAAGTATTCAGTGGTGTATTGTTGTCAACAGACTAGTGGGGATTACTGACCATGATTGTGTGGTTGAGTTATTGTACTCAGTTCACGGAGGTAGAAGGTGGCCCTAGTCTGGGCTATACTGAGCTTTACACGCAAGAATGGGAGTTCCTCTGTTGGACTTTCTATTGCTTTTCTCAATAACAAACACCAAATTTCATCTTTTCATTCTTATGAGTCAGTTTAGGGAACCACTCAACTCTTTGAGCTTCCTGTTCAGACCTATGAACATAATATTTCCTGCAACTTTAATTAATTATTCTGCTGCAATTGAATTAAATATTTTGGATAAGATCAGTGCTGTTAGAAGAAAGAGAATGAGAAAAAACAGTTGCCAGCCCTACTTTCCATGCTGAAGATCAAAGACACTAGATAGCAATAAATCTTTTAAGTGAGAGTGGAAGTATAATTCTTATGAGTCTTATTCTTCCCCAAAACAAAACATTTAAACATTTTTGCTTTAAGCATCAGAAAGATGTTGTTTCTTAAGAATTGAACAGCAGTGAATTTGTTTACAAAATCCCATCACAATGCTGCAGCCAGATGATCTACTGTCCAGAACACTCACTTTAAAACCCTGACAATATCTCCTGCCTTTAATCTTGTTATAAATGCTAAAGAACTGTAGACAGTAGTAACCAATGTCCTTAAAATGTATCTACTTAAAATGTGCTCAGGCCTGAAAAGAAATTTATATCAGTATTAAACACTTTTTTTTCCCCTTTTTTTGTTTTTTTAAGAAGAGGCCACAATACAGAAGCTGGAAGGCTAAGTGGCAAGTGAAGAATGTTGCTGTGAGATTCTTTTCTGCAAGAGATTCAAAAATTCATAATTTAAGGAAGCTTTTATTTTTAGTGCTGGACTACATCAACATGAGTGTATCCTGGTATCATTAGTTCCAAGTTAAAAGGGCTGATTTTTCAGATATTTATCTCTTAATGAGCAAATCTTAGTCATATCCTTTTAAGGTTCTTTCTAGGGGGGAAAGGGAGTTAACTTGTACTTCATTTTTTCAGGTTTAAAATTAACTTAAATTTTTTGATAGAGAAAAGAACTTTTGAAGTATCTGAATTATAGGCTTTGAAACATTCTTTTCTTACAAGCCTGTAACTTTTCAGATAGTTATCTCTGGTTTTGCTTGCTGTTGCTTAAGGAGAGGTTAGAAGAGAACATGTGATATGATACAGAGGCTTTTAATTCCCTTTTCTCAATTAAAACAACAAACATTCAGATTACATTTATGTTATGGAACTGAAGAAGAATGCCCATTACAAATCTGCCTAATATTATTTGCACAGTTGATTCATTTTCTTAAATCCTAACCTAACCCAATTTTACTTAATAAACTGTTGTTTGGCTAGGGTAGAGTTCATTTTCTTCACAGTGGCTGGTATGCGGCTATTTTGGATTTGTGCTGAGCACAGGACTGATAATACAGAGATGTTTTTGTTATTGCTGAGCAGGGCTTGAACAAAGCCAAGGTCTTTTCTGCTTTCATACTGCCACACTGGCAAGGAATGTGGGGGTGACCCAGAGGAGGAGGAGACCCAGAGCCAGGACAGGTGGCCCCAACTGACCAGAGAGATGTTCCAGACCCCATGACATCATGGTCAGTAAATAATGTGGAGGGAGGAAGGAGGGGACATTTGGAGTGATGGGTTCGTACTCCCAACTTGTTCCATGTGATGAGGTCCTGCTCTCCAGGGATGGCAGAACACCTGTCTGCCCATGGGAAGCAGTGAATCAATTGCTTGCTTTGCTTGTGTGCAGGGCTTTTGCTATTCCTATTTAAATGTCTTCATTCCAACTCACCAGTTTTCCAAGTCTCTCCCCAGTGCTGCTGGGGGAGAAGTGAGAAAGTGGCTGTGTATGGTGTGGCTGCTGGCTGGGGCTATTCCAGGACCGTTGGTGAAACAGAAAATGCTCTTTACAGTAAGACCCAGAAAGAATTGATTTAATGGAATACAACTCTTACTGATCAGTGAGTCATAGACATTGGGAGAAAAAGGATCATTTGACAACGAACAAGGAATATTTTTTTTTTTTTTTTTCTTAAAACACTGGAGTTAGTAGCTCTACTGATAGATTTACTGATCCACTCCTGCTATATGAAATTATTTTAAAATGCAAGCATAGTAACACAAGTTAATGGGAAGAATTTCCTTTTTCTTTTAGGTTTCATTGCATCAGACATGACATCAAGAAATTGCAGTAGGAAGTCAGCATTACTGCTACAAAAAGGAGTCACTGTTTAACTACATGCAGTTGATAATTTAAAGCTGTTTAATTTTTACCTTTTGTTGCAAGTGGTCTTGTATATCCACAAATTAAAATATTTGGATCAGAGGGTAAACCAGCAACAGCACATAGGCATTAAAATAAAAATATCTTCATTAATTGTGCCCCTGTATTGCTGACCTCAGTAAGGAATGTTCATTGTTTGAAAAATAATCCCTTTAATGACAAATTCTGAATTTAAAATAACCTGTTCTTCTCGAAATTAAAAAATCTGCTGTGAGGAATATGTAGCATTTATTAGACATCCCATATTTTGTACAAAACACTACATGGAATTTATAGGAATAGTTTCAGAATAACAGAGCAATCTCATCAGAAGTCCTACCACCTTAACTGTAATACCTCACAACTGAAAGACATGGCTGATGATTCAGTCACTTGTACACAGAAAAGGGTAAACAGGATAAAAAGATTGTGATGAAATCCTTAATGTCTGTTCTGTTGCACTGTACTTCCCAAAAGAATGTAAGTTTTTTTGATTACAAGTGCTGATGTCTGAGGTGATTATAAAAACCATGATGCAGAAACAAGGCAGAAGCCTACCAAGGATAACTTCTCAGTAAATAATAAATATTACTAGAAAAGTAATCTAAACTGCCTTTATTCATAATGCTTTTTGAAAAACTTCCTGATTTTCCCCTCTTGCAATTCAAGATTACATAATAAAACCATTGAACTATTATTTAAAGAATAACTCAAATTATTAAAAAAGAATTTAATAATTTAATTTAAATGATTAAATAGTTGCTTAAATTAAGTTGTAAATGGAGTATTATTTCATTTTGTAATGTCCTACCTTAAAACACATAAAACTACAGTGTAAGTGTGGAGAGCTAATTATATTATGTTTTTTGGGACTGAGGTAATTTCATTTAGCTATGTATTTTCTGCACTGTTCTTTCTCAGACCTCTTCTATATGTTCTTGTGAAGAAAATAGCTCTGTAACTATACTTTTCTCAAAGCACAGATTTTGCCAAGCTTTACTGTCATCAGTCATACGCTCAAGCATCTGCAGTATCAACAAGGAAAGGAAGGGATATATAACTACTTTTCTTGGAATTAATTCTACACTGCTATTTCTCACTTCTTTCATAGTATCTCTAATTCCTCTGGGTCTGATTACTAGAACAGACTGTTTTCATTAGCTCTTCTTGAGAAAAACCCTTATGGAGCAGAGTGGTGGTGGCAGGAGTTTGCTGCAGTGGTTGTGGATATGGGGAGCCTGCCCAAGGCAAGAGCAAACTGAATTTCTCCTGCAAATACATCGGCAAGTGAAGTAAAAAGCATCCTCAATTTCTGTCTCCTGGGAAGCATTTGAGGTCATAATACCTATGATATTTAATCCCTGATAGTTTCTACTGTGTCTTAAAAGACAAGAAGCTGTCACACAGAAAACTGGATAGACAATAAGGAGTTTGAACTTTGTGCTAGAAAGGGATGAAAATCAGGAGCTTTTGAATGTAGGAGATCAGTCTTGACATTTAGAAAATGTTCTCAAATGAAGACTATTTCCTCGAGATGAAACAGCTTTGTTTTTTCTGTCTTTTGAGGCAGTCGGGTCTTATTCTGAGGCTGAAAATGAAACTTCAGGGTTTTAATCCCCAGAAAGGCTGAAAAATCTCAGCAGCTCCATTTGCGCTCTTCCAGCACACACTTGCAGGTGGTCACTGGCAAAGGAGCAGCCAGAAGAAGGGGGCTTCCAGCTGCTCCAGGTTTGTCCATGAGCATTTGAGATGCCCAAAAAGTCCCCTTACAGTAGTCTGTGCCCTGTCTGTGAAGGCCCCATAGAAAAAAGCCTAAGAAAGCCTGTAGGACTATGTGGAGATTTGGGGGGGGGGGAAGCCTGAAAAAGATTCTGGAAATCATCAAAGCTTTCACACTCCTCCCAAGGGAGATAAACCATATCCATGTGTTTGGTAAACATTTGCATAGACTGCTTCTGACTATTTGCCAGACGGTTTCTGGGGATATTCTACAACTTCCCTAGGCAATACATTCCAATATCTTATCTTTAGAAAGGTTTTTTTAGTCCAAGCCAATTTTTCCTTGCCTCTGTTCTTGTGAAGGACAATAACCTATGTTTGCCACAACCTGTCTGCAACAAAATACTTGTTGACTCTTCCTCGCTGTCATGGTGGTACTCAAAAATAATGGTGGATGATTCATTCAGGGTAGACTTTTTTCCCCAATCAATCAAAATAAAATCATTGGTATAAAAATTGTTATTCCTTTCCTTTGCTCCTCTTCAAAAGAATCACTGCCCACCATCCCAATCCTTCAGTACATTCCCAATCCTTCACATGCTGCCAAAATAACACCAAGTCCCAACATTGCTTCAGGTCTTTTTTTTTAAATTTCTGTGATGAGCGACCTACCTTGAACTAATTTGAAGGCAATATTCTACTTGTCTCACTTTTTCTTGCTGAGTAATACAGTCAGATAGCTATTAACTTCTAGAAGTTTTGAATTAATTACTTTCAACAGTTTGGAATTAATTACTTCTAGTAATTTGGGAATTGGAGCTAGATAATCCTTATGCTTCTTTTCAGCCCAAACCATTTTGTAATAATGTCAAGGTTTAATTAATAGAGGTGAAATAATCTGCCACCTCCTGTGAGAGCATTTCTGCTTTGCTGTAGCACTCCAGTTTTCTATGTCCCTGATTTGTTATTAAATAGATAATATTGATCAATTGAATGTGATAATGCTAACTTCAAATCTGTATGAATTAAACTTTCATTTTGAAGTACTCTTATCTTAATTTTAGGCCTTGCATTTGCACATTCCCGGACAAAGAAGTGATCAGATGTTGGAAACAGTCCTAGACTTGGCACAAAATGTTACATGGCAAAACTTCTGGACATGCTGATGGCTTTAATGCATATGAACACATTGGCATGTGGGCATTCAGTTTTATTCTAGGATCAGTAACAAGAACATTTAGTAATGGTGAGTCAAAAAGAAAAAGGAAAATTAGAGTTTTTTCTAAATCTGTAAGTAGAACTAGGGATGCCTTGCCAATGTGTCAGTGTTCTAGTGACTAACTAGCAATACTAGAATTGCACTACTAATACAAAAACCTTTTTGTCACAATAATAAACAGGAAAAAAATAACAAACATTAACTTCACCAGCCAGAAAATCCACGTGCCTGAGTGCTCTGTTCCCTTACCTGTGCTGCACCTGGAAGCATGCCCTTGGTGCCTTCTGGAAATAATGAGTTTGCTTTTTTGCTGCTTTTGCATCCTTTTAGGAGCAAGATGGAGCCTTTAGGCCATTTGTAGAAATAGCACCTTCAAAATCTCACACTGTTCTTTAACACATCGTGTTTTGCTCATAGATAAGATATTCAGAAGCTGCCTGTGTTTCACAGGGATACATGACTGTTAGCATGCCCCTTAGAGAAAAATTCAGGAAATGCAAGAGGAAGGTTAAGGAATGCAAAAATCCCTGCAAGGCTTCTAGTTCCAGACATGTGGTCTGCTTTCATCTGTTGGGTTTTTTCTGTTTATTGACGGTCTTCTTAATTTGTTATACTTCCATCGTTGCATATGTCCTTCAAGATATATTCTGAGCAGCTTTTAACAGGTATGATAATTTATTTTTTCCCCATTTTGGTTTCCTAGCATAACAATAAAATTCCCCATGCCATTTACAAAGAAGATGACCTCAGCCTGGTTTGCCACAAGGCTGGTGAAGCAAAGACAACTACCTGGTTATGTGTCCTGGTTTTCTTGGGCCAGCAGGTAACACACTGAGAAATCAAAGAGTGGATTCTATTATTTGATCCAATATTGGCAGATGCAAGGATCAGCTCATCCCCACAAATAAAAGAAGCACAGAGGCAGGATGGGGAATCCCTGTATCCCAGTAAGAGGAGCCCTTTTCCCAAAGCTGTCCTGGGAAAGCCATCAGCCTTGCTGTCCAGCTGTGAGTCCCTGCTGATGGTCCTGCTGCTGGAGAGGTTCTCTGCATCTGGCATCCGGCTGGGCTTACCACAGCACATTTAGCTAAGGAAGCAAAGGTGGGGAAAGGGAGGAAGGGAAGGAACAAGCATAGGAAAAGAGAGGGGAAAGGGGATGAAAGGGGCTGCTCATGTGCAAACAGTGGCTACCATCACACTTAAGGTCATTATGCTTTGGTCATTACATCAAGGCTGCACCCTCTGCTGCACTCACACATTCTGTTCTGTTCCATCATGAACCTCCATTTCTCACTACTATAAATACACTTTCATTTAAACATAGCTTGTTCAGGAATCACAGAAGGATTTAGAGTACCATTTTGGACTGTGTTTAACTCTTTTTCCCATATCTTCAAATCTAGGGGGTACAGAACAGCAAAAACACACCAGAGAGCTTCCAGACCCTGAAAGTGGTTTTAAAGATACAATGTTGGTTCTACTTTTTGAAAATGCTCTGGCACATCTGGTACAAGATGTAAGTACATCTTGATAAAGCACACTTAATAACATTTCCTCCTTCCCCAAGTTTCATTTCATTAATGTATCTTCCATATGTGCTACCTACTGAATTAAAACATAATAAATAGTTCATGTAAGGAATACAGATATGCATAAAGGACATCACTTATTTAATTAGTGACATCAGTAAATTATTACTTGATTTTCCCTTATGGCACTAGTAAGTACACTTTTAAACCAAGCTACTCTATAATTTTGTCCTTTTAAGCAGCTATGTCATGGGCTTTACTATATTTTTGCAAGTCTGCTTATCCCCAGGCCCTCCATGAGAGAAGAGCATGGCCGCACAGAAGGGTGAAGGGCTCACAGCGCTTTTGTCTGGGATGTTAATACCCTCATCAGCCTCTGTTCCACTGGAGGAGCTGAGCTTTGGAGGATGGAATTCCCCAGCACAGCTATGTAGGAAGAAGTGTCTGGTGAAGGAACTCAGGCAGCGAAGCATGAAGTGTATGCAGTGCTTCCACGCAGTCAATTTCAATTTTAATTTTATGTTTCTTTATACAGCTCTTGCTTTCACTACCCCACTGTCCCCATGCACAGCTCCCTCTCTCCATCCTTCTCAGACACATTGCTTCTCCTTTCATAGCAAAGATATCAGAGTTCTCTAAATAATTTCCTTTGCTCTTAATACGTAAATTATGCATATCTATATATATATTTATTACAAACATAAGCTGGGAAAAATAAGGCACCTTTCAACATTTTTATTAAAGCAATTTGAGAAGTATTCAGGATTAATGCATACTACCAAAGTTCTACCCTAATTCACTCATGTCACTCAAGCGTAGGTACAAATGGGAATAGGCACTGATCTGTAATTAATGTAATTATAATGTCATCTTGACAGAACTTGATAGCTAATTTATGGAATAGCAAGAATAAAACAATTTCATTGTAGCTAAACTGATGAGTTTTAGCAAGTTTAAGTAAGACTGATTTAAATAGTATGACACAAACTGGTTTCAAAAAATGGAATTCTATGCCTTCCCTTTCCTTTTTTATTTAACCTGCCAGTCTACATTGATTTTTTTTTTGAAAGTAGAAGCAACTGCACAATTGTCAATTAGCAGCATAAATGATTTCATACCACCCACAACCCTTTCTGCAAAGCTTGCAGACTGTGCTCATATGGAAATAAATGTAAAGCAGTGAATGAATTATATACAGTCCTTCAAAGATTATTAATTGAGAGAGATTTATAGCTGCTAAAACATGGAATAAAATTCATAAGTCTCTTTGGATTCTTTAAAATATCTCACTGTAAGTGCAGGTCATGATGTAATTTTGAACACAATTCCACAGTACAGAAAAACATAAAAATAACTTTTGGAAAACATTCCAGCAACAATTTGGTCCTTAAACACCATATGGAGAAGTAACTAATCCTAAACACAACTAGGTGATTCAGTGGGATAATCCACAGAAGAATTTCCATATGGCATTCTCAGTGTTCTTCAACACATCCTTTACTGTCTCCAGCCCATGCTTATGAAATGCTGGCAGATGCTCTGCTGCTACAGAAGCCGGAGTTGAAAAGCAAAATGAATATCCATTTTATCTGTATCCAAAGACACAGATGACACATGGTTGTGTCATTACCAGCAAAATGCTGTTATTTGTCTTCTTGGATGGTGAGCCAAGGCCAGCAAGAAGATTGGATTTCAACTGGCATAAGCACAGCCCATCTCTGCGACAGTACAGGTGTGCCAGGCTTGAGTTTAGATTCAGATTTAGAGCATTACAATGGTTGAAGGATCTGACTGGACTGAACATGACTCCATTTGAAACACTTTTTTTCCACATTCCCAAACTACAGGATCTGCCAGTGTAATTTCCCTCATCTCCAACTTCTCAAACTGCAAATTAACTTTTTTTTTCTTCTATCAATCCCTCAATGTTATTCTAGAAATAATTTCTAAATTATCTAGCCAATTAGAGGGTCTTTCACATGAAGATACTCCACACACTTTCAACTCTGTCCCTCATGCAGTGGTCTTGAAGGCAGCAAATGGATACAGATCCATTAATACATATATCCATTATAAAGAGTACACAGCACAGAGACTGCAGAGCATACAAAGCAGCATAGAGAGCAAGAAGCATCTGGCCAAACAGCAGACACGTATCTTAGTGATTTCTTTGGCCATTATTTTTAGCATCACCTTCTTTAGCATGGAAGGACACAGTAATTATACTTCAATGATGAAGCTTTTCTCTGTCCAAGAAAATAAATGTTCCTCATGCTCCCATCAATGCACAACCTGGTTTTAAATTACCCATTTCACAAGTTGTGTTACCAAGAAGTGTATTTTACTTCACTTGGCATTCTCATTTGAAGAGAAGCAGGTATGGCTCTAATCCTGTGATTGATTTCAGGAGCTTAAAATTTAGACTGACAGGTAACTTTGGTTTCAGGTGGTTCGCTCTGCTGAGAAAAGTTACGCCATGTGAAGCACAGCCAGAATTCTTATAGTTCCTTTATGAACATCAGAACTGTCTCTGAGCAAACATGAGATCCATTTTAAATTCCCTTCTAAAACAACAGAATAGTTTCTTAACTTATGCTCACAAATGATGACAGAATCTTCTTCATTACCTTCACAGCAAATCCTAATTAATTATGTAGTCTTCAATTCTTTAATCACTTTCAGTTGGCTATCCTTCCAGACTTGATGTATGCAACATTAATTATTTGCCTATGGTAAGATTTTATTAACTCTAATATGCACCACATGTTCAACTTGCCCAAAATTAATTGCAAACATTGTATTTGGCAATAATGTACATCTTTAATTGGCTTTAATTTCACATCTGTGTTGCTTTATATACCGCATTCTTTATCAGCATAAATGCACACTGCTTCTGATGTGTGTAATAGCAGCCTCCAAACTCACCTTTTGTGTTAACATTTTTCCTTTTAAAATAAATCTAGTCTTCTGGGTTTTTAAAAGAAAAAAAAAAAAGTAATTTGAAAATAATTTTCCTATTCATAATAATTATTTGGAAAGTCACATGGAAAATGCTGGCTGAGATCTAACAGAGAAAATACAAAGTCACTAAGCTTTGCACGAACAAGAAGGTTTGCCTGCTTAAGAAAAAAATCTCTTTGAAAGAGGCTTTGTTGTGGAAATCCATGCTTAGCCCAAAGAAACAGGCAACAGCCTCACTTACTAGATAGCAGCTTGTTAGAGACAGCCCCAGGACTGGTCCCACAGTTTTCCTTTTAGTTTGCCTGGAGACATCTGAGGCAGCTGTGAAGTCCTGTCTTGCTTCCAGCCCGGAGATGAAACCGAGCAAGCTCCAGCACAGGAAAACGATTCAACTCACACTAGGAATCTGGCACTGGCTTATCATGCAGGTATCTAGCTGTTGATACACAGATTAGGCAAATTAATGCTAATTACAGTAAGTTCACAAATGTTGTAAGCACCTTTCCAATTGCAAGGTGTAGACACCCTGAGAATTACAGCAAAGCAACACTGCACATCTCAAATGAGATACCATGTGCAGCATTCAAATACAGGACACTTTTTTCGGTCACAAAGTACTCTGCCAAAACACATAGAGATTTGCCACATTGACAATTTGGGTTTTTAAAAAATGTGGCATCATTTTACTTTCTGAGGGGATCATGTCAGATCTCTTTCAGTAGAATGTGGTTTTGGACCAGTAACTCAGACAGTGGCTGTATCAGAATCTTCAACTATTGCTGAGGGAGACTTCAACATAAGCTATGGAGTAATTCAGCAACTTTTAGGATAAGAAGACAGGATCAAATACTACTCAGGACAAAATATAATTAACTAATTATTCAAGGTAATACAAGAAGTGTAGCTGGATGAGTAGACATTATTATATCCTAGGCAACAAGAACTACAGCATACAAAATAAAGTATTCTTTTTCCCTTAGCAGTTGACAGGAGCAGCCAAAAACACCATAACACTTCAAGAACGGTTTCAGTCTTACACCCAGACTTTAAAATTATGCTGTCAGCATATTTGTAGCAAACTGCTTTACACTGAGGCATTTAATTATTTCAAGTCCCGGAATTCCATTTCTCATTCTTAAATACTGGGTAGGAATCAATTTTAAATGGATGCTGCTTTGAAAAGGCCAACACACATGGTTTAACTGGAAACAGTAGCCTGCAGATTCAGCATCCAAACTCCCAAGGACAAAAGTCTTTGCTTTCTAGAACAATTAGTTTAAACTTCACACCACCCTTGCAGAAAGCCAAATTTTAGAAGCTTATATTATTTCAGAGTTCAGTTTGCTGCTTTAAAGTGAAGGAAATGCTTTCAGTGGCCTCAAATATTTTGTCTGGAACTGAAGAGGTGACTTAGAGTGACAATGAATTTGTCAGATCTACCCACATCTTTTCCCTGCCTGTTTGTTTGGGGGACAAATTGCTGCTGCTAATGACTTGGCACGTAAGTGGCACTCAGGGGAAGCGGGATACACATCCAAAATCAAGCCAGATTAAACCATTTAGCATTACTGGGGAAAATGCATCTTAACTGTTCAGGTCCCCGGTATTTTCAGAGAAACTAAACCAGCCTACAAGTTCAGCCACCCGGCTAATTTTCCTTTGGGATCTGCTGCCGCCTCGTGGGCTTGCCGTGAATTTTAAGTCCCAAAATAGAAAATTAGCAGAAGTTGGCCTTGCATTGCGGGGAAAAGCCCAGCTATTTAACTGACATAAAACCTCACTTACATACCAGCATCATTTCTGTCCCAGTGTGAAAACATTTTTGCGCAATCAGGTTACAGTTGTGACTTTTCACTTTCTTGAATTCACAATTACAGCAATAAAAGACTTCAAATTAAAATACAACTAAATGTACTGTTATTTTTTATGGCTTTGGTTGACAAAGAAGTAATACACTTTATTCACTCTATACTGGTGTAGAGAGAGAGAGAAAACTTTTTCAACTTATTGGAGTGTTCTCCTGTATTGTGTTGGTTAGGTTTTTTAATTGTTTTTTGGACCATTTATAATTTGATATTGAAATTAAAGGATTTCTACAGATTCTCCAGGCTATATAAAGCCATGGAGTCATAAATGGGATGGCAGATTGTGAAGGAGGTGGCTGGGTATTAGATTGGAAAAAGGAAAAGCAGTTTGTGGGACACTGAATTCAATGGGTTATTAAAATTTTTCTGTTCTACTATTGCTGGAAAATCTGATAGTGGGATGCTAAGGTGCTCATCCAGAAAGTCTGGAGCTGTCAGAAGCTGATCCATTCACCTTGGAACAACCAAGGCTAAACAGTCACATAAGCAGTATGAAACGAGCAGTAACTTAAGCTCATTTTAAGTTCATTGGATAGCTTACATTTCAATTGCCTTTAATTCTTACAAAAAAAAAAAAATTAAAAAAAGGGAAGGGGGTAGCTTAATTGTCTACATGGAAAATAAATTGCAGTGGTAGCCCTACTGTACAGAGGTTTCTTCAGTCACAGACTCTTTAATTGCACACCTCATGGACTGAATCTGGCTCCAACGGCGGATCAGCATCAAGGTGTGGCCACCACAGCCTCCTCACCTCTGTCCTCCCAGGCAGGGTCATTCCCCTTGGTAGCCCATGCTTGGGGCCAGTGAGGCCACTTCTCCCTCACAGCCACTGGATACACGAAGAAATTACAGGCAGAAAACACTGCTATAAAGTTGCCTTACAATCATAGAAGCAACAGAATGGTTTTGGTTGGAATGGAACTTAAAGTCCATCTATTTCCAAATCCCCCTCGCCACAGGCAGGGACACCTTTCACTAGCCCAGGTTGCCCAGAGCCCCATCCAACCTGGCCTTGAACACTGCCAGGGATGGGGCATCCACAGCTCCTCTGGGCAACCTGTGCCAGTAATGCACTGCCCTCTGAGTAAAGAATTTCTTCCCAATGTCTAATCTAAATATCTCCTTTCGGTTGAAAACTATTCTCCCTTGTCCTGTCACTATTTGACTAGATAAAAAGTCATTCTCCCTCTTCCTCATAAACCCCCTTTAAGCACTGTAAGGCTGCAAACAATGCTCCAAAAGTGATGTCTAGAATTTTGTTAATAATTCAAATACTATCTATAAATAGAAATAAACTAATTCAACAGAGCCTGTGCCCCCTTCTACTCTCCTTACACATAATTTCAGACCGAGTCCGAATCCTCCCTCCAGGCATAGTCCTGACGCTCCACGGGCCGGGGGGAAGGAAGGCAGTGGGATGTCTGCGGGCCTGGCAGCGCAGCACTGGTGGTGCTGGAG
>VRYO01001463.1:94202570-94432828 GCA_009812075.1 Sialia sialis | reverse complement strand
GCGGCGGCGGCCGCTCCGTGGCCCTGGGCCCTGCTGTGCCTGGCGGCGACGCCGCTGTTGTGCCCCGCGGCGGGCGGTAAGTAGCGACCGCGGGGGAGGCGGTGGGGGGAGGCGGCTCCGCGGGTCCCTCTCCACAACATGGCGCAGGGGCGGCGTCGCCCGCGGGGATGCGGCGCCGCGGGACTCGCCGGTCCGGCCGGGGCGGGATGCGGGAGCCGGGGCACAGCGGGGACGCCGCTCCGCACCTGCCCCGCGCCCGGGCAGCGGCAGCGGCGCCGTCCCGGTCTCGGTGCCTGCACCGGCTCCCCGGGGAGGGAGAGCGTCCGGCGCAATCCCTGCACCGGAGCCGGGGAGAGGCACTTCCACAGCCGGCACAGCGGCCGGATCTGCGGCATCCCGCCCGGCAGCGTCACGGGCATGGACCGCCTCGTCCCTCCCGGCGGGTTCCCCGGCTCAGGATGTGTGCTTCGGCTGTCACCCTGCCTGCGGATGAATTCCCGGGATTTTGGCTCGAAATGGTCCAAATGGGTGAAACCTGACGCCTGGGTTGCCATATGCAGTGTCAGAACAGGCTGTGTGTTCAGGGCTCGTATTCCTTGTTTTCAGTGGAAGAGTGCTGTCGAGCAATGTGTTGAGTATTTTAAACAGTGAGGGCAAGACGTTTAATAAAGAGAAGGACAGTGGTAAGACAGCTCCTCGCATTAAAGTTATGTGTCTTGGCAATGTGTGCTCGCAGCCCAGAACGCCAGTCATGCCCAGGTTTCCCAGAGGGTGGATGCTCCATTCCTGAATGTGTTCAAACCAGCCTAGATGGGGCTCTAAGCAGTCTGATCCAGTGAAAGGTGTCCCTGCGTATGGCAGGGAGCTTGGAGCTACATGATCTTAAAGGTCTCTTCCAACCCAAACCATTCTAGGAATCTCTATATATGGGAATATCTATAACTTCCTGGCAGGACCAAAAAAGAGTGACAGAAAAAGAAGGCAGCACAAGACAGATATTGGAAAACACCTTTTAATACATAGGTGACACTGTTGTCATAGGAGTGGAAAAATACAAAACATGTAATACTTTAAAGCAGAAGACTGCAGTCACTAAGGCATTTATGGGCATTTCATTGTTCCATAGTTTTGGTTTCTAGTGAGGCTTAGTTTTAGGAGGGAGGCAGTAAAAAGCTAGTGGAATGAAATATGACATACCCTGGCCCAGCTTTCCACTGATAAACCTACTAAAATTGCAAGGAATCCATGCCCAAGTTCCTTCTTCATGGTTCACTCAAAATCTGTTTAGTAAGCTGCTGTGGTAATGACCCTTTTTTGTTGTACCGGTGTGATACATAGTTCAGATGCAGCTCAGCAGAAGTCGGTAATCATTAAATGATCCTGTGTGTGAAGATGTGTGTGAAAGCAAAAGCTTTGAAGGACACCTCTGGTTTCTGAAACACTGGTCCAAACACAGGAAAGTGAGGATGAAAATGGTTAAGGCACTGTTCAGTTCATTTTATATTTGCCAAGCTTAACCATGAATGAGCAAAATATTTGAATGGTAGGGGGTAGAAAGCACAGCAGAATATAATGCTAAAAATGCTGCTTTAAGCTTTGATGTGTTCATATCTGTGTTTGCACTATGACTTCCATTCAGTCAGGCAAATCCAGTCTTTAATCATCCATCACTAGTGAAACAATTTACGGTTTTGTTCAAAGGTTTTCAGAACAGAGAGTTCAATGAGCAGCTATGTGAAAAGAGGCCCCTGGTCTAATTTCCTTCACCACCTGTTCCTAACTGATTCTTGCACTTTTCAGATTCTGTGAGATGATTCAACTTACAAAGGCACATATTCTCTGTTGAGATTTTTGGGGGGCTTTTTGTTTCCTTTTCATATTTATTCTTTTTAAGTTTCTCTTGAGTTAAGTAGCAGAAATGTGACTTGAGGCAGAAAGGGAGTGAGATCTCATTTTGGTGGTAGTAAGTGTTCAAGGGTAACTGTGAGACTTCTTGTAATGATCTTCATCATTTTCAGAACAAAACTTTCTCTTGTTCATTTTTTGCCTTTTGGGAAGAAAAGTTTCCCACGGTCATCTGTAGGCCAGAAAATTGTCCTGAGAGAACATCAAGTGTGTACTTGTGTTCAGAAGTGAGGTTAAGTGTTTCAAATATTTTAAATATTATTTTCCCTCTCCTTGCTTTTTTCATAGGCTTGTCTTGTTGTTACCATGCAAAAGACAATTTAATGTGCCGTGATGTCTGTGAACAGGTAAGCTTGTTTTGAATTTTACTCCATCAGAGTTGAAATTGTGCCTTTGGACAATGATGTAGCAACATTAAGTTTGTAAGCTAAAGTCTCTGTCTGGAGACTGTGTGAATTGTGAGATGTAATGGTATTGAAATGAGAACTTAGAGGTTTTAAAACCATAGTCCTCTTTCCTTTTGTAGTGGGAAATGGGTTCTGCTGAAGTTGAGGAGAAATAGAAATATCAACCTGAGGCCACAATTTGGTCAAGGAGTGATAAGGATGTTGGGATGTTAAAGGGGTGAAGATTTTATAGAATTTATGAATCTTATGTTTTTCTAAGTTCTGGAGAGTTCAAACTGAAGAATAAGATGTTGGTATTATTCTTTCTGTCTTCCAGTTCTTGTTTGTCCACCAAGCATCTCATTATTACATATGGCTTTGTAAATGCAGCAAAAATCTGCTCACTTACTCTATTCATAAGTTTGTTTGTTCTTAATTCAAGCTTGGAAAGTATTTTTCCATAACTTACATTTAGATTTGTACCTGTGGGTAGCAATTTGTACAGCTTTGTGTATGTGTGTAGTTACATTTATTTATCTACATAAGAATTTTAAATCAATAAAACTTACATAGGTGTAGACACAATTTTTATATTAAAGTTGTATTTTAGATCATACCTGCCTTCTTTTCTTGTTCTCATTGCTCACTTTGGGGCTGTTTGAGCAATAAACCTGGTTATGATTAAGTTTATATTTATCTCTGACTGTACTAACAAAACTTTCACCTTAAATTGCACTTTTTTCCTCCCTGGTAAATCTTGAGAATACAACCAAATCTTCTTTCAGCTTTCATATTGCTAGGCCAAACAAGGAAAAGTCCTAGAGTCTCTTTGCATAGGATATTCTCTCAATTCCTATGATAATTCTTGCAGCCCTTCCAGCATATGTTTATGTCTTTGAATACAAGTAAGTAAAATTATACATGGTATTATAAAAAAGAGTACGGCACTCTGTCTTAAATACTGTGTTTGAACCTGGATGTAAGTGAAAGCTATCCCTTTCTGTATAAAAAAAAAATCATTGAATTTAGTAGTATTTGGAATAATCTCTCCATTTCTTTCTTGTGTTTCATTGGTTTGAAGTTTCCAGCTTATCATGTGAATTCCTGTTGGCTCGTCATGAAAGGCCTCCAGCTTTTTACTGTCAAATTCCATCCCAATTCTGCTGTGCTGGTTCTAATTATTATATAGTTGTCTGTGGGTTTTGTAAGATACTGTGATCTGGCCTCATCTGGATGATCTCAGATAATCAGCATATCCAGAATCTTAGTGGTCAGAGGTCTAGAACAAGTCAGAAGCAGGACTAGTGCCCTTCAGAGTATTCTATAAGGAGCTGGTTTAGCTACCTCACATCAGGCTGGTGGCATCATCTTCTGTGTGATCCTTTGATAAAGTCCAAACTGAAGGAGCTGTCTGCTGTTATTTTACTGGTTTTCATCTTCTGTAACGTCACTATTTTGTGCAGCTGACAGGAGGAAGATGTTTCCTGGCCTGTCTGTGGATTTGCACTTGCAGATTAGATTTGGGACCTTAGAGCAGATGGGGAGGAATGAGGTTCATTGAGGAGCTGTCTTGGCTTGACTAACAGATTGTAAATAGCACCAGGAGAAACACTCCCTTCTGCAGGGCATGGAGCCGCTCATCTGCAGATGAGACTTTCTGGCTAAGGTCGCTTGGTTTTCAGGGACTCAGGTCGAGGATGTTGCAGGAAGCACAGGGTTTTTTTTTTTTGACCCTCAGAGCGTTAGCCGTTGTCTGCTCATCCACATGGACACCAGCAATAGTATTGAGGGAGGCCTGGCATGGGAGCCCAGGGACTAGGATGAAAGGCACAGAACATCCAGTGATGTCGCCCTGGATCCTGCCAGTTAAGGAAAAAGGCTTGATTAAGGGTAAGGAATTCTGCTAACCAGGAAATCAGCTACTGTGAGATCTTTGAAAAAGAGATCATGGACTACAGATTTGTTTGTCAACTAACATGATTCAAACACCTAATTGTTTTGCAATCTTAATATATATTACTCTACTCTTAGCTTTAGTATCATCTCCTTTTCGTGATTATTTGATTGTGTCAGATACAGTAGCAAGGAATAAACAGGCCTCTTTCTTTAATTGATTACTTTTTCCTAAATTTATTTCTGAGAAGTTTCACAGTGATGTTTCCTGGCAGCATTTGTGTGTATACCATTCCAGAGGACTCTATCCATATCCTCCTCCAAGAAAAAGGACAGTCCACCCCTGCTCCCAGGAAAATACCTTAATGTTCCAAGAATCTGATTTGGATAAACAGAGAAGTCATGAACAAGCTTTGGTGCAGAAAAGATATGGTATAGAGAGTGTAGAAGTAGAGAGATGTTTTAAAAGAGGAATTTAGACCTTTTGCCAAGGCATGTAAGGTTATATAGGGAAAGACAAAGCTCAGCTGGAATTCAGACTCTAGAGGATGTCAAGGGCAACAAGACATTTTGTTGCAGTAGTTAAAGGTTGAAGAAGGAAAAATACGAAGCTGTTGTTGAAGGCAGTGTGTGATTTAATGTCAGTAAATCATTCCTGGCCAACCCAGTTTGATAATAACATTAGATTTCTGGATGAGGGGAAAGGCATGGTTGTCATTTGTGTTGTCTATAGCAGTTTTTAAACATAATTCCCTCAATGTATTTGTATCTCTTTTAGGATCATATGGGTTTGAGGAATGGACAATTAGATGAGTAGAAAACTGTTTGTAAAATCAGGCTCAGAGATTGAGGTTAGTGGGTCCTACTTTGACTGCAGGTTAATAAGAAGTGGAATACCAAAGGGGACTGCCCTGGGACCTGTCCTGTTTAACACCTTTGTTAACCACTTGGATGAGGCAACTCTCATTGAGTTGTCAGTCCATATAAAGCTGATAATGGCAGGACTGTCATCCAGAGGGACTTGGACAGATGGAAGGAATAAGCAGGTGGACACCATGGTCTGGTCTCTTAGTTGACCCTTCTTTGAGGTTGAAATAAATGATCTTCTGAGATCCCTTCCAACCTGAATTATTTTACTATTCTATGACCTCAGAAGAGTCAAAATGCTAATGCAGTTCTCTTTTTGCTTTCATTTCTGAAGCAAGTGCTGTTGTTCTCTTGATTTTCTTTCAATAATTTTATCATGTTAGAATAGAACTGGTAGTTTATCATGTTAGAGTAGAACAAATTTAGACTAGAACTATAATATACTTTTCCTTCTGAAATTCATCTGTTTCAGTTATATCACTTCCAGTTTCATAACAGACATTAATAGGTGTGTTTCCATTCTTCTTGTTGTCCAGTTTCTTGTTTCAGTTTATAATTAAAACTTAATTAGACTACTAAAGGAACAACATCCTCAACATCCTCAGTTGTATTCCACTCAGTCTAGTGGGCTCCTGGGTGTTCACTTTGCCTGTGGGTACTATGCATTCCCCTGTCAGTTTTGATTGTCTCTTTAACTAGTCTCAGTTTTGTTCTACCTTGTTCCACAAAAATTACTTGTTTCAGGGTCTTTTTGAGGTTTAATTGCTTAAGGTCATGTAACATGTTGCAGAAGGTTAATTAAGAAAATAGAGTTGTATAATATTTTGATATGTGCAGCAGAAATCCTCTTGTTAACATTACCCTTTCACATTCAGTAGAAACTTTTTGATTGAAATGTTTGAGGAGGAAATTCTCATTTTCTTCTAAATAGAAAAAAATACTTCTTTATAAAAAGTGAAACATATTTGAAAAACTGCAAATACATTGAAAGAAATCGTAACTTTTAATTCTGTTCCTACTGTAAAGCAAAGTTATCGAAGAGTGGATATTATAGAAACTAAAAACAGTGAAATCAATTGAAAAAAGTATTTGATGTGCCATTATATTCTCTGTGTTTTAAGGTGTGTTTTGTTTCTAACAGATTTTGTCTTCCAAGAGTGACTCCCGTTTGAAGCACTTACTGCAGCGAGCACCTGAGTATTGTCCAGAATCAATGGTAAGGCTTGCTAGAAAAGCTCTTCAAATGAGATTTGAACCTCAAAGTAGGATTTTGTTTTTGGTTTTTTATGTGAAGCCATCATCAGTTATGTTACTTGCAATAATGTGGCATGTATAAGCTATAAAATGCAATGAAAATCTTATCTATGTTGTAAAAGGTTGTGCTGAGTGATAGTCCTTTGGATGTTAATGGTAGTGACTTAAATTATGTCATATGTTTCAACATGTGTATGGCACAAAGCCATGAGGGCTTGGGCTAAGAGAAGAAGGCCCTGACAGCTGCACCAAATTGTTTATGGCCTTATCTGGGAAACTGGAGTAATGTTTTTATTGGATAAGTAAGATTATGGTTTCCTGAAAGTTCTGTAGTGTCATTAAAGTTCTTCGGTTTCACCAAAAAAATAGTGTAATCTGCTCTCTCTTCTAAGCATGATCTAATCATGAAATAGATAAGTATGGTCATTCAGATTGTAAATTTTAGTCTTATCTCTTGGCACCCTTTTGCACTCAGAAAAGCCTGCTTTCTTCTGGTAATTTCTGTTACTTCTGAGCAGTATCATTGCTGTTTGCAACAAGCCTAAAACATATGCTCAGCTCAAGTGGGCAATGAGTTGGAGTAGTAAATAACATTTAATAAGCAACTTCACAAGACTGTGTTTGCTTACAGATCCTTTCCTTCTGTGTGTCAAAGTTGCTTCAGTTTTTTGTTTCTGGGAGTCAGTAAATCTAAGGTCTCAAAGGTATAGGCAGTTCCTGGTATGAGTAAAACCTGCCATGAAAACCTATCGAAGTGATGAGTAGCATTTGGTTTGGTACTGGTTTTCTTTATCTTTCATTCCCTGATGAGTAGAATCTTATCTATATAGCAGAGAAGTGCTTCTGATAAGACAGGGTCAGAGATTATCTGAAAGGGGGAAGATGGCTTGTTATTTATAAAGATAGTAATTGGAAGTGATTTTTATAACTCCCAATCACTATCTTTATAAATGACAAGTCAGCTGTCCAGTGTGGCTCTTACATTAATATGACCTAACTGGTAATATCTAGATATATAAAATAGTTAACCATTCAACTCAATACCCTATTTGCTGTTCTCAGATATCTCCTGTCTTTTGGACAGGTGTTCTGGTGCCATTTCACAGATGAGCAGATAGGTTTAAATTTAATCAGATGGTCAGTATTCTTGAGCACTGGTTGCAGACATTGTTGTATGTATTCCTTCAAGTAACATGATGGAAAGGATATTGCCTGGTATTAATTTGAAAAGTAACTATCAACACAAGAGGTGATTTATTCTTAGAGTCGCAGATGCATTTAAGTTGGAAAAGAGCCTAAAGATCATTGAGTCCAACCATTAACCTCCTTATAAATTAGGAAATAAAGGAATCCAACTGAATCAAAAGGATGGAACTTGTAGAAGTAGCAGCTCTTTACCGTCTTCTTTTGACTTTGCTTTAGCTCATGTCTAAGTGGAAGACTTCTGCAGATATAGAGGAGAACAATGTTAGAACATTAAATACAGATCCATTGGAAAGTCATGGATTCCTGTGATGATAGATATTTCATTGTGTGGCAATATGTGTCTGTGTGATTGAAACCCTTTTTAGAATTTGTTTTCTGTGTGGTTATGTGTTTTTAGGCTGATGAGAAGGAATGCTAGGGCAATAAGCTTCTCCACAAGTCTTAGTCCTAGACAAATCTTGTTCTTTGTGTAAGTTGCAGTTTAGTTCTGTGAACACTGATGGAGAATGTTGACTAGCTTGTGTTTTCCAGATAACTACATTAGGGTCTGCATCAGCAAAAATGCTGCTATTGATTCCATAGTCTGTGCATAGCAGCCCTCTCATTGAAGGAAAGTACTCAGCTTCTATCATAGCACTTCTTTAAAAGATGTTTAATCATAAGACGTCTTCCAAGCAGATCTTTAAAACCTAGTGAAAAATTGCTGGTTTGAGTCTGCTAGAAACTCTCTTGTTCTGTAGACTTGCTTTTGCTAATTGCATTTTTACTTTTCAGAGGGAAGTGTGGGGCTGTATAAATTCTTCTTTGCCAGGTAAGAAATACCAGTTGGCTATTGAATCATGTTTCTTTTGCACCTTCTGTGTTTTGATGTTGTGTCTGCCACCCATAGATGTCATGATAGTTTAACTTCCATTATGCATCTAGTATAAACTGTGTGGTGTTTAGTTTCCTCTAGTATATAATGAGTTACCTGTGCATTTTACTAACAATTTTCTTTTCCTAGTTAAAAAATATTTAATATATTTGTATACTTAAACATGTTCTTCTGTGACAAATCCAGGAAATATCAGCATTTCTTTATTTTCAAGATTCCTGTTACACCTTAGCCTGATCTACAAAATGGTTGATAATTACAATTTGATATGTAGCATGATTGTAACAAAAACTGAGTAACACAGGGAGATAGTGAGAATTAAGCAAACAATTTAAGTGTAGGGGATCAGATCAGATACCAAATTGCTTGGTACAGGTAGATTTAGAAAGTGTGACAGGTTGAAGCTGGCCAAACACCACTGCACACATGAGAAATCATTTTCCTCTGTTACAGTTAAGCAGAGGAGGGGAAAGAAAACTCACGGGGTGAAAAAAATATTAGGAGAAGGCACTTAAAGGACAAAGCAGGCTCAAAACTTTAAAAGGTATAAAGGAAAAAATTATTAACAGAATTAAAAGAGGATAATGAGAACTAAAATAAACCTTTAGAACACCTTTCCCCCCACCCCTGCATTTTTTCCTTTCCACTGACAGCTCAAGGAGACAAAACATGGGATTTTTAGTCAGTTTGTCACTTTTTAAGATCTTTCTTCAGTTCACTTAGGGGGTCTCTTTTGCTATGCCATAGGGTCTTTCCTACTGGAAACAGCACTCTATGAACTTTTCCAATGTGGTTTTAATTTTTACAGCTAACAGTCTGCTCTGAACCTGCTTGCAATGTGACGTTCCTCCCACGGCTTGCAGTCTTCCCACAACTGCTTTTTGTGGGCCATTTAGCTTATGGGGTGCAGTTTTCAAGGATGAAAGGATACTGTTCTAGAGTATACTCTTCCTTTATTTTAAAAGCAAGGGTTCTCTCTCTCTCTGTTCAGGCCTCTCACTGAATCACAGCTTTTCAGCATCCGCATGCTCCAGCATGAGTGCCTTTTTCTCATGGGCTGTGGGTGAATGCTGCACCTTCCATGCACTTCAGGAGTTACAGGGAACAGATTGTTGTATTAGGATTAGATTGTTGTAGGACTGTGTTGTATTACAGTCCTCACCACGGCTTGCAGAAGAATCTCAGCTCCAAAGCTCAGAGCGCTTCCTCCTCCCCTCCATTCTTTGCACCAACCTTAGTGTCACCATGTTGTTCTCCTCACGTGTCCTCACCTTTTCCTTTTCTCTGACTCAGGAGAGAATTGGTGTCTGTAGATTTGTTTGTTCTCAAGTTCTATTATTTGAAAAGTTTTTATAGAGCTCTGTAGTGCGGAGACTGATTTTGTCTGAGCTTTGCATTAGGCAATTGCTTGCCATGGCTCTCACTGCTGGTCACATAGATGCTCATGGTGCTGGGATGTCCCCCGGCAGCAGGATCTCAGCACTGCTGGCCACCTCATCACAAGAGCAGAAAGAGAGCTTCCCACATTTTCCTTTTTCTTAAATATGTTATCATAGAGGCATTACTAGCTTCTCAGATTCTCAGAGCCAGCCAGCACTTGGTTTTGCCAGCCATGGAGGAAACTGCTAGCTGCTCCTCACAGAGAATAACTTCCATGGTTAACTCTTTCCCTCTTCACCAAAAGTCAATTAATGCAAAACCAGCATAGAAAGTTAAAGCATAAATCACAAGATGGGGCTGTAATGTTAAAAGAAGAGATCAAGACTAGATGAAATCAGGTTTAGCAAGTCCATTGTACCAAGTGTAATATCTAAAAGTCTTTGAAATTACAAAATTAAAATGATTTGAAATTAAAATGCTATAGTTGGACAAGTGGGAGTGAGGAAAGAAGAGGCTGTAAGAGTTTTACAGCATCTTCTCGGACTCCTTTCCTCCTTCCTGTCCCCCACCAGGCCTTTGAGGCAAACTGATTATTCCAGTGCTTGTAAACAGATTTTCTGTGTTATTGGTTAGAAACCTGTGTGCAGTTACCCGGCTTCCATCCCATTGGAGTCACTGGAACACAGCAGGAAGGTTCCCACAGTAGGTGTGCAGGAAGAATCCCATGGGCCCTGGACCTGGAGAAAAAGAGGGTCCAAGGAAGCTGCTTGACTTTCAAGGATCACCTTATCCAAGCTCCACTTAATGCATGGTGGGGTTAGAAAAGCCAGAGCCTGTCAGGAGTTGATCCTGGTGGATTGTGTGATGGGCAGCCAGAAAGCTTCTTGAACTACATCAGTAGAAAAAGAAGGCCGGTGAAAATGAGGGCCTGCTGCTGAATGAGGCAGGAAACCTGGTGACAAATGACACTAAATAGTCTGTGGTCTTCTTTGCCCCAGTTTGCTGGTGAAATGAACCTGCAGGAATGCCAGGTTGCTGAGATCAGTCACAAAGTCCAGAGCAAGGAAGACTTGCACTTGATGGAGGAGGATAGTGTTAGATATAGAGAGGGGATGCTGAGCACTGTGAAGAAGGGAAGAAAGCAAGTTCACTTCTGCCTGTAGAAGGGGCAGGGAGGATCTGAGGAGCTCTAGGCTTGCACAGTTTCACCTCAAACCCTGGGAAGGTAACAGAGCAGATCTTCCTGTAAACAATTTGCAGACGCATCAAGGACAAGAAGGTGATAATTTACAGTCGACATGGATATATGAAGGAGAAACTGTACTTAACCTACCTGATAACCCTCTATGATGAGATGACTGCAATTTTAGATGAGGGGAAAGCAGTGCATGTTGCGTATCTCAGCTTCAGTAAGGATTTGGTCACATTTTATGACTTGCTTATAGAGAAACTGATGAAGTGTGAGCTGGATAAGTGAGCAGTGGAGGTGAGGTGAAAACCGGACAAATTGCTGTGCCAGAAGATTTGATCAGCATCACAGAGTGCAACTGTAGGCCAGTATCCCGAGTGCTGATGCTGGGTCTAGTCCTATTTAACATCTTTGTTAATGATGGGACAGAGTTCTCCCTCAATCTATTCCCTGGTGATGCAAAAGTGAAAGGAGAGGTTGCTAGACCAGATGGTTGTGCTGCCATTCACAGGGATGTTGGTTAACCGAAGGAATAGGCAGTCAGGAAGTTCATGAAATTCCAGAGAAGGAAATGCTAAGTACTGCACCTGGCAAAGGCCCCATGCTCCACAGCACACAAGAGGCTGGTCAGCTGGAAAGCAGCTTGGTATAAATGTACCTGGGAATCCTGGTGACCAGCAAGTGGAACATGAACCAGCAATGTGCCCTTGTGACAAAGAAGACCAACAGCATCCAGACTGCATCAGTGAAAAAGCTGCCAGCAGATTAAGGGAGCTGAGCCTTCCCCTCTGCTCAGCGTTGGTGAGACCACATCAGGGATACTGTGGTGTCCAGTTCTGAGCATTTTGGACAAGAAGACTATGAACACTCTGGAGCAAGTTCAGCAAAGAGCCACTGTAAGGTGATTAAGGAGCTGGAATATATATATGAGGGCAGGCTGAGAGTTTTTGTCAGGCAACTAGGTGATTTGTTATGGCTCAGGAATCTGTACTGTACAGATGAATTTGATTAATTATCATAACTATGGGCTCCAGTCAATTAATTGTGCATTGAAGGTGTATTTTCAGCTAGAAATGCACACAGCCACATTGATAACAAAATTAATTTAAGAGTTACTGTATTAAGATAGAAGTTCAATGGTTTTTGAGAGTGTGACATCCATTTATTCATGAGCTTGTCTGCTAGCTGGACATAACCTGGAGAGAGGGCCACTTGCCAAGGAAACATTAACAACAGCTGAAAGTTATCAGCCTTCTTAATTTGGTGTGTTTGTGTAACTTACTTCATTCTTTTATCACCATTTTGTTTAGTTCCAGTATGTCTGAAACCACAGGCCCTGTATTGCACAAAATATGAATACTCAGTGGTGACTGTTCAGTGGTGACACTGCCCCTGAAGCTGTCCAGCTGTATTTACCATGTGTTTCTCCTGGTTGCAGCTAGTTATTGCAACAGAGATTTCTGGAAATCTTTTTTTTTTCCATCTTTCCATGTTTCTTTGATGTTTTTTGGATTGCTTGTGCCTTATGCATTATCAATCCTACTAATAAATGTTCTACCAAACATTGCTGTTCTGATTGAAAGGAATCCTCACATAGGAATTTGTGCAGAAATGACTGATGTGCTATTTTATGCCTAACAGAGCATAGCAGAGCATCGTGAGTGATTGATTTGGCAATTAACTGTAAATATGCAGTGAAACCTAAATTCCAGATTCTTGAACACTGATTGCAAGCAACTGATGTGTGCACAACAGCAATCTCTTTGACACTGTCAAAAAGATGTTCAACCTCTGAAAAACTAATTCTGCACCCCTGTGTGAACTGTACTTGCAGTTGTTCGTGACCTTCACAGCTTCTTTGAACCACAGTGAATTGGAAAGCTAAGGCAATACTCTGAATAGATGTCCAGAGGATTTTGAGAGTCTTTGGAAAAACTTTGGATCTTCTGCCTGCACACTGAGGGTCTGAACCATTTAGGTGGTCAAACTGACAGAATACAGGCTACAACCAGAAGCTGTAGTGCACTTTTGCTCCCCTATTCCCTCCACCTGCTGAGCAATGCTGCTACCTTATGTCTGTCAAGTATTAAGCTTTTAATTTGCATTTTAATAATGGTTACGTGTATTTTCATTTCCACTGGGGCTGTGTTAATTTCACTTTGTAAAATTTTCCATTAGTGCATTTTCTTAATTTACTCACTGGAATGTCACAAAAGACAGATGCTGGCAGGACTTTCCATGCCACCTGTGTTTGTAAAGCTGACTAAGTGTGTTTTAAAGGCAATTTTCTTCATGATAAATACCAGTTGGCCATTGTTTTCCATTGATTGCAATTATTTTTTATTACTTTTTTCCAAGCATTTTCCTAGCTTTTTAATTTTAAGATCTTACACCTAGTGCTTTCATTTCCCTTTTTTAAAGCTGGGCATCCCATGTGGTTCTTCTAAATAGGCATTTCCACTAGACTTACGAGCATTTTTTAAAATTAAGTTGATTCATCTGATTTCTGCTTATTTGTTTCTACATAAAGAATATAATTCATGTATGTAATAAATTGTAGTACTTTTTTTTTAAATATTCATAACAAAATGAGTAATTAATTTGAGTTAAATAATTCTCCTCCTGTCCTAAGAAAAAGATTGTAACAAGTTTGTCACAGCTGCTAGGCAGCTGCATAGATCCAACCTTTATTTCTGTCTTTAATGTTACATGAGAAATAGATACAGGAATGCAGTCTTTTATTTTATTTCTGGTGCTTGGAAAACATTAGAAAATCTATGTTTATTATTAAATTAAGAGGATGAAACAACTTATAGCAGTGATTTGCTTCTTAACATATTTCTATGTAACTTTATGGTAAGAAATTAGGATAATGCAAACAGTGAAGTAAATGGATTAAAAGGGACAGGGAGATAGGAAACTTCTGTTGGAGATAGTTCTGGCTATGAAACCATATTGCTGGGGAGATCAATGACACTGGAAGTGTTGTGGATTAACCCCATTAGGCTGCTAGTTATTACACAGTGTTTGCTTGTTCTCTGATCAGTGGGAGAGACAGGAGAATCAGAGGGCAACAGTGAGAAAACCCATGGGTTGGGATAAAGTTTATAATTTAAAAATGGAAGTAAAAATAAGAAAGAAAGGAGGAAAAAACCCAAGAAAAACAAGTGATGCAAAAGAAAATAATTGCTCACCACCAACCAATGCCCAGCCGGTCCCCAAACAAGCACAGTCCCTGCCATCCTCCACCCCATGGTTGAGCTCATTTATGGCTGAGCATGGTGCCATGTGGTATGGAATGTCTGCTGGGCTCAGCTGTCCTGGCAGTGTCCCCACCCTACGTCTTGTGCGCTGCCAGCCTACTTGTGAGTCCCTGTGGAAAAGAGAAAAGGCCGGATGCTGCCTTTGTTTGCAGTAGCTAAAACATCCCAGAGTTATCGACGCTGCTTTTATCAGAAGTCCAAAACACAGCCCCATATCAGCTCAGCTGAAGAAATTTAGCTCTATCCAGACCAAAAACACCACAGGAAATTTGGAGAAAGAGCACGGAACATTTTCTGCATTGGAAAAGTTGGTAGAGAAATGTGCTATTGAAACAGACAGGAGGATGTATCTGTTAGAGGTGATGTTCTCAGTTTTAATGAGATTTTTTCCTGATGTTTTTTGTTGTCTTATATTTCAGATTAGGTAGATTATCAAAATCTAGTATTTCCATTGAACTTTTAAAGCAGTTTGCATAAAGCATCTTTAACCTCAATGTATGGAAGGTACTTCTTTAATTGCTAGTTTCAGCATTTATGAAAACACAGACTTGTGTTTTTTGCTTAAAGTGGGTTTGGAATTCCAATAAAAATGTAATTTGTACGTAGGCTTCTTGAATGAGAACAGGGTTATCAAATTTGAAAAGTCGAGGAAAGGCAAAATGGTGGCATAGTTTCTCTTTCTAGTCTAATCAAAGTCTGTCATGTTATTTCCCAAGGAGTTTTGAAGAAGTCAGATGGATGGGTTGGTTTAGGCTGCTGTGAGCTGGCTATTGCTGTGGAGTGTCGGCAAGCCTGTAAGCAGGTAAGGCTTTCACCCTGCTGGCTGAATCCAGACTGATTCTGCTGCTCTCTTGGGTTGTGCTAAACTTAATTTTGCCTTTTTTGTCACAGTCTCTACATAAAAGTCGTTACGTTAAAAATAACATTGAGTGAAAGGTAATGTGGCTATTCCTAAGCTCTCTTTTTTGTAATGTCATGTTTAGTGGTACAACATTGTGGTTACAGCCCCGAACAGGTTTTTGTGCCTCTTCAAAGAGGTTTTTGTTCATCAGATGGAAGAAAGGGGGGGGGTTTTAACTGGTGTTAATAAAGCCAGTGTTTTTGTCAAGTAACAGTTTTAAGCATAATTCATAAGTTTAGCACTGGCCTTTTTATTAGAAATCTGTGAAGCATTAAGTGATTTTTGTTTCCCCCTAACTATGTTTTTGTGGCTTTAAAATCATCTTCAAAATCTAGGAGCGTATTTGTGTTTATCTTCATCCTTATAATTCATTTGTGAAGCACAGATATACTTAATCTCATTTGTGAATATTATCTCTGTAAGTCTGAATCTTGACCAAGTGGCCTACTGCAAACTGCTGTCATAACAAAAATACATTCTACTTTCACCCAAAAGCATAGAGTTTAAAAACTATGTGACAGGAGATGAGCAGTGACTGAACAAACTGGGTACTTTGGATCTTCAGAAAATAAGATGTGTTTTTATTCTCAAATGCATTTTTTTGCCATGTTTTCAAATATATCCTGATGCTTAAGTGTCTTCCTGACCTGATAAAGACATTTCTGTTTATTGCAGTCTTATTAAATTCTATTAATTTAATCTTATGACTGTAACATCATTTCTCATTCTCTAAATCAAATGTATTGTTTGATTGCAGATTGTTGTTTCAGAATCTTAGCTATATTTTTGTATTTTACCAGACTCTGGTTAAAATATTTCCTGTCTTTTTTTTCATTTATACCAAAATCTAAATAGTGATATAATAGGTCTGAGGTCAGACTTTACTCAAGTGTTTTAAATTACTGGAGTGGGAAGTAGCATGTTAGTAGTTATTATAGTTTTGAATATCTGTCATATGAAAAAGGAGCATGTGATTTTGTATAGAACAAAGGGATCTGCTGTTTGAGAGAAAAATTTTTGCAACTCAGTTTCGCAATAGGAACCTTAGAATTGCATGTACAAGAGGGAGGACAATGGAAAGCAACACAAAAGTGATAAATTAGCAGGGAAAAAGGGGAGATCTTTATGCTTAAGCTCCTCCATTTCTTAAATGCTTCCTGTATTCTGCAATCTGCAAACCTCTCACAAAACCAGAGTTACTTTGTGTGCCTCTGCTGTCAGCTAACTTGGTGCAGAAGTATGGGGGTTTGGGTTTTCATTAAATGTTGTATTAACAGTCATGGGGTCTGCTTTTTATTCTTAAAGCTTTACATGGATTCTTTAGGTTCTTAAAGGAACATTTTAATAGACCATTAATTCATTGTTATTGCCGTTAATTTAAAAGTAGAACTGTCTTTATTTTGCAATATGATTTTATTATTTTCTACTACAAATGTCTTTCAGGCTTCTGCAAAAAATGATGTTTTAAAGGTCTGCAGGAAGGAATATGAGGTATGTTTTTATGTGTCTCTAAAAAAATAAATAAACTTTTATATCAATCATTTTATAAGTCCTGTAAAAATATCCTATAATAGAGAGGAAGTTCAGTCTTTTTATAGCTGCTCATTTTCATATGAATGTAAATTATCTCTCTACAGTTTTTGTAAAATTATAATTACCTTCTGTAAAAATGTTGTGGATTTTTTAGACTTGCATATACCTTCATTTAAATGAAAAAGTTGCAACTTTCAAATTGAATTCCCAAAAAGTTTATTTCATAGGAATTTTGATCAAAGTCAGCATTTGTTGTGATCTGTCACAATCAATCTCTCAGAAACCTTTCTGCTTGGACCGTGAGAGTCAGATTAAAAGTGACCTAAAGAAATAAACTCAGAAAAGAACAGCCTTAAGTATCCCATCTGAATATAAATAATTTCAAATGTATGATTTTTTATAACATCAGTGAAACTGTTGATGTTTGCAGTTATTTTTACTGTTCTGCTCATGAGATTAATCATCAGGATATCTTCAGAAATCTGCCTTGACCTATGTTCTTTTTAACACAGTGTGTAGAAGTTGCTATCCTGCAAGGACTGCTTTTCTTTTGATCTTTGTCTTAATTAGAAGCCAGATTCCTCCCATCCCCTTTCATCTCATTTCCTTCTGCCCTAAGTGAGGTAGTCCTGCATCAGTTCTGCTCATAATCAACAGTTCAGGATATCAGACAATTTTCCATTCTTTTGATTTGGGCAGAAGTGGAGCAGCTTTCCTGTTTTTTTTCCCCAGAAAGCATTTTTAAAATTTTATTTTCCCTTTCATCCTTTTATTTAAACAATCTACAGAGTATTTTCCTAGACTCTTCACTCTAGAAGCTAGCATGGGTTGAAGTTGCTGTA
This sequence comes from Sialia sialis, assembly GCA_009812075.1. Lineage (NCBI taxonomy): Eukaryota > Metazoa > Chordata > Aves > Passeriformes > Turdidae > Sialia > Sialia sialis. The sequence goes on along the minus strand of VRYO01001463.1, from coordinate 94,415,335 downwards.
GCTTGTTCTCTTAAAAATGCATTTTCATTTTAACTAGTTCTATCTCCTTTCATGCTATAAAATGCTATACTGTCAACATCTGCAAGCTTCTCCTCTATTATGCTGGTCTGTTTCCTTCTTTTTTTTCTGGGTTTCTGCATTGCTGTAGGAGGTTGACCAGTATGGGTTGAAGGAGAGCGGGAGAGGAAAGGTAAGAGAATAAAGAATGACTTCAAAATGGTCATAGTAATCTTAATTACTTCTCCAGTTTTTATCTGGAATTTTGAAAGCTGAGCCTCTCACTCTTAATTAAGAGTGATCTTGCTGTTATTGTACAGAAAACCTTAATGCTTGCTATCTGTGCAAGACTAAAAGAGAAGGGGAGAGAAAAATCATAGTAGAAGGAACCAGCCTTCCAATTAGGGAAGAAGAAAGTACTTTTTTTTATGAGGACTAGGTGTGGTAGATACAAATAGTCTGTTGGGGACCAAAATTGATATGCTAGATGTTCAGTTATGATAGCATTCTATATGAGAATGATTTTTCATTTGTATCCAGGCTTACAGGTGCTCATGGAAAATCATACTTAAGATGCTCTTAAGAGGCTCATTGGTTGTATAAAATTCAAGGAAGTTCTGCCTAAGATTGAAGATTCCAAATAAAACTTTTGGAGGGAGGCTGCAGTTTCCCACACCCTGTCATTATTTCTCCTTAAAAAAAAAAAAAAATTGTTCTTGCTACTTTGGTGTATGAGTCCTGCTCCCTCTGTAGTCTGTGAGTAGCTTCTGTGTCCTGTACTGTACTTTGCATTCAGTAGAGCTGGCTGGGGAAACACTGAACTGGGGAAGGAATGGCTACTTCAAACTGAAAGAGATGACATGAGAACAGAAACAGCATGTGAATCATATTAATACAATATTATACATACTGTGTTTGGTTTTGCATTTAAGAATTCGTACTTTGCTAAAAAACAGGGTCCAGTTAGAAAATGAGTTTGCAGTATAGATCACTGTTTTTAGTAATCAGCTCTCAGGTCTGTTGCTGAGGTATTTAATAAGTAAGTACATGACATAAAAGTGGAAACTAGATGAATTCAGGATGTAAAATAAAATTCCCTTTTTTTGTAAACACTCTCATAGCTTACCAACTTAGCTTACTCACATAAGGATTTCCCAGAGAATTTCCACAAGCTGCTTAGAATAGTCTAAACTGTGCATAGTACACTTTGATAATCTTTTGAGATTAGGGGCACAACTTTGTGAGTTACCCTTCAGCCTCCCACTAAGTTAATGAGGGTGAAGAAGGAGGTAAATCTTTAGAGGTAAGGCATAGGGCTCAGTGTTGTAGTGAAAAAAGCCAAACTCCATGCAGGAGGTATCACCGAGTTTGAAGTCACTGTGTAGAGTTTCAGAATCACTTCAGCATTGATGTGCCAGCTTTTCACAAGATTAATCAAAGATGCTTTTTCTGCTGATCATATTTTTCTGCATTACTTTTACTGTAAATATCTATGTTTATTTTAATGTGGAGGTTTTACACATTTTAGAAAAGTATTGTGCTGGAATAAGGTACTATTTTTTTATCAATGCTTTGAAGATGGCGTGTCCTGTTAAACAGTTTTTATTTTCAAGTAGCACCGCATACAGAAATTAATAAATTTAACACAACTTGCCCAGTATTTTTGAATGTTACTAAAAGATAATTTATTTACCTTCTTTTGAAGGTTTTATTCTTATAGTCCTTTTTTCCATCTTCTGCTTCTCAGATACTCATTTTGTCGTCTTCATTTTTCCTCTAGTTCTGTGCACCTCAGTTCTTTTACCTTTCACTACTTCTTCCAGCTTTCTGCTATCCTGTTCATCTTCCTCTAAAAAGAAGGTAGGTAATAGTCAAAGGAAGAAGAAAAATGAAGTGGAGATGGTATGGATTGTATGTAGGATTTTCTGATGTTTGTATTTTTAAAACTTTCATGTAAAGTGGGGGTTCATTTTTTTGGAAGACCACGTGGAATACATATTTGGAGGAGCAACTTAAAATACTTCATTAATCTTAAAATAAGCAGTAAAGGCTTTATTACTGTGTTTAAGGTGCCTTTTCTTTTTTCTGTGCATGGGAAGGGTAGCACTAAAGTTTCCATTAGGTTGCAACTCTTGAGTCTGTGCGCTGCATATTGTGAGTTCACCTCTCTGGATATTAAGAACTCCAGTTTTTACTTCATGCGTTCCAAATAAGACATTCAAACTTCTCTAGGTAATTGGCACTGTGAGAGCCTAACTGCAGCTGAGCACTATTAACATCTCCCAAGCAGTTGAAATGCAGCTGGAAATGTCACCACTTATTTAGTGTCTGCTCTTAAAACTACTTTTGATGCTCAATACTGGATACTTTTGATGTCCCTAGACTGTTTAAAAGCAGTTTTGCTGTCACTCATTAGCCTAATCTCACTTTGGTACTTTACAGTTTTTAAACACAGAAACTTAAAATGCAGTGCCTGCAGATTTAAGTGCTTTAATAGGGATTCAGAAGGGTATTCACTCTGCTACGGTATTGGTTTGTTTTTTTTCTTCTAGAGTCCTATGATCCTGTTTTTGCTGAGATTTTAGTGAATGCTGGCTACTAATTACCCTTGCTGAAAAATGCAGTCATCAGTTTTTAACTCTTATCTAATTGTTTGTGTGGATTACTCCAAGACAATAGATAATAACTCAAGAAACTGTTTAGGATATTGTTTAGCTGAAGGCTCCTAAACAGTTTTAATGACTCCTAAGGCACAGGACTGTGTGTGGCCTCTGGAAGTACTGCTTAATGAATTCAGAATGGACTTTGACTGTACACTACACATTGTAGATCATGTTATTGTCATCTGCTGGTTCTTTTTATCTCTGCTCTCTGCTGTTCAAAGAAGGTTGATAGAAACACTCAATGATCTTGCCAAAATTTGAGTTCCAGTAATTTTGTACTACTTCACTGCGCAAGTGTTCTCAATTCTGTACTGGTTTACATAACAGAGGAAAATTTTGACCTTCCTTGTTTATTACTGCAGGTTTTTAAAGTTTTTAACAGATGTTCACCATCATTTGACACTTAAGCTGATTGCATTAAACCTTAGTATGCTACCTTCTGACTTTTATCTTCTCTCAATAAATTCAAAGAATAAATGAAGTCAAGGAAAGATCAAGAGGGTTTTCTTTTCTGTGCTTAAGTGCACAGAGTTAAGCATTTTACTGTTGTATTTGTTAACTGTAGATAATACTTATAAATTAAGATGACCTTAATTGGATAGGATGTAGATTCAAATATTTGTCAGGTTAGGTTGCCCAGAACAATAGTACTGAACTTATTTTTCTTCCAAAGTTAGTAAAATATAGATGATAATTTTTAGAGAGGAAAATAATTTTTATGGCATTCTTTTGCAAAACACTCTTAATTTCTGGTGTGAAACAACAGCTTCACTGTCGCTTTTCATTCAAGACACAAGAGGCAGCCATTTAGAATAAATGTGCTTATAATATGAAAGCATGCCTCACATTGCAGAAGACTTCTTCCTTCAGCAAAATGTTCTGCTCTGTTTGTGTGGGGGTTTGCGCATTTTTGGGTTTTGAGCCGTTACCTGCAGCTGATGAGCTCCAAAAAGAGCGAAACCAGTTAGGTCCTGCAGTACTGGCTAAAATCTTCCTTCAGGAGGGTTCTGGTGAGGAAGACTGAAAAATATTCTCTGCTGCATAAACCTCAGTAGCCTTTTTCTATTTCCATAACACCAAAAAGAAATATTTGAGGGAGTATTTGCTTTAAGGTGTACATGGTCGCATTGCTGGTGTCCATATGCCACTTTCCACTCCTTCTGCTTGTAGTCTCACTGGCTTTAATCACCAGGCTTGGAAACACCTGGCGTTAAAAAAAAAAAAGGGAAATCTAAAGATGGGACTTGTGCATAAGTAAAACAAATCATTGTGTTTGTGGTTTAGAAATTTTGATATTGCCATCTTTGTTCACGTTATTTAGTATTCAACACAAGTTAAAAATAGAGTATCAGGGCTGTGTATGTACACAGTATTGCCGTTGTACCATCATTTTACCAAATCTTGATGACTTAATCATTCCCATAAAGAGAACATACTTTTCTCCTCTTTTGGTTTTTGTTTTAGTTGGCTGGTTTGGTTTTGTTTTTCTTTACCTTTATCTATCTTTGACCTTTTACTTTGTTTTCTGTGTCTTTCTTCACTGCCAGTTCACTCAAAGATTCAGAAGGAACCTTGTGTGATGAAAAAAGCTGCTGACTTCTTAATATGAGTGCTAATTTAGCAGAGATAGACCTGAACCTTGTGTTCTGAAAAGAAACAGTTAGTAATTCAAATCAGACTGACTGTCTAATGCTGTTAACAACTTTATTTAGGAACAGGTAATTAGATACTAATTTATAATCTTTTTTTAAAGATTATCTCATTTCTCTGCAGCTATATCCCTCACATGTGTGACACGTAAAATGACACATGCATAAACATAAAATGAAGTTACCCAGACCCACCCAGAACACGAACACTAGCACTCTATTCTGTGGTGGGTGCAGACACTTACAGTTTTGTGGAATATGGTGAGTTGCTGTAAAGACTCAGTGCAGCTGAAGTTCTTCCTGTGCCTTCCTGCAGCTGCCGTTTTTCCACACATTCCTTCCCCCTCCTTGCCTTACTCTCGCTCTGGCATCTGGCAGGTCCTTCTAAAAGACGGTATCTAAAAAATGCTTGTTCTGTTCTGTTCTAACTTAGTATTATACCTGTTGATATCACTGACTTAAATCCTAGGGGATGAGAAAAATGGGGTTTCATCAGGGTTAGTGAGGAAGTTCAGGTCATGACCAGGTGATGGTGTAAAGGCATGCTCAAGGCTATACAGCTGGGAACAAGGACAAGGTGGAAAAGGGAAGCCAGACCACCTTCTCTTAGCAGAAATGTGAAGATTATTACAGTGATTCAGCACTCTGTGGAACTATAGTTTCAAAATACAGAAAGATTTATTATTAGGTAAGGACTTCCTGCCTGTATAAAATTGGAGTGTGAAATTGCTGTGAGAAGATAATTTTGCCTCGGCTTGAGCCCTTCTTTAGAAGAGGAATATTAGTAGATGCCATAATCTTCTCAACATTTTCCTTTCTCTTGTGTCCTCTGGGCAGAGCAAGTGATGCTAATATCCATGAACTGCTTTAGAATCACTTTTTTGTATCATTCATCTTCTAAATAACATGACAATTTTTATCTGAGTTTATTGCAGCATTAGACTATGATTCTAAGTATTGTTTGTGCTAACAATATGGCCAAGAACTTGATATAACCATGGCAGGCAGGCTTCAGACTTTCAGCAGCCTCTGCTGTCCCATTGTATTAATTTATAAAGTTACAGTGTTCATTCTACCTGGCTGCTTTGTGTGCCACCTTCCAGTGCTCCATGCAGGGTGGCTCTGGAGAAGTCAAATTTCAGCAGTTTCTGAGGACAGTCAGTTTAGGGGCAGAGTGTTGTGTTGTGTGGCAAGTCCCAAAGAAACTGGGTGGCCATACTGAAACGGGGCCTTTCTGGTAACCTTTGCCTGGCATCCCTAGTGGAGGATATATGGTGCTACAAAAATGTCATGAGCCTTTAGGCAGCAGTGTAAATCTGTCCTTTACAAATGTAAGGTGGTGACCCCTTCTCTGTGTTCTTTCTCCATTAATTCTCTTCTCTCCCTCATCTGTGTTACATAGATGGATGGGTCGCAGGATTTGGTTTGTGTGCAGGAAGGAAGGGAAAATCTAAAGTTAATCAGATGAAAATGTGCTGCTGAGATGAAGAATGTTGCTGCAAATTCACCTGAGGGAAATAATGCAATATCCATGCTTTTGGGAGAAAAGATCTGAAATACTGTAGAGGATATTTTTGGCCTGTAAATAAAATGTCTGAATTGCTACTTTGAGATTTGGGGATTTGTTTTATATAAGGCAGATTTCTCAATTTTTGTGTGAGGTGTACCAATAGATCTTGTTCCTTTATTTGTGATCACTAGAATTATAAATAGTTGCTGTTTGTGGAAAAATAACTTACACTTTCAAGTTAGATGTATGTTTGTTCTCTTAGGGTCTTTCACTGCCACATCTGCCATGGCTTACCCAAAGTTTAAACTAATTTCTGAGTGTTAACAGAAGGAATTTCATGTTGCTCATATCAGTATTGGGACTGTCCTGTTTAAAAGTTTGTCTTCAGAAGAAAGCAAGCAGCAAATATGAATAAAAAACAAATTCCTGCACACTGAACACTATCTAAGACAAAAGGAAAAATAAAATCATCAAGTTAATTCCTAACATTGTTTGTATTTTCATCTGTTTGCAGCAGTACAGATCTGCACAAAAATAGCCCTGAGATTATTTGGGATACCCACTTTTCTTCAATGCAGTGAATAATTAGTAAATAAGATAGATGAAGAATTTGGTGAACTACTGAGCTTGAACTAGGTCTGCATTTTGAACTCTCTTCCTTGCCTTAGAAGTAGTAGCACATCTGGTGCTTTCCTGTATTGAAACAAGACTTTAATCCCACATGATTTGGGATCAGTCTGATGGTGTTTCTGTTTTCTTCTCTAGATACTCTCTCCTGTGTGAAATACAAATTTGTTTAATTATAGGGACAGGGGAAATGGAGATTAAAATTTTTATGAAGATGGGGATTTTGTTTTGTCACTGTATTGATGTATTTGATCGTGTTTTATAATCTGGTGTTCTGACAGTGGTAAAGGTTAGGTATGGAGGAAGTTCAAATTTATCTTTTTTCACAATCATATAATTTAAGTCTTTGATAACTGGCAAATATGTTTTGGAATTTCAGCCTCATGACTTCATCTTTCCATAGAGCTCCAGATAGCTTATATGCAGTATCTAATTTTTTTAGTGGGAAATGTGCTTACTCAGTGTGGGGAAGACTGTGGGTTTTTTGGCAAGAGTTCAGTAGTTGTGATGGAGGGGATTCTGCCCCTCTGCTCTGCTCTACTCTACTCTGCTGAGACCCACCTGGAGTGTTATATCCATGTGTGGAGTCTGCAGCACAGGAAAAATGTGGATCTGTTGGAATGAGTCCAGAGGAGAGCACAAAGAGAGGGAGCATGTCTCCTATGGTGACAGGCTGAGAGAGCTGCTGCTGTTCAGTCTGGAGAAGAAAAGGATCCCAGGAGACCTGGTAGCACTTTCTGGTGCCAAAAGAGGGCCTATAAGAAAGCTGAGAATAAACATTTTGGCAGGGCTTGTTATGATAGGGCAGGGGTTAATGATTGAAACTTAGAAAGAGGGTAGTTTCAAACTAGATACTAAGAAGAGATTTTTTTTGTGATGAGGGTGGTGAGGCACAGGCACAGGTTGCCCAGAGAAGCTGTGGATGCTCCATCAATGGAAATGTTCAAGGCCAGGTTGGATGAGGCCCTGAGCAACCTGGTGTAGTGGGAGGTATCTCTTCCCCTAACAGGGAGTTGTGACTAGGTGAGCTTTAAGGTCCCTTCCAACCCAAACCATTCCATTCCACTGGTGTGCAGATTAGAGATCTCTGAAGCAAAGCAGCAGGATGTGTGTGTTTCCCTTCTTCTGACATGTAAGATGTTCATCCACCAGCTGTGCCTTTGGCTGCAGATTGAGGAAACTGGTTGCATGCTTTAGCTTTTAAGGTACATTGTCATGGAGTTATTTTGTTCAGATTTACTACTTGCATGCATCCATCTGCGCAGAATTTTTTTTTCCACATAGAGTCTTTAAAATCATTGTCCTTAGAAAAAGAAATCCCAACATCTTGAGACACTCTATTGTAGCAGCAGTTTACCCTGTTTCTGAGTTAGTCCAGTAAAGTCTTCCAATTGACTTGTTTGCTTGAATATTTATCTATTTTATTATGAGTGCACACAGAACTTTGGTGACCCTTGATCTCTTAATTTCCTGGTTTCACTGTTTGTATAGTGTTTTTGTTTTAATGTAATCTAATTGAAGCAAATAGTACCAAAGGTTTATTACCTCATTATAACAAATGACTGGATACTTAAATATTTATTTGAAGTTTTCTGGCTCGTAACACTGCTTTTGTTTTGATTTCAGAATGCTCTCTTTAGTTGTATTAACAGAAATGAAAGTAAGTATATAATGAATAGTTTATTTTGTTTTGCTTTTGTATCGTTCCTTTTTTCTGTAAACTATAAGAGATTCTCTGGGTGAACGTGTACACAAACATGTGGATTTCAGACCCACATAAGCAAAAGCCACATGAGTATATTGTCAAGTAATAAAGGGATTTGGCTATTTGTATAATTAATATTGGTTTTTATTTGTGTATCTGTATTTGTCTTTTCTGTCATCTTCTTCTTCTGCTTGTTCATTTGAGGTGTCCTAACCAGCAAAATCAAATGCGTAGTTGAAATTTTGAATAGACATGCATTTTGTTGCGTGATACCTGTTTATACAAAATGTAATCAGTGTCTCAGAATTAATTCTAGTAGAAGTTGTTCTCAAGATCTACTATATGTATTTAACAACATTGCAAAAACATCTGAATCACCAATACCATCTGTCTGGGTTTTTTGAATGATACTACTCTTATATTTTTTTGTTTATTAGTCATATTTCTCTGATAATTCAATTATTGGACACATTTGGTTATCTAAAATAAGAGCAAAACAGCTGAATATCAGATTCATCTGGCTTGCTCATGGTTTGAACTTGAGTTCAAGGCAGCTTTAGTGCTGGCTTTTTTCTTCTGCCAGACAAACAAATGTAGTTTGGCTAGTTACAGATATTTCCAGTCGTTCTATAGACAGAGATATTTCAATAGAGCATAGAATTTCTTGGGGTTTTTTTTGTTGTTGTTTTCTTGAGCATCCTTGTGTGTTATACAGACATGCTCATCCCTTCATTTCTCTGCGTAGGAACCTGTAGATTTTCTGTTGTTTGTTTGTTTGCCTCCCCAGTGGGGTCAGTGTGTTGCAGTTATGCAGGTCACCACACGAACTGCCGCGAATATTGCCAAGCAATTTTTCGGACAGACTCCTCTCCTGGTCCATCACAAATCAAAGCAGTTGAAAATTACTGTGCGTCTATCAGCCCTCAGCTCATACACTGTGTGAATAACTACACACAGTCCTATCCAATGAGAAACCCTACGGACAGTAAGTACAAATAAATCCTTTTTTACTGAAAGTTATAGAAGATCCTGAAAATGTACTTTATGTACTTTTTATATAAAAACGTGTTATTGTAGAACTCTGTCATATAAATTGTATTGCCATCATTATATGAATTTATATGAGGCTAAGTTTTGGGTTCAAGTGCAATCATTAGATGAATTTATTATGATAACTTTGGGGTTTAAGTGAATTATTAATCTTTATTTAGTTTTCATTTTTACATATTGGCTTTGTGGTTTTTTTTTTCCCAGAGTTGATTCTGTATCTGTTTAGGAGAAGGAATTTTATTTGAGATTCTCTGGAGGAAAAGAAGGCACCTTACAGCACTTTTATTTCCCAGGGCTTTTATGCTGTGCATCTTTGATGTCATTTTGTACTTGACTATTAACTATTTTGTTAACAGGTTTGTATTGCTGTGACAGAGCAGAAGACTATGCGTGTCAGGCTGCTTGTAAAAGAATCCTAATGTCAATGAAAACAGAGCTTGAAATTGTTGATGGACTTATAGAAGGCTGTAAAACCATGCCTCTCCCCCAGGACCCACTTTGGCAATGTTTTCTTGAGAGTTCAAGATCTGTTCACCCAGGAGTCACTGTGCACCCCCCACCTTCAACAGGCCTTGATGGGGCTAAGCTCCATTGCTGTTCTAAAGCAAATTCTTCCACATGTAGGTCAGTATCTCTCTAACCTCGTTTCCAGTTGTGAAAGTAATTGGGAATTTGTCTTGATTCCAGCATTTTTCGGAATCTTGCTATGCACATCAAATAGGAAGTTCTGGAATTGTTAGAAAAAATACATGTTCAGGTAACCAGATAGTAAGCTGTTAGGTAATCTATTCTGTCCAGTACTTTATATCTCAAAAGGTACTGTTTTATAAGGGGAATTAACCTTTTCTCACGTTTAGCACTGGCTTATTATAGCAGACACAGTAAGTTAGTGAAACTTGTACCATACTTGTGGTCATAATAGCCAATATTGCAACCTCTCTGATTAAGAGATCTTAACGAGATGCTAAAGAGAGACAAATGACAATCAACTGCACAAACTCTCAAGTGTCTGGTTGCTTCATGTTGAAACCTTGGCAGCATTCCTTTATTGATGCTCTTCTGGTTTTTCTCAGTGAAAAATAATTTAGGTTATTTAGTAATTAAATAAGGGAACTAACTATTCTGACATTTAGAGAAACAAAGGTTTCCAGTAAAGTGTTGCATGCTTGCAAATTACTGAGGCATTTTTAGTCTAGGTTGGTTTTCTGTCCACTTTAAAAATAGCTGATGATTGCATTTTAAATGCATCAGTGTGTCTGAATAAGTGGCAAACATTTTTGGGCTGTTACTTCCTTTTGTATCAAAGTTTCCAGTAACAACATCTCATGAAGGTAGCAGGATCTTTAATGAGTTTGGTAGTAGAGCCCTGGAGTTGCATTATTTCTTAGAATGTCCTAGCATAGGATAGTTAATAAAGTGTCTTTTAGTTCCTTACTTTGACAATGAGTTCTAAAGTGGAGCCTTCTATAAAGTAGAGTGAAATTCCATACCTTGGGGTAGGAACAGTTGTAGTTTGTAGGACAAGGCTGTGAACAAAGTGAGCTGGGTGTTGCTGACATCAGGAAGCATCTCAAACAAAAGCAGCAAACAGTATCCCTGCTTCAATATCAGGGCAAAAGAAGGAATGTATTTTGCTTGACATTCATTTCTGTGGGAGGAGAAAGTGTAATTTGAAGCTGAATGATGTTCATTGTGATGTCAACTTAGATTTATTACCAGTAAAATTAGCTGGGATAGTTTTCGTCTCAAAGTTGTCAGTTCAGATTTTCAGCTGTTATATGTTTATTGGATATTGCAGTTTTATATCCTGAAGTACTTCAGTCTTACTAGCTTAAATATGTGCTGGCATTCTTGAGCAGAATGGGTTATTTACTTTGAGCACTACATTTGGGTACCCTTGCAGACTTTGTGGGCTCTAACACAATCCTCTATGGTGAGCAGAGACTGTTGTGAGCAGCAAAGAAGTGATGGGCTATATCTGAATGGCTCTTGTTCTTCCAATCTTATTTTCTTCATCTCTATTTCTTTTTTGTTTTCAGAGAGCTCTGCACTAAACTTTATAGCACGAGCTGGGGCAATTCACAGAGCTGGCAAGAATTTGATCGCTTTTGTGAGTATAATGCAGTTGAAGTTTCCATGTTGACCTGTTTAGCAGATGTACGAGAACCTTGTCAGCTGGGCTGTAGAAATCTTACTTACTGCACTAATTTTAATAACAGGTAGGAGAGAGACACTGAATATTTTATAAAGGAATTCCTATGCTTTGATTTCAAAAATAAAATGAAATGTTTTTAAGATATTTTGAGATTGTATGTAGCTTTCTTTCTGCAAATATGGTTTTAGTTAGTTTGAAAATAAGTAATTTTTGTTTAGAATGAACTTTTGGAAATGTATTTAGCAACAGATGTAATGAAACTTACAAGAATAAAAGTTAACCTATGAACATGTGAAATGTCACAGTGTATTACCTCTGTATATTCCTCTCTCTTACTGCATAGACAAGTAAGTCATGGTTACTGGAATGTTGTATATTATAAATAAGGTAAAAGTGTTTGTTAAATTTACATGTTACTCATTTTCAAAATTCCTTTTTTGCAGAGATGTTTCTGTGAGTTTGTACTCTGTAGGACAAAATTATTTAAAATGGTGTCTGAAAGAAATTGCAAGGTTACAGCTAGAGTTTAAAAAACCCTAAACTTTCTTAGCAATTAGAGATCACTGGCTTTTTTTTTTTTCTTTTTTTTTTTCTTTTTTTTCCCCCAAATAGTGTGTAGTGGCATGAGTGTTATATGAGTAGGAGAATCCCAAGCCTGGCAAAATATAAATGATAAATTAACTTGCATTAGTGATTCATCAAGAAACATTTACATAGTTATTTGGGCTAAGATATTTTCTCTTTAAGTCAACTTCAGGTGAGAAATACTAAAGTGATATTTGAGCTAAGAGACGGGTGAGAAGGGCGTTTCTGCCTTGAGTCTGAAAGACCTTGTCTTCCTTAAAGACAGATTTCAAACTGATTCTGATCTTGCTTAACTGTGGGAGGGATTAATTGCTTGTATACCACAAAAAGCAAGCCATGTGAAGGATGTAAAGTTCCTATGGTGATAAAGGGAAAATGTGTGGTACTTTCTTTTTCTTTAATACATGCTATATTTTACCTTCTCCTTTTAAGACCAACAGAACTTTTTAGAAGCTGCAATACTCAGTCAGACCAGGGAGCCATGAATGACATGAAGCTATGGGAAAAAGGGAGTATTAAGATGCCATTCATAAATATTCCTGTGCTTGATATTAAAAAATGCCAACCAGAAATGTGGAAGGCAATTGCCTGCTCCCTGCAGATTAAACCTTGTCACAGCAAATCTAGAGGAAGTATTATCTGCAAGTAAGTACTGTGGGAAAAACAAAATCCATTTCAGAGGTTTTACTAAAGATTTTGATAAAAACTTAAAAGCTGTAGGACTGTGGAAAACATGTCAAGGCAAACATGGAAGGAATATGAAATTGCATGAAATTGAATCTCCATCACTGTAAATGAAGATATTTGCCAATTAATGAGATGAATGTATATGCTTGCATTGTTAAGTGAAAGAAAAAAGAGATTTATTGAGAGGGTTTTTTTGCTCTCCATGGTGTCTTAAACCTTTCCTCTTTTTTGGTTTTGGGATCTACTGATGACTTTTAGCTGACAGGTCTGAAAAATAATAAGTTATTTTGTTTTTTTTTCACTAAAGTTTTGAAAGTAGATGACCGAGTAGAAAAAAGAGCAATTAATAGTGCAGGTAGTGCACCCTTATTAGACATTAGTAAATTAAGGAAATGCTTGGTCTTGAAAATTACATGCATATGATGCCTTAGAAAATGAAGATCACCAAGATCAAAGAGGAGTAGTACAAGCAATACTTTCTGTCTTTGTGCCATAAATTTGTTGCTCCCTCCTACGTAAGATATAGCATATATATATAAAATGAAACATATATGTATATATATAAGCACTCTGCTGTGAGGCAAGTTGTGGATTCAGGGAAGGGAATAACACAGGAAGAAATCTTTTTTTTTTCTATAAGCCCTTTTCTCTTCAAGTAGTCTTCATGAAGTTCTGCCTCTTTATTTACCTGTAGATCAGATTGTGTGGAAATACTGAAGAAGTGTGGAGATCATAATAAATTCCCTGAAGGCCACTCAGCTGAGAGTATTTGTGAGCTTTTATCTCCAACAGATGACTTGGAGAACTGTATACCCTTGGATACTTACCTGAGTAAGTCCTGACATACCCACGCAGCAAAAGTAGAAAAAACAGGATACTTTGATACTTTTTGTCATTGCTTTTAATAAACTTCATTATTTATTTATTTTAAAGAAAATTCCATTGAACTTGAGACATTTTATTTAGTGTATTAGAGAAAATCGGAATTTTCAAGATGCCTAGTTCATTGCTTCTGTTCCTTCTCATATTGTGCACAAGAAAATTATGGGGCAGACAAGGAAAAGGAAATATATTTTGCCTATGAAGAATCATCTTCATTATTTCTAATAGGTCATTATTTCTAGGACTGAGGATTAAATTATTGACAAAAGTTGACTATCTTGTCATATCAAGCTTCTACATCTGTAATTAAAGTTTTAAAAAATTCACAGAATTGTCAAAAATACGGTTTTACTGGACAGAAGAAATGCCATGCTTTGCTGAAGAAAAATAAAACTCACTTATATCAGTGTAAATGATGTATATTCTGTTTTCAGGCCCAAGTTCATTAGGCAACATTGTAGAAGATGTCACGCATCCATGTAATCCAAACCCATGTGCAGCTAATCAGCTCTGTGAAGTAAATAGAAAAGGATGTCAAACTGGAGAGCTGTGTCTTCCATATTTGTGTGTGCCAGGTAAGGTTTTTCAGGCTTCTGTTTACTGAGTTTTGCTGGTAAATGTGTCATTGAAATGTTGTTGGAGATTTTAAAGTGAATTGCTGCGCCATGGTTTGACCTAGCTAGCACCTGAGCACCACACAGCTGCTCACACACTTTCCCCTCCAGCCTGGGGAGAAACAGTGTAGTCACTGAAATAAAGTTAACCATAATAATTGTGATGGTGCTGATGATGAAAAGGGAGATAACAAAAAGAGAGGAATACAACTCGGAGGAACCAAGAGATGCACAGTGCCACAGCTCCCCTCCCACAGACCCAAAGGCCAGCCCTTCCCACCAAAGACGTATGGACACACAGCTGACGGCATTTCTGCTTCCGCTCCCTTCAGTGGCACTTTTAACGCGGTTGCACCTCACCAGAAAAACATTTATTTGGGAACTGCTTTTTTAGAACACTGGTGTTGTCTAACCTCTGCACCATGTGTAAATGTGAGCTGGCTGGGGAGAGAGTCTCGTGCAGAATAGTTTCAGGTACCTAACTTTGAAATGGCCGACTTGGGTGATGTCAGTAACAAGGATCAAACCTACACAGGAGGTGTGATATTCTGCCTTGCCCACCTTCTACAACCCCTTCATTGTTCTGCCCTAGGCACTGGTGGTACTTGCCACAGTTTTCCCCTTTCCTTTAAAGCAGAAAGTGTCATTCAGTGACATGAGGGGTCAGCTGTGTTCCTTGAAGCAGAGCAGAAAGTGTGCATTTGGTGACCACTTGAACATGTGTGTGACTGAGCAAGTGAGACCAACACTGATTTTTACACTGAATTATGTGGAGCAGCCTCCTTAATCGAGGAGATGATAGAGAACATTGCCATAGCTGTCTCACATCATTTCTGTGAGCCTCTGTTCTTCCAGCAGTTCTGTGGCTGATCAGCAGTTTCCCCAGTGGTTCCTAATTAAAAAGAGAAAGCTGGATTTTGCTTCACTCACACATCTGCTCTACTTGTGCTCTTTTAAAAGGATAGACTTCAGCTCATTCTTTGTGTGAGCCTAGGGACATAGTTTTGGTTGTACTTCTATGACCCTTACTGATATTTTTGTTTTCCTGGAAAGCAAAGCGTTATTACTCTAAAGTTGTATTGTATTCACATGCTGCAAAAGTGATTTAAAGTCATCTGAAAACAAGCTCATCCAGAGCTTTTGAAGAGACATTTTGTTTGCACTGAAGGTTGGAAAGCGACTTTTATGTTTTAATTTAGTCTTTTTATTGGCTGAAAGTTTCAGGGGGGTTGTTGCAGTTCATCCTAGTAGGGTTATTTCAATCTGCTATTTACTATTTTTCCTTGCAATTTTTAAAACGTTTTCCTTTTCCCGTTTCCCATTTCCCCTTTCCCATCCTTTCTTTTTAAAATCAATTTTTTCTGCTTTTTATCCCTTTCTCCCCTATTCACATCTACTTGTAAGAATCCTTCAGTGTTCACTTAAGAGGTGCAAGTAGAGAAGAAAAGCACAATCATATATGTGAGAGAGGGGAAATGACTGGGCTTTGCTTGTGAGACCCTTTAACTCAAATTCTCTACTGGAGAGAATGATGTGTAGTATTTGTCATATAATGTGTTTCATACTACTGCAGAGCTGGAAAATTAAAATACTAGAGAATTATTTTAAATTGTATTGTATTGTAAACTACTCAAAAGTAACATCTTCACAGGTCCTTCAGAACTTTGTCTCAAGTACGTCTTCTATATTTTCTACTTATTGCCTCTGTGAAAGGGGTGAATTTAAGGGCAAGAATAAGGCAGCTCGAGAACACCCTATGTCTTTACCACAAGTCGGTGTAGTAATTCATTTCAGTAGTGGCACTTGCCCATGTGTTTGCTACTTGTGAGCTAAAATTTTTCCTTGTATGCAGGCTGCAAACTGGGAGAAGCCTCCGATTTTATTGTCCGACAAGGTACACTTATCCAAGTTCCATCCTCAGCTGGAGATGTTGGGTGTTACAAGATTTGTACTTGTGGACACAGTGGATTGCTGGAGAACTGTATGGAAATGCATTGTGTTGACCTCCAGAAATCATGCATTGTTGGAGGACAAAGGAAAAGTAAGTAATAGAGCAGTGAGGCACCCAGCACCTGCTCTGTACCTAGTGAGTTTTGAAAGAGCTTAAAAGTGTATTTTTGTCGCACAAACTGGCATTATAATCTTGGAAAAAGAAAAAAAAAAGCTTCTACTAAGGTAGGGGAAAACTTAGAAAAGGTCTTGAATATAAAATGGAGTCTATGCTGTGAGCTGTCTGAATTTGGTTTCTTTGATTCAGCAAGCAAAAGATTTTCTACTAGTGCACAGTTACATATCTCAGCACTGAACATTGTTTTGTATCTGTAAATCAGCCCTTTTAAACTACTGTGGTCCAATCAGAGCTAAAGTTAAAGATACCTCATGAGTCCAAAATAACTGAGGGGAGTTTTTTTACCATATAATAAGAGTATTTTCATACAAATTTTCTTACATTCTTATTTTCACACTAAGTAAAACTTAAGAAGCAAGGCACTTGTTAAGTTTCATTTGTCACAAACACAATTTTCAGATTGGGAGCCAAACCCTAGATCATGAAAGAGCAGAAAATTGGAATGTTTTTTTCTCACAAAAGGTAACAAGTTGAGCAAAATAATCAATTTACAATTATTTTCATCACTCAGGAAAGTCTGCCTGAAGTATTCCATGGAATGGAATGGAGAATTTTGCAATCTGTTTTTTTGTTGTTGTTTGTCCAAAGAAGATAAAAGGCAGCCAAATATATTTCAAACTTTTTTTTTTTTTCCCCAGAATTGGTACTATTTGTTTGTGGAACCAGAACAGTAAAAACATCTTAACATTAGCAGTATATTTAATGGGCAGTTATGGAAAATATCTGGTAAA
The DNA here is from genome assembly GCA_009812075.1 of Sialia sialis. NCBI lineage: Eukaryota > Metazoa > Chordata > Aves > Passeriformes > Turdidae > Sialia > Sialia sialis. The sequence continues at coordinate 94,398,352 of VRYO01001463.1, read as the reverse complement.
AGTGGATACTCTTAATTGTTAAATAGTTAAATACAGTTTTTAAATGGTGACTAACTTTTTATGGACCATTCTCTTCAAGAACACTTCAGTTTTTCAGATTATTGGTAAAAATAATCACAAAAATGTCTGATGCTGTATTTGTATTTTATGGCTGCACAGTGTACAGCCCTCACTTGTCCTAGTAACCGTAACAGTGTGTGCAGCTCTAGGTATTCAGTAAGTGTTGTCTATTTAAAAACAAACAAACTACCACAACTCCCAAAACCAGACAACTTCCTCTTTTGCCATAGTGACTCATTAAGTGTTTGTGTGGTTAAGACTCTAGGTATTATGTAATAAAAGATTAAAATTACTAGGTTCCACATTTGTTAGATGATGTGTTGAAAGCAAAGAATTAAAAGTTTATGTTTTGTAAATATTTTGCAGTAACTATATTTAATTACTTTATATGTCAGTTGTAAAAAGCAATAGTTTCAACATAAAATCTGAAGTGTGTTTTTTAAAACCATTCTCTGTAAAGAAAACTACTCTGAATGTTTTGAAGGATGCTGGGCTTTTTGTGTTGTGAGTTGCCTCCAGGCAGTGAAATGATTACTGATGAGGACAGGTTGCTGTGTGCACTGCTTGACAGTGAAAGACAATGGCCCTGCACAGTTTGCAGGTGGATCTTAAGAATCTGAACAGTCACCTGAGATCCTGTGTTTGGCATTACCTTCTAAGCATTTCTTCTTCGCTGCTGGCAAATTCCTTGGTCTTTTGAGTAGTACTGTGGTGTAAAGAGAGCTTTATGTGCTACAGAGACTTTGTCTCCCACCCTCTCTTGTTCTGCCCTCATTTGTCTCTGAACAGCTCTTCTGAATTGCTCCACTGCTGAGTGTAATGTGCCTGTGTAATATTTTCTTAAAAATTCTAATTCTCAATCTCAACCCTTTGAAAAGAGGTTAGAGGGAATTGCCTTATTTTGTAAGGAACAATTATTCTTATGTTTTCCTCAAGAGCTGTGTATTTGTTGGTAGTTCTTGATAACTAGTTTGATCAGAATCTGTCATCAACAATAATTGATTTGATAGAAAAAGCACACATCACAATGAATGGCAGTCATGTGAACAGTTCAGAAAGCCGCACTGAAGTTGCTGAATTGAAGAAAAATCCACAAAATCTGCAGTTTGATTCTTAGATTAAGGTGTGAAAAATGTTACTGACTTATTATAAAATACATTCCAATCCAATGAAGGTTGGAATGAAGCATTGGCGCTTTTACCTATTGGCAAACACATACAAGTTGTGCTTTATGTGTGAGACTAAAAGTTTAGGAGTCTTATGTAAATTTAGTTTAGAGGAATGTGTCTTTACAAAAGCTTTACCTTGAAGAAAACACGAAACTTGCCAGCCAGAATTTATTGTTCTTAAAAAAAAAAATCAGAAAACCTAATTTATACAGGCTTTGAAAGGATGAAGTGCTTGCTTCTGTGGTTAAGTAATTAATCAAAACCACATGTGAACACACTTTTCCTTTAAGTGAATAAAGCAAAACTTGAAATCAATTGGGAAAAAAAAAAGGATGGAAATTTCAGTGGGAAAATGTACTGAAAAGGGAAGTTACAGAAAAACAATTAATAAGAATGTAATATCTGTGTACTGCATATGGATATGTAGTCTTCTGGTGTATTTGCATTAATTGTATGTATTTACTTAATTTATTTGAAGGCCATGGAGCATCTTTTAATATAGATTGCAATGTCTGTTCCTGTTTTGCTGGAAACTTGATTTGTTCTACACGTCAGTGTCTAACTGAGCACAGCTCAGAGGATGAACGTCGGAAGTTTACAGGTAACTTTCCAAACCGTGAAAACTGTAAGTTGAATATTTTTAGACCAGGGATTATCAACTAAATTCTTTCTACAGTAGTAATGGAAAGCAACCAGTAATTTGTTATTGATATTTTATTTAACTATTTCTTTTCCTCATGTCCAACCTGCACTGCAGGAAAAGCACATACTTTAAAAAAGAAAATCAATACTGAAAAATAAAACCTCAAGTAATACGTAAAAATAAGTAGAGACAGGATGCAGTAAGGATGAGAGATAAATACTTTAGAGGAAAAATGGAGAAAGCTGAATAGAATGAGCAAAGAGGCAGGACACAAACTTCCCTTCCTGCTCCTTCTAAGTGCCTGTGTGCTCCAGCATTGCTAAATGACAGGTGGGAGGAAAGGACTGAAGGCAGAGACACCTTAGTGACACCTTGTATATCTTGAGCCATGAAAAATGAGTGTGCAGCCAGTCCCTGTTCTGTGTGTTACCCTTGCAGGTTTGCCCTGTAACTGTGTGGACCAGTTTGTCCCAGTCTGTGGCCAGAACGGGCGCACGTATCCCAGCGCGTGCATTGCTCGCTGTGTTGGGCTCCAGGACAACCAGTTTGAATTTGGATCATGCATTTCCAAGGATCCTTGCAACCCAAACCCTTGTAATAAAAATCAAAGGTAAAAGCAGAATATGTTTTTCAGCATTTTTTTTGGCTTTGTCCACTCATAAAGCAGATTTACATGTTCTTTGAATGTGTTGTATATTGTAGCATTCTACTTTGGGGCTAGTCCCATAAAAATAACTGTTTGAAGTAGCTGCTTTTTATTTATCATAGTTGATAGTATTGGACTGTAATAACTGTCAGTTCTTGGTTCCATTTTTGTAGTCCTATTTCAAATTCATTATGCGGATCTCAGTTTAGCAATAGAAGAGACTTCACGCACACTTTCAAAAGTGGAACAATCAGATTTTGTTAAAATGGCAACAACTGTCATTTTGCTACTTTATTTCACACCTTCTTTTACTAGTTTACAAAGAAGATCCACATCTGAATTCAAGACTTGGAGTCAGTTGTGCTTATTCAGTCAGTAATCTGTGCTTTTTGTCTCTGAAATAGGAAAATATCAATCACACTTTTTTTTCTTAGACTGAAATCTTGCGAAAACTAAGTCTGTACAATCTCTGCTTTTTCAATATCAAGAAAAGTAAAATCTGCATAGACAAATATATTAAAACAAAAATATGCTTTGTACTAGTGTCAGGCCAAAAAAATCAGACCTTTCTTACAGAGATCAAAGTCTGTGGCTCACAATATTGCTCTCTGTCTTCAATTTTCTCAATGTTGTGCAATACTGCAGTCTCCTTTGAATTAGTGCATTTTTCTGTTTTGAAGGAAAGCCATCAAAATAAGTTGTGTAATATTGTGCTTTCACTAAAGCCAATTGTAGCAATTTTAGGGTTTTTTTCTTTTTTCTGCATTTAAAATGCCATGATGCAGAAAAATGCTGAGAAAACACTGTAGTTTTGTAGCTGTTATAGCCATAATGGCATTCAAAATTGGAATTTCCAAGCTGCATTGTGGATTTTTATGTTGGAAATTTGGAGAGTACATAGAGGCTTTCCAGGTATTTTTCAAAATACCATTGTGCTTGTAGTTTCAGTAAAGGACTGTACACAATACATTTTTCTGGGTCAGTTTGATAATGTAGCTCGAACTGAATGTGCTCATCCGAAAATGCCCCTGATGTACTTGGAATCTCTTTAGGATCTTACATTCCACTTGTGAACTGAGCCTTCCCTGATATCAAAGGCATGTCTGTAATGCATGGAAGTGCAGCTCTCAGAGAGAATAAGGACATATTGTGCATTATCCAGTGGTGGCAGCAGTGCTGTAATTTATGGAAGGAGGGGGTTGTCCAGAGAGGCCATGAGAGCTTTCATCAGCCTGTTCAGCAGACTGCACTGGCTGGCATTTCTCTAGCAGAGGGATGCCTTGCAGGGCCTGTGCCAAATGTTTTGCAGAGAAGATCATGGAAGGTACTTGTTTAATACAAAGGGGAAAGAATTTTGCTGTTTCTCTGTCTGTACTTGTTTGTGAAGGCTGAAGAGGAATGGATGCCAAGGAAGTGTAAATAAAAGATTTTTCTTTTTGTTTGCTGTCATCCTCTAGATGGGATGTCGTACAATATTCTGAACCTCCAAAGCTAGAATCCAATTAGATATTTGTAATTGAAGCCATGTAATACTGCAGGACATGGGCTATCCAGAGTGTTTTATCACTTCTATTTCCTGCAGCTCTGCTGAACCACAGTTAGCACTAAAGTACTGGAGAAAATGTCACTGAAAATAGTGAAATATATAGTCTCAATATTTTGAGACTTTAAAAATCCCATGACATGACATGAAATTGTTATGACTTTCTGCAGGTGCATACCAAAGAAACAAGTTTGCTTGACCAGTTTTGAGAAGTTTGAATGCAGCCAGCATGAATGTGTGCCAAGGCAGTTAAATTGCGACCAGACACGGGATCCTGTTTGTGACACAGACAATGTGGAATACACTAACTTGTGTACTTTGTACCAAAAAGGAAAAACTTTGGCATACCGAGGACCATGCCAGGTAAGAAGTGGTTCTTGCAATAAGTATCACATCTTCTTTGTTCCTCGGTGTTCAACTTAACAATTTTTAGTTTTCTTTTTTCCAATATTGCTTGTTTGGGTCCTTTTTAAATTTTGTTTTTGGGGTTTATAGCTTATGAAATGTTCTAATAGAAAGCAGTAATTTGAAAATTTAATTTTAACTAGTATAAAAAATAATCTCACAATCTTCAGAATTTTGTGAAGTGTTTCTCTGCTTTAGTTAACAGTTGTCTCAAAGCCAATCAAAAGCACTATTTATGCCTTCTTGGGGGTAATACTCTTGATATTTGTATCTTCCTATATATGCTGTCAATGCTTGCATGCTAAGGTGTGTTTGCAGTAATTACTGCAGTTCCTTGGTAACTTAAATGCTAATTCTTACCAATTTTAACTTGTTGAAATATAAAATAATGCCCAGTCATAGAAAGTCTTTAGCTTTTTGTGTGATTGTGCCCCAGGTTTACCAAGTTCATTGCTCAGAATCTATTTACAGACCAGGCAGTCTGTAATAATTTTGTGGTTAGTCTGCATTGGATTAGTCTTCATATTAATCGTTGAGAAGGTTTAAAATTAGGTTTAGTTTTTGCATCCCACCACTCTCTGCAGTGGTGTTAGACAAGCCACTTCTGTCACCTTACAATAACACAAATATAATTAATAGATACACAAATATAAGTAATATGGGTAATGAGGTGATATAGAAAAACATGCAATAATGTGTTAGAAATACATGTGTATGCACACTAAATTTTAAGTGCACAAAACCACACTAAGATTAATAAATTACTAATAAGTTGTTAACAAATTAATTTTGTTAATATAATATTTTAAAATATAGTGAAATTATAGTGATTTTAATCAATTTAATAAGTTAATTTAAATATGGGCACTTTATTTAAGCATTAGTACAGAACAAAAGTTGTTGGTTTCTGAAATATATTTTATTGTGCATTTCTTGGACTCTGTCACCTTCTTGTAGTAGTTTCACACTCATAAGCTGCACCTGGATATAAGCCACACTTCTGGGTAGCCGGAAAGACCACGGAATTTGTCCATAAATAAGCCGCACCGGGTGATAAGCCGCACTTTTTTTTTTTTTTTTTTTTTTAAAGAGGATCCATGTGCAACAAAGTAACAAGTTAGTAACAGAATCGCGCTATCACAGGGTTTGGTGTCAGGTGCTGAATTTGCAAACAGTTTTCACAGACCATGGAAGCCTTTAAATGCAGCCCCAGGTGCCCTCCCCGTGCCGCAGGCCCTGGCACTCCTGCCCCCAGCGCTGGCTGCCGTGGCTCCCCGCGCCGCTCAAAAGCGGTGTCTCGGCGGGCTGGCCATGCAAAGCCAGCAAAGCGGCTGCTTGGCGGGCTTGGCTTTGCGCGAAGCCGGCAGTGGCTCCGCGGCAGCTCCCTCCCCGGCCAGCTCGCACTTCCAGGTTGGCATTTCACCGGAATTTGTCCATAAATAAGCTGCACCTGGTGATTAGCCGCACTTCTGGGATCGGCTCGATTCTTCAGTGAAATAGGTGCAGCTTATCAGTGTAAAATTACTGTACTTTTTCATTTATGGCCCATTCATAAACTGGCAGGCTGTTTCCTCTGGATTTCCTGCCTTTTCAAGGTCTGACAGTATTAGCAGTGAATTCCCATGAGCTTTTGTTAGTGCGGTGGGGCAAGACTGACATGTCAGACATTGCCGTGTGTTCCAGTCGTTCTGCAGGTCGCCAGAGCCTGTGTGCGGGCACAATGGGGAGACGTACAGCAGCGTCTGCGCCGCCTACGCCGACCGTGTGGCTGTGGACTACCATGGGCACTGCCAGGCGGTGGGTGCGCTCTCTGACCACGGCTTCCACTCCGAGTGCGCCTTCGTCAGGTGCCCCCAGCTCTCTGCCACCGGCTGCAAGCCCGTCCTGGCGCCAGGTAGGGTGACTCACCGCAGGAAGGAGGGTTCTCCAGGCTCTGGGGATCAACAGGGCTTGGGTAGTTGGAACAAGTGTCTTGGTTTGAAAGACAGGTGTCTGCTAAGAAGGGCACGAGCCTCTCTTGATATGGAAAATGTAAACCCCCTCCCTCCAAATTATAATTTTGAAATTAAGGAGCTCTCAGGCAAAGATATGAGAATAGGAATAACAGTTTTTTACTAGGAAAATTAAAATAGAAATACAGTACTGCAAAGAACAAACCCCAAATACTGACAAAGTCAGAATACAACTTGACACCCCGTCAGGCAGGGTCTTGGTAGCAGTCCGATGAAATAGTGGCTGCAGTTCTCTTGCAGTGACAGATGTGGTTCAGTTGAAATAGTGGTCCTGTAGAAGGGTGCAGTTTCCCTCTGGAGGTCCAGTGATGATGTGGAAGGATCTGATTTTCCTCTGGAACCCAGTGAAAAAAGTCTGCCCTGATGTTCCAAATCTCAGATTTTATCTAGGTAGGAAATGCTTGACTCCTCCCCCTGGGTGGAGCATCTCCCAATGGGATGATGTAATTTTATCAGTCATGCAATGAGACTTGATGGCTCATTAACAGAAGATATCTCCCTGGAGGGAGGATGGGTTGTGGAAAAGATAAAGAATAATGCCCCAGCTGGTTTTGACAGATAGTGATAGAATACATGCTTTTGGTTACATCCTGCTTTGCAAATCAAGACAAAAACTTAGGCTTTAATATGTTATATTAACTGAAAGCATAAAGCAATGACTCTACTTAGGGCTAGAACAAGCCAGTGTCAGAACTCAGATGAGTAAACCTGAATTGGAGAGACCTTGGCTTTAGGAGACATGCTCCTTCAGTCTTTTAGAGACTGGCAGCTGGGATGGGTTTGGGAGAAACCCTAATGAGGTCTGTGGTGTCCAGGGTAGGATGCTTCTAGGAATCCAGTGAGTAATTTTTCGGAAGTGGCAGCACAGATACCACAGCGGAATGCTGAGCTGTCATCAGCATAGGGTTCCCAGAAGGGCAAAGATGGTACTTAATTAGAAGACAGAGTAAAATACCATATGTATTCACAGTACTGTGAAGACAGCAGGAGTAGTTTTGCAGTGTGTTGGTTTGGATCAGTTTTTTACTGTTTTCACAAGTGCTTCCTTTATGAAACAACAGCTAATCACAGGTCATACACCAAGCAAGAAGAGCTCTGTTCTTAAAACAAAAGAGTTTTATCCATTTTTCTCCTTTCTCGCCCCCTTTGAACAAGGGTCTTTGTGCTTTGTAATAACATTTAGCACTGTAAATGTCACTATGTGAATTACATATAAGTTTGGAGAGTGGATTTAATACACAGGCATGGATAGAAAGCTGAACTATTACCTCTTTGGTTTCTGACATCGTGAGGAAAAACGGTAGGAGAAATACGACATCCATCAGACAGGCATTTTTTCTTCCTTGCTATCTAAAGATTTTAAGCTCCAACATGGTGCAACTGCATAAATTAATGCTTGCAATGTGCATAAATGCTTCTGTCATGTCCTAGTTATATCAGATCTTGAAATCCATCATTTCTGTAGTTGATATGCATGCATCCATAGAAAATCTTGGCTTGTGGCACACACAATGCCTCCAGTTTTTAGTTTAAATGAATGAAAATTCATCTTGTTGCTTCATGCTGATAGTAGTGAATGGGTGTTGAAAGGTGACTGATTTTGCATTGTAAATATTTTCAGTGTAAAAGAAAAATTAGAAATGTGCAATTCTGCTGTCAAATTGAAACATTTACTTTGTTAATTTAGCTATTTTCATTCTCAGTTAATATTCAAATTTTGACCCTTTCTTACTTAAAAGTGAAAAGACTACTTGTTCTTATTACTGGGATTCTTTTCATTCTCATAGGAGCCTGCTGTCCAATATGTGCTGGAATGCTGAGAATCTTATATGACAAAGACAAGCTGGATAATTTTGCAAGGGTAAATAAATCATGCCTAATGTTAAATGGTATATGAATTGTCAAACTATGGTGCACTTCCTCCTGAAAGGTTAACATGATATAAAAGCCATTATTTTTAGACGTTAGTTATGATTGTTGCGATTTTTTTCCTTATACTGCTTATACTTTCCTTTATTTCTTTATCTGAGTCATAAATTGAATCACAATGCAAAGCAAAACAGAATTAGAGTAGGCACAAACAAGCAGACTCAGGTTTGCAATTTATATGACTTGTAATAGTGCAGACAAATTGTATGGAAACAGCATGTATGATTCTACTGCTTTCCTGTCAGAAATTTTGTTTCTGTCAGAAAAAGACTTTCTAGTTGACGAAATGTATTATTCAAGTAGTTGGTGATAACTACTCTCACCTACTAAGCACCCTAATACCTGGATTATAATGTCTGCCTCTTTTAGTTCAGACAGCTAGTTCACATGAGAAAAAACTGCTTCAAATACTAGACAGTTCTGGAAATCTAGGGCTGCTCTGCCCTCCAGTGTGGAGCACAAACCACTGTAACAGATAACCATTTACATTATTTTGAGGTATGTGATATATAGACAGATTAACCATGAAGGTGGAGAACAACACATACCAAAACCATGGTTAATATAATATTTTTCCTTTTTTTTTTTTACATTTTTGGAGGGGTTGGTTTTCAGGTTCTTTTAGAATCAGTGAATAATTTATTAGAATTATGTTTTAGAAACATTGAATCCTTTAGGTCTTTTTGCTAGCATTTAGAGTAGAGTTTAGAACTGAGTAGTTCAATGGCTGAAACACATTTACTGGCATGACATAATGTTATTAAAACTGAGGAGAAGAACTTTTCATAATGTCACATCATCCGCAGAGTTCTTTGTTTTCTTCCAGATGACGAACAAAAAGCCGATAACAGTCCTTGACATCCTTGAGAAGATCCGCCTGCATGTGTCGGTGCCACAGTGTGATGTGTTCGGATACTTAAGCATAGAGTCAGAAATTGTGATTCTCATCATTCCTGTGGATCAGAACCCCAAACCATTACAGGTAGATTATGTTATTCTTTTATTTAGCCAGCATGGATTTGCTTCACTTTTGTACATGTAGGATGGTGTTTGTTTCTCAGGCAGATACTGTGTGTAATTTAATTGCTCATGCCCTGTTAGGTCCAACTCAGCTCCAGCTTCTGTCTCCTTCTTTAGCAGAAATAACCCAAAATGTTCCCAGGACTTAGGAAGGAAAGTCTTGCCAGCCTGGTCAGCTCTCACTCCATTTGCAGCAGGTGCTGTCAGATTCCTGGGGGGAGGAGGACTCTGAAATCAGAGGCCACCACTGTGTACCTCACTGGTGGCACCCATTGCTGAGTTAGACACTCCCCAACTTTCAAAGCTTTGAACAGCCAGATATTAAGCTTGTCAAGTTTAAACTTCACCAGAGGCAGCTTCCAATGCTTTTAAAGAGACTTACTACTAAATTCCTTTCTGGGGTGCAGTAAGAAAGTGAAGTGGAAAAAATTAATTTCTTAACAGAAATTCATTAATATCATCATGTCACTGGGGGAATGGAAACCTGCAGTTTCTCAGGTTCTATTACTTCCATTCTTTTCTCCCTTCCCCATAAACAAAATCAGTTTTCTCTGATTTGGAAGAAAAATCCCAAGAAGGAGAAAATCTTGATTTTTCCACTGTTGAAGGCTTCAAGGTAGTAAGTTGGTCAATCAGGAAGGAAGATTCAGAAGCACTTTCTTCAGTGATACTTCACTGTAGGCTTTTTCACATCAACATTGAAAACACATCACCCCATAATGACTTGTATATAGCTTCCTTCCTTTTCCTTTTATACTGCTCAGGCCTTCCACAGGAGTTTTAATAGTACCAAAGTTTACAATGAGACCTCTGATCTGTTTTCCAGCTACTCACACCCCAAAACTATCTAAATCTTATGTGCTGATGGGAATATTTTTCATTGACATTTTACATGGTAAGAAGAGAAGTAAAAACTTTTTTTTCCCTGTAGATTGAAGCCTGCAATAAAGAAGCAGAAAAGATCGAGTCCCTGATCAATTCAGACAGCCCAACGTTAGCGTCACACGTGCCACTGTCAGCTCTAATTGCATCTCAAGTGCAAGTTTCCTTTAGCATTTCTTCTGCTTCTGCTCAAGCGGTGCCTGCTCTGCACTCCCTGTTGATAAGCCTTCTCTTCACCTTGTCATCAGCACTGAGACACTTCATGTAACTGCCTGGGAAATATGCATGAGCATTGTGGCATTTGTATTGTGGAGGACATTTGGAGTTGTTGGTCACTGAACCAGAAAACAAAAAACATGCAAGAGTTGATGGACTTAAATTTTTCAATGAAGGACTAAAAGTATTAGAATAATGTGAAAAGATGATTCTCTTATTCATAACTAGTCAGATGACTGTTTCAGCACAATTAGATTGTTTTCCATGGATCTTGGAAACATAAATATGCTCTGGAAGGTTCTGACATTATGGATTTATGGTTTTGAGGAGAAGGGATCTTACAGGTTTTTTTCAGCAATGAACTAAACAGTGTTATTCCGATGCATATCAGTGACAATGAAAGCATGCACCTATTTTAAACAACATTTTTGGAAGAAACAGATTGCTGCTACTTAATTACCTTACCAAAAATTTAAGAGTTTATTCTCATGTAAATATGCTTTCATATTTTATTATGAAGAAAACTAACTAGCCCTGGGCCTATTAGACATCTTTCCTTGAACTAGTGAAGACTTGCAGGACATTGGGCTCACTGCTTGGAAAATGACAATCAAGCTCTATGCTAGTACCTGACTTCAGTGAAGAGATGTTCTTTTTATAGTTTTGTACATTTCAGAATCTCATATTGGATGCAAAATTATAAAGTATCTCAGTATCTATATTTAAGTGCCATTTAAAATATTGCAGTATTTGCATGTTATCTAATGAAATTTATACTTTAAATGTTTATACAAACAGTATGTTTTATTACTTATTGTATTTTATGCACCTGAATTTACTCTACATGAAGTATTTTATATCAGTATTATGATAGCCAAGTTTTGAAGTATATACAGAAAAACTTATTTTTGCCAAAATGCTGAACTTTGAAAGAAGCACTGAAAACTTTTTGAACATGTATGTTGTAGCATGTTTGTAGCAATTATTTTTCTGCTAAATCTTTTAAATGCAAAAGCATTAAAGCTTTTTATTTTAATAAACACCTGTGTCTTGTGTCCTTGTGTGTAGAATGCATGTAATCTTATGGAGTCAGCTACACTACGTGTATTTTCTCTCTCAAAATAAGCACTTAAAAGCTGCACTTACATACATGCATGACTCATACAGATAATGTTCCCAAATAGATGTCAAGAGGGTCTCAGGGGTGAAAGTGTTCTTGCCAAATACCTTGAGGAAGACTCATGCACACAATCATCCAAGTCTTGATACAAAGACTTGAGCATGTTGATAATCCATCTGTTTCTGAAAGTTGTTATGTGGATTCTTTAGACTTGGACACAGAAATAGAATGGATGCATTTTTGAAAAGCTTTTTGAACTGAAGTGGCTCAGCTGCTAGCCCCAGAAACTTCAAACAATTCAGATTGTTCATTTTTTCCAAATCATTAGAATATATCTCTTCAATGTTTAGCCTGTTAGCTTGCCTAGCATTCAGCTGAAGCAAATCTAAATCTGATGCCTGCTAAAAAGAATTATAAATGTCTTAAGAAAATTTAAAAATATATACATATATGCACCACACTGGAAAACTTAGTAAAGAGCTTTGATGAAAAATTAAAACTAATAAGATGCCTTAATTTGTGTGATGAATCTGGGAGAAGCAGAATTTAAGCCCAGAGAGTCTGTGGTTCTGTAATTTATATATCAGTGTCCATTATTACTTGCTAGAAAATAGTGAAGCTTTTGGCAGGTTATGTTAAATATGAACAGAACCAATGAGATTTCACAGATTCCTAAACTCTGAAACAGAAGTCCATCATTCAGAGTGTACAGGGCTGGTGCTCTTTTTTCTGGATGAGTAAGAACACTTAAGTATTTTCTAGGTTTTCTCAAGACCTTGGACTACCTCAAAGGAATGAAGGAACTATTTACTTGTGGTTTTTTAATTCAGTTGAACTGGGATGAAAAATAGAAGAAACCAAGCCCAGTCTTAATTGCAACTTAGGAAATTTGAACCTGAGGGGGACAAATCTGATACAGGTTTCAGAGGAGTTTTCCATAAAAGTGCTAATGATCTTCTTTCACCATCTGTATGGAAATCTGGGTTCACTTAGAAGGGATGGAGACAGCACAAGGGCACTTCAAAGCAGCACAAGCCTGTTTGTTGCTTTTATAACAGGACCCAGATGAAACATTATTTGCTTCTCTGCTGAAAACAAGCAAAGGCAACAACTGGCTCCAGAGAGATGCCACTGTCCTCTCTCAGTTTGCTTTGTTTGGCTCTTCCCAGCAGGGTGGCATGGAAGAGGAGATGCCAGAGGGGCCAGTTTGTGCACCCCCAGGAGAGGATCAGCCACAGGTACAAACAACAGAGCAAGTAGAAGCAAGAGATTTCTGGCAAGAGAGTTCTGAGTCCAGCAGGAACTAGCACCTGAATCTCAGAGGTGAGGAGAGCAGTCAGTTCTTAACGGGCACAAAATCACACCTGGAAATGCTCTGCTTTTGTGGTGCTTTACCCACTGTCATCACTTGGAGATTTGCATGTGTACCTCTTGATTCAAAGAGTAAATGTACTTACTCATCTCTACTGAGTTCATGACGCTTCTCCAGCTCTTCCTTTTACACATAACAAAGAACATTTCAAAACTTTTCCCCACCATCTCTATTCCTAGGAAGCCCTGAGAGCATTTACATGAGCAAATACAAATACACAAATGCTCTACGAGACTGTGGCCTAAGTTTTATATATATTATAAAGTTTCATATTTATCCTTATATCTATATAATACATATTTTTAATATATTAAAAACCTTTTATATAAGTTTTATATTTGAAGTCTGGACTGTAAGGTGACCCTTAGTCAAGTGAATCCCAAAAAGTAACCAATGAGGTGAAAAAAGACTTCTCTGCCAGGCTTGTGTAAGACGTGATTGCAACTTCCTGCAAGTTCTTTGGACTGGTGCTTGTATACAGTGAGACAGTGGCTCCACTGCTCCATGTGGAGCAGTAATGAAGGTGACAACTGCAGCAGGTAACTCTGTCACCTCCCAAGAGTGGCTGCACTTACCACTGCGAAGGCGTTCTGCCTCCCATATAGGTGTTCAGGTGTTTTGTGCTCTCTCCCAGCCCTCTCTGGGTTGCAAACTTTTGCAGAGCCCATTGCATAAGCCAAAAAGAGTCATAGCCCATAAACAAACAAAAGCTCTGTGAGAAAAATGTTTCCAAGCCCTAGCAGGTTGGTTTGTCTCAAGTTACCACAACTACAGTCAAACGGATATGCTTCTGGCATTAAGGAGTACATCAGCTTTTGCTAATTAATGCCATGAAGCTGAAGGTTTCAGTTATATTTGAAGCTGCAATTCTACACAAATTCAGTGCTACGAATATTTGCATTACAGAAGGCCAGTTGTTTATAACCAATACTGAAAGCAAAGGTGCTTACTTTGAAAACTTGAGGAAACATCAATTGCTCAAAACCTTTCTTAATTTTAATGGACTCTGTACATGCACTGCTTAATGGGAAAAAAAGTGTGAGCATTTCATCTCAATGTAAGAAAGACATTTTTTTACAATGATAACAACAAATCCCTGGAATCTCTAGGGAAATGGTGGAGTCCTCCCCTCAACTGGAAGTTTTCAAGATACAACTGAACATGGTGCTAAATGAACCAAAAGTTTGGATCAGATGATCTTCTGAGGCAACAATGAAATATCTAAGTAAAAGCTCTTGTAAAAGGAATTTTTTTTGCCTTTCAGTTTCTAGGACATAAAGGAAAATAAAAAATAATGGACAGCCTTCCCTGAAGATGCAATAAATCTTGAAAAACAGGAACAGTGCAGTAATCCTACCATTACTTACATGAAGTTTGTTACCCTTAAACTTTTCATTAGATTATCATATACAAGTGAACAATTCTGATTATAGGTACATATATATACATGTATGTATGCATATATGTGTGTGTATATATATATATATATATATATATATATATATATATAAAGCAAAACTGTGAACCTATAAATTACTTTCAAACTTGTATTAACAGATAACTGTTCATTAGATCTCAGCCTTTCTTAAAACAGAATAAATCTCTTCTTCCTCCAAAGTATTCTCTGATTTGCCTTTCTTAAAGCTGAATTTTGCTTCATTTGGCCAGATCCAGTAGGGAGAGTAACTTGAGCCAAAGGGTGTTGATGGCTCTGTAATTCTGACACTCCTTCATAATTCCATAGCTTCTTGCTGTTAAGAGCCACCCCTGTGCTTTTGCAAATGCATTCTGTTGTGCTTGGCAAAGTTTCTCAGTTTGCTTCTTTGTGATCAATGTGCTTCTTTGTGCATGAGCTGCAATACATACAAAGGTTTTCAATCTGTTTTATCCAGTTCTGACTCTCCTTCCAAGCCAGCCTTCCTCTGCAGCACTGCTGAACAGTCCTGGGGGGTTAAATGATTCAATCAGTGGGTTATGATATACAGCAGAACAGAAGCTCTCACCAGTGCTAATGTGGCAGGTTTCAAATTAAAGCCTGTTGGTGTTCTGCAATTCTGCACTGTTTGCTGACAGTGGAAGAAGTGGATGAGTTGTCACTACTGCTTGGTGTATAAATCTACTTTTCAGCCAAGTTTTAAGCTGCAGCAGCAGGAGCAACATTCAGTAAATATAAATAAAGATATACGTACATATATGCATTTATACACACAAAGATACACATATATGTATATAAATATATTTATATCACAGTGCTCTGTATCAGAGTCCCTATCAGCCTCTTCAGGAAGAGCATATGTGGCCATTGTAGAGAATTTAGCAATTTATTTTAGTGAAGAATCCAATTATGAGGGGTTAATACTTTAAAGTTTGAATTTCAATTACAAATGGCAATCAAAGGTGCACGATCACAGAGACTTATTACATAATTTATACACAGTGTTCTCGGGCTACAAGCATACAAAAAGGTCAAAAAGATAACTTTGAATGGTTTCATTCTCAGGTGCACTCAGCTGCAGCAGTTCATTTTCCTCCCAGTTCCCTCTGGTCTTTCCACTCTGGTCCCTCCTGCTCGGGGCAGTAAAATCAGCTTCCAAGTACCAGAGGAACTGAACCCCTGACCACTGCATCATGCTCGGGGCATCTGGCATAACAAGGTAAGGTTAAATATTTGCAGCCATTCATTCCATGCAGCAACAAAGCTGCTGTCAGCAAGGCTGTGGCTGAATTGTCATCACCAGTGGCTGTGGGCACCACCAGCTTCATCCAGATCAGAAACAGGGACATGGCCAGAAAACAAGATGCAACAAGCAGCCCGTCTGGAAAACAAATGCTGTCATACACACATTCCCAGTGCATGTGTTGAATATGGCAGGTTGTGCATTTTGCTTCTTTAACAGGCTTGAAGTGGCAGTGTAAACTCCCGTGGCTGCAGTACTTTCTGAAGTGCTGCTCATATCCATAATGCAGGACTTAGTGTGTCCCTGCACCACAGCTTTGAGACCTCACTCAAGGCCCAGAGGAATCAATGGAGATGTGAGAAATGCAAATACACATTTCCCAAGTAGAAAAAAATTAAACCTATCGTATTTTCCTTTCTGGCTTTAGAAGGTTTCAGCAGGAGAAACTGCACAGGTAGAAAGAGTCAGAGGAATGAAATGCTTATCATAGAGATTAGCAGAAAAGAGAGATGGAAACTGTTTCCATCCATAAGTGATGTAACAAGGATGTGCCATCACAAACAACCTGAGCACAGATTCCCAGCCCTGCTCTGGGAACTGGCACAGCCAGGCAGTGCTGTCAGTCACCACAGTTCAAAAACAGAGCAGGCAAAGCTGTGGCCTGTGGAGCGGAGGTGAGCTACCCTTCTCCCTGGTCAGCACTTGGGATGGCAAAGCAGCTAACACAGCCCAGATTGTAACTACAGCAATACATGGAACTGAGATGCTCTTCATTATTCTGGGAAGGGATTTTAGTCAAGTTTGAGCACACTCAAAAAGATGCAAAGGCTTGATTACAATCTGGTGACACGCATCTGTTATGTTCATGTGCAGAAGTTTCTCTTGGCAACTGTTTAAAACACTTCAGAGGCAAACATGGGTGTGAGCAAGGGCCAGAGCCTCGGAAATGCTCTTTGAACTTTGCACATCACTGTTGCTGCACCGAGGGCATGTGCAGTACAGAAACACAGGATGTTAACCATTACTGTGGCCCTTGCTCTGATGTGCCACCCACGATCCATCACACCTTGTGCTCATTTTCTGATACACAGTCAGAAGCAGCACACTTGCACTCACTGAGTAAATAAATAGCAAATACACACAATTACAAGCAGACTGGGTTAACATCACTGGACCACACTCTACAAGGAAAAAAAATTGTTCAGTTCTCATTCTCAGTGCCAAGTTTCCCAAACTTGAATAGTTCACCCGAGTTTCCTTTGTACAGCAGTGCTGTCCATCAGCCATGAACTGATCCATAAAGGCATTGGCAGCATGGATGCAGCAACTGTGCTATCCTTTGATGCTCTGATTTTTAACAGCAGAGGAAAAGTTTCCTAACAGAACATAGCAGGAACATTTCTTTTTAGTCAATGGATGCAGTTGCTGCTGATCTTCAATACATTTTTTCTGCCTGCTGCAGCAGACTTTTGACTATTTTGTTACTGGCAGATGCTATTTTCCAAGGACTCATTCCTTATCTGGAAGTGTTAGGAAAGGCAGACTCTGCTGGCAGGACAAGAGGCAGTGGACACTACTTTTCTCTCTGCAAGTTAATTCTAGATCAGCAATTCTATTGCAGCAACAACTTATCACAGAATCACAGAACACGAGGTTGGAAGGAACCTCAGGCATCATCTGGTCCAACCTTACCTGGCAAAAGCCCAATGTAAAGATGGCCCAGAACCCGGTCCAGCTCAACTTTTAAAGTGTCCAGAGTTGGGGAATCCACAACTTTCTTCCCTGGAGAGGTTTTTCCAATGCCTGTTTGTTCTCATTGAGGGAAAAAAAAATCCTCTTATATCTACTCATAATAAATAAACATCAAGTACCTTTGAAATGTTTTACTTTGTGCATCCAACCCACAGTGCTGTGCTGCATCCACCAGGAATGACACCTTTGGGAAAAAAGGGCATTCACTGACCAAGAATGTTGAATTTGTCCAGTCCTTCCCAATCAGGATAAAAGTGGTTTTACTAAAAATCCAGCAACCCTGAATGAGAGCTCTGTGCATTACTTGGGCAATTCAACACACAATTTAGTGACAATAGCTCTCTGTTTGAAAAGAATCAAGTGAGTTGAAAATGCATTCCATACATTAATACTTATTCTTGAAGACTACATGTCTTCACTCATATATTATGGCCTTTTCTGGGCTGTGAAATGTAAGGTCTAGTCCAAAACATACAGGTTAGCAAAAGACGCACAGCCATAACTCAGATGTTTCTACTGTGAATGTTTAGCACTCAGGTCATATGCCTAGAGTTTAAGACTAGTTGTATTACAGCTTCAGATCTACTTTTTGAAGTTTGCATTTAATTATGGCCTCCAAATGCTAATCCTTTAACACAGAAATCCTCTGCTCTCAAAAACACGGATCAATTTCACAGGTTCAAAATCACTGTTGTGATGTCTGCAGAAACTCACAGGATTTTTCATGGATTGTATTACTCTGATAGGTTTCTTACAAGCAGATCTAGAATGCACTAAGCATTTTAGAAATGTGGACAGGAAGTGTATGAGGTGTTGAGCTCAGGTCTGTAATTGCTGACAGCAACGCACCAAAGTTTCTGAGAAGGAATTCAACTCTCCTGAAATTCAGTACAGAAACAGCTAAGTACAGAGTGGGAAACATTGGTTTTGATAGATTCAGGACGACATCATGCTCTTGTGGTTTTAAAATAAACCTTCAACCCTAAGATTAAAAATCCAAACGCTGTGGTCAGGATTGTGTTCCCCACAGAAATCCCGTAGGTGGCATCACAGCACAAGGGGAATTACACTTTGGCTGCTTTTGATTTAGAAGGAATGCAGCCGCCTTGGGATTTTTATTTTTCAGTTGTTTTTGTTTAAAGCTAACACTTTCCTGCAACTTCAGTTCTACTTTCTGTGCCACTTCATTCTCAAGATCAAATCTACATGGACTTAAGCCTCTCTTGCTTTATGTAAATATATTTCCTCCTGCAGATGTCCACAAAAACGTACTCAGGGCTGCCCCAAGAATGTAATTCTCCAGCTGAGAAGGACACCTGACATCAAGGACATGTATGGATGTATTAAATTGTTGGCATGGAAATTCATCAAATCCACAGCCATAATTTTTGTCACCAGCAATCCAAAAAGTTAATTTAACTGAGTACTTCAGGGATGGCTCAGACACAAACACAGACACAATCCCAAGGTTTCAGTGCTTGTGAACAAAGAAGTGAGTATTTTGAAGATTTTTTTTTTTAAGAAAAATCCCGATTGTCAAAGAACTCTTATGCAAACCTGAAATTATCACAAATAACAGTAAATTCAGCATTATTATCTTAATTCAGAAGAGGAGGGGAAAGCAAATGAGTGCATTAATATCTGAACAACAACCAGTAGATGTCAGCACCATTTTCAATCTGGCATCAGGGGCCTCCACAAGGGGAGGACTGGGAAAACCAGCATGGAATCCAGCGCAAGGACAGGACCCAGCCCAGTTCACCACACCACTATCCTGTCCCCAGCAGTGACCATCAGGGCACATTAGAGCAACACTGGTTTGCTTGATGTGCAACCACCTGGACACAATGTAATTTATCTCCCGTTGAAAAGAAAAAGGAGGTGCTGAGCCTTGACTGGATACCTGACCCTGATGCTCTGCTTCCCCCTTGCAGCTGACTTATCATACAAAGCAGAATAAGAAAATAGAATATTTTTAACTAGCAGTATAGATGAAAGGATTTAAAAAAAAAACAAATAAAGGGCAAAACCTGGTAATTCCCTCTTGCAGGGTTTATCATCCTTCTCAGGACTTCTCAGCAAGACAGTATTTCCAAGCACAACTTAGCCCTCTGCCCTTAGCTGGGTCTGTTTAAATGGTTTGTGAATTCCTTTGTCTAAAGCTGCCTGTTTAAATTTTTGCCCTCCTATATCCTTAAGAATCCACCTTCTCTCACCCACAGAGAAGGAACAGGGAACTGGCCCCACAAGCTAAACATCTTCTAATAGCAATGTCACTGTATTAAAAGGTTTTATGGCTGCAGATTTCCCAAGGAGAAATCTGTGTTTCTCTGCATGATACAAATATGCCGGCAAAACCACAAGCAAATCCAACAATGCTCAACCACGGAGTAGGACAAAGGAAAAGTTTTATGCAAGTAACAGAAATGTGGCAGTAAATTTCTCTTCCACCGACTCCAAAACTAGACAGACAAAATATAAAAATGGCAGATTTTTTGGTATTTCTATGACAGCTGACCTCACTGCCCCAGAGGACCATGTGCATTACAGCAATAGAAAAAGCAGGAAGCAGTAGGAAGCATCTGCTCTGAGAAAATGTCTTTTTTTTCCTATTAATACATCATTTTGTTAAGCTCTGTTTCCCTAAGAGCCTTGGACTACTAAGAGGTCATTACTGCTGCTGCTGTTTTTGTTCTGTTCCCTCCTCCTCTCCAAAATGAAAGCATTCAGAAAAGTATGCGCAATTTTTTGAATACCTGTATTATTTTAAAAAAATTTATAAACATTTGGTATTTTATTTCTTAGTTGAACTATTTTTATTAGAAAGCCTCCAGTCCAAGCTTTCTAATTCATCTGTTAAAGAACAAAAATGGTGACTGAAGAATCCAGTGGCAGAAGTGTCACTTGTGAGATGAACCTTTGCTCCATCCAAGACTCATGGGCCTGCCAACTACAGCCCCTTTGGTGCAGCAGCACCAGCCCCATCCCCACTCCCACAGCACCACAGCATCCAGGGACCCCAGACCCTCTTCAGACTCCTGCAGGGACCTGGTTAAAGCCACATTTGGCAAAACCCAGGCCTTTACAAAACAACTGCAAAGTGCAAGGCACGGCCACTGTGCTCACAGAGCAGTATTTGGGGAATTCACCTACATCAGCCATCCCTGGGGCAGAGTTTAACAGGAAGCTACCATTACCTTCCAAATGCCATTCCATGCCCGGACCCAGCAGGAGTCCCACCCTTGTTAGCTGAGTTTTCAGTCTGCTCCCACGACATACATTTTTGCAGGACTTGGCAGGTTCCTACAGAGACTGCCCAGCACTGGGCTGCTCTGGTGAGTGGCAGCCCCTTTGTACCTGGAGCAGCCACCTCACCTCATCTCCCCTGAGCTGAAGTTCAGCCCAAACCTGTCTTCCTGCCCCAATTACACTCAATCCCACAGCCCTGACCCCAGCCTGGCTCTGCACAATCCCACACTGAAGGCACAGGTGGTCACACATCACTCGTCACATCACCCTCCATTTGCACCGAGGCTCCCCTAGCTTTGTGCAGCACTGGGCTGGGTGGGTGGATCTACGCTGGCTAACCTTTATTCACACATGTTTATAAATCATAGTGCTGTTGCATGAAGTCCCAGCACCCAAGCTCTTCATGTACAAATACTGGTTCTTCTCTGCACCAATGCCACCCAGCAGCTTTTCCTCCATTAACAAGCTGGGCTAACAGACTTGTACATTTCACAGCATCAATAACATTAATAAGATCAGTCCAGACAGCTACCATAAAAGGAACTCTTAGTCCAGACTGCAGAGGGTCACCAAAATGATCAGAGGGATGCCGCACCTCTTCTACAAGGTAAGGCTGAGAGGATTGTTCAGCCTGGAGAAAGCTTATGCGCGGTGCTTTTGTGGCCTTCCAATACCTGAAGGGAGTGGAGGGAAAGATGCAGAAGGACCTTTTAAAACGTAGTGACAGAACAAGGGGGAATGGATTCAAACTGAAAGAGATTAGGTATCAAGAAGTCCTTTACTGTGAGGGTGGTGAGACTGGAACAGGTGCCCAGAGAAGCTGTGGATGCCCCATCCCTGAAAACATTTAAGGCCAAGTTGGATGGAGCTCTGAGCAACCTGGTCTAGTAGAAGGTGTCCCTGTCTATGGCAGAGGATTGAGACTAGATGGTCTTTAAGATCCCTCCCAGCCCAAACCATCCTACAATTCTATGAAACGAGCACGAGAAGACAAAGCAGATTGAGCTGTACCACTCATACTCTGCCATCTCTGCTAACAAAACAGCACCGCAGGATCGCTGCTGCCAGTCCAACTCACACCTTCAGCTCTGCTGAAGATCCTGCCTAGCCACCACAGCATCAATCAAACAGAACTTGAGCACACAGATGTCAACATGTACAGCTGACTGACAGTGCCTTCAAAAGTAGCTACCTGGTTGGGGTTAAATAATGCCCTTACAGCCTTAATTATTTCATGAGATCAGGAGAGAACACCAAGAGCTCTGAAAAACTTGAAATTCAGCCCATGTTCTCCAGCATAGTGTAAGATGTCCTCCAGCAGATGGATGGCACTGTATCTATGATATGCAAATGACTTATTCAATTAATTTGTTATGGGCACTTGTCCTTTGTGACCTGGAAGTAATTTCACAGCACATGAAAATAGTACCAAAGTGCCTAAAGTCACTATTTCACAGAGGCTCCAAGAGTATCCTCTTTCTGCATCACCTTTTCTAAAAGGTGACGCTGCTAGCATATATACCTTGTGTGACCACACAGCTAACAAGCCCCGTCCACAGGAGAGCATCTTCCACATCTCAGCAGACTGAAAACTGCCAGGGGCATTTGTCAGCTCTTTGAATGCTTTCCTGCAAAGAACAACTAAAAATCTCTGTTGCTTTTGTGTAATCTTTGTTCTGCTACATTTATTAACAGTGATTGAGTTGGTGTCTTGGCATTTTCCCATCCATCCATGTGTGTGCATTCCTCTTTAGCAACTCCAATATCAGCAGCAAGTACGAGAACCACGGAGCGGGTGTGCTCCCCAGCAAGGCTGTCTCAAAGACTCCTGAGATTTCTACTTCCCCTCATATTCTATTACAAGCTGTTCTGAAACATACCACTAGGTAAAACCTTGAACAGAAGTTGTATGTACTCAATATGGGCACACAGCCCGCATACTCCTGGTTATCTGCACACACCACGGGCATTCCCTAGCACTCAGTATGTTAATGGACAAGTGCGGAGCAAAAGGAACAATGTCACACACGTTTGGGATCGGCACCCAAGTAAGAAGAGAAATAGTCACAGCCGCAGGCTGCTTGTCAGAGCTGAACAGCAGGAATGAGACCCGGAATGAGACAATAGGCACTCACCTGAGGTGTTAAAGTCTTTAAATGCAGCACCACGAAGTATTCATGAATACTCATTCTTTTCACATGCACACTGCAGAGGAGTCAAAGGTCTCTTGACTTTTTAAAAAAGCCGTAAATATTTCCATTTTCTTAAGGTTTTCGGTTTGGGGATGGTTTGTGGGGGGGTGTTTGGTTGGTTTTTATTTATTTGGTTTTGAGGTTTTTTGAGGGGGCATCCCTCTTCCTATTAGATTGCAACTATTTTTCCCCATGTATCTGTAATTTCCTACTTAGTATCAAGTATCTTTCCCAGAAAAAGGTGTCCACAATCAAGTTTTCAAGTTTAAGAAATATGTTTGAAAATGGCACAGCCAGCTGCAGTAGAACTACAGCTTTATAGACAATTTTGTTGAGAACTGCAGACCCAAAATAATATTCAACAACTATCTGAATAAGCATCTGAGGTTTTCTGAATTTTTAACACTGAAGTGAAAAAAGTTTGGTTATTGGTCCCCTGCAAAATGTCAGTTTACCAAACAATATTCACTTAACTCCCAGCACATGAGCATATACAGAAACATGACCAAAAAAATAATAGCAATAATAATAATCCTTCCTACTACATATTCAGGTGGTAAGTTATTACACTATTTCCCAAGCACAAAACTCAAGGCACCCACAACCAAGTATTATTGCTCAAACGCAGACACCTCTCCAGACCAATGCATTCCAGAAGCAGAACACAGGGAGATCTGGGGCTTTTTTCAGTCCCATATGAAACAAGTACTTGCAAGAATCAGCCTGCAAGCCAACCAGCATTCTTCCCAATGGGCTTCTTTCTGAACGTATTGGAAGAGGAAAGAGGGTGGATAGGAAATCAGTTACACACATATCTAAGTTAAAAATCTGGTTTATTTGAAACTGTGAAATCAAAATCCAATAAATAAGAAGTTTAATATCAACACTGGACACTATGTAGGAAAACTCTGGTAAGACTGGATTGTTCTCTTGGTGCCCCCAAGCATGGATAAATGACAAAATGACTTTCCAGCTCCCCCCAGCCAGGTTGTTCTCTCCACAGTCTTTCCCCATTCATGGCAAGCCTTCCCCAGATGCACACTCCCAAATTCCCCTATGCTGGAGTTTCAGCGACAGGGCTCACAGGGCAGAGGCTGCAAGAGCAAGTGCCTACATTGCAGGACTTCTAGAGAGCACCCCTCTTCCTCACTCAAAGCCCTCTGAACTGATTTCATGAACTGTGTGCTATGGCCAAATGTATTTTATTTTTTAAATTTTTAATGAGCTATTATGTGGCTGTAAGAACACACTGTTTCTTAATCCTTTTTTGAGGTGGGGAGTGCAACTGATACCATAAATTATTCTTCATGTTTTTTTAACACTGCTGTTAAATTACTAGGTTTTTCCAAATAGCAAGGTCTCTCTAAGTAACTGCACGTAACAGACACATCAAAACTCTTTGAAGCAATCAATTTGAAAATACTAAGATTTTACCCAAAATATAACTCCAAACAGCTTACAGAACCTCAGGCAAGAAGTCATCAAATTCTACTAAAAATGTCACACCCTTTCAGAAACTGCAATAAAGCATTCTGTATCTGCTTTAAAAACTATGGCACAGGCTCAAAGTCTACTTATTGGCTTAAACAGAAATAGGCTTGGGCATATCATCCTTTCCTGCTAACACTGGCACAAGTGAACCTTATTTTTTTTTCTTCTTAGAAAGGAGCGTGAGGAGAGGGGGATGAAAAGGAAGAATGAAACCAATGCATCATACAAGTAATTTATTAGATAATTAGACTGTTTGAGTTTTATATTATTGTGATGCTCTCTATAGGCCAACAAGAAGCAATCACTCTCGGGTACTTAGCATTTTAAAATCTTAATGCTACTAATTCATCCAGGTTCTGACCCAAGGGACTTCAAGCCAGGGATCCAATTTGCTGGGAAGTAGGCTCTGCTCAGTTACTACCTCATGAAACAGCAATTTAAAATGTCACATTTTTCACCAAATTTGGGTGATATTTGGACAGGGCTCCTATACATAAGAGATGTGCACAGTGGTCATATACTCCATGTATCAAAGCAATTTGACACTCTCCAAAGCATCTTTGCTTTTTGATAAAATTAAATAAATGCTGCTTGCTAAGCCTTGAACAATAGGCAAACAACCAGGCTTCAACACCAAATGAAAAGGATAAACACTCCTGGTTAGCTAGATCTATTTAACAGGTAACACAACCATTTGAAGTCAGTTCACTGTAACCCTTCAATGGGCACCCAAAAGCCCAGGTCCTCTACATGTTAATACTTGGCAGGAACTACAGCTCACCAAACTGAACTGGCTTAAGAGGCATTCTGACTGGGAATTTGAAGGGGCAATTTATGTAATGGCTGCAATCACTTCTTCAGTAGATAAACCAGAAATAGGTCCAAAATATCAGGACTTCAAAATACAAATGAATAAATTCATCTTTTTCACATAGTTCATCTTGTTATTTTAACCAACATTACACATTTCACTACTTAGAAAAGGACACCACAGAAAAATAAAATAAAATTTGGTTTTAACAAGGATGAGGGTTTTACATGGTGATATAAAAAACATAATGGGAACCTGGAGGGGAAGAAAAAGAAATGGAAGTGGAACAAAACAAAACAAAAAAACCAAAACAAAACAATGTTCCCCCACAAAAAAAACCCCACAACACTACTCCCAGGGAAGGTAAAAAGCTAAAACAAATTCCAGATGTTTAAGTCTGAAGGTTTTAGCTTTTAAAATACACAACTATGTGTGCCTTTCACAATAACAGTCACAAGTGAATGATACTCTTTGTATTACTGCACCCTTCAACAGGCCAGTCTGCATGTTAAAACAAACAATATAACAAACTGCTAAATTTTAAGTATGCAATTATGGATTAAAAAGCTACATTACATATCCAATGGTCCATCTTTTAAATTTAAACTGTGCTTAATGTTTTTTAGTTCAGACATACTGAAACCCATCAGCACAGATGGTTTATGATGTTTTATCATCTTTAAGCATTTACTCCTCATTTTTCCAAAGAATGATGCAACATCAATTTTCCACGCATACAGCAGCAAGGAAAGTAATTCCACCTCTTTTTTAGAAGGATATGGCCTCTTGTGAAAGTAGTCTGACAAAAACTGTTTCTGTGCCTCATATGAATTGTGATCATACTGGTTAGGATCTACTGCTAGAAAGCGGAGATCCTCACTAGAAGGAAACTTCCTCACCTCAGTCCTAATCTTTTGTCGTTTGAAAGGCACTACCCCCAAATTCATTTCATGGTCTGCAGACAGAGCTATGCCAGTACTTAAGCTCAGAGGCTGCTGTTCCTTATTCCTTTGGTCTTCTGCAACAACGAAGGGATCTGATTGCTTTCTTTTCAGTACCACAGAAAGATGCTTCTCACCATTCACAAACAGCAGCTCTTTCCTCTCAGTGCGCTCAAGCTCCAACTTCAGGCTCGAGTTGGTGTCTTTGGGAGCACTTCTACAACGGAGCAAATGTACAGCAATAGCTGTCAGAGTCATATTTCCAGTGTACACACCACAACAGTGGATACACTTGAAAGCAGGAGACTTCAAAATTGTATGCACAGTTGGCATTATATGATGCCTCTCTTTCAAATGTTTTTCATAGGTTTCTCTACCAGCAAACGTACCTAAGCAAAAAGGACAGGTGAACATTTTTCTGGTGCATCTCCTGTTCCCTTGTGCTGTCTGAGGTTTCACTTTGATGTAAACAGGGACAAGAAGTGATGAATATATTCCAACTAGCACTGCCAAATGTACTTCTTTTTCATCCATGTCTTCATCTGGTAGCACTGTATTGAAATCGAAGTGTGGAAACACAAAGCCACCCTGTGCATCGTCACACAGCTCAACTCCTCTGTTGCTGTAAATTGCATGCAACTGCTTTTTCCCATTGTGTGCAGTTTTGCTGTGCTCCACAAGGCTTTTTAAGTCATAGAAAGTACCTGTGCAAAACAAGCAAGATAAGCCATGCATGAAGATGTGCTTCATGAGCTCTTCCTCACAGAGAAAACATTTACAAGCGTAACACCAGATCGCCTTTTCTGTCATCCTCAGAAAGGATGCGCAAGCTGCAAGTTTGTGAGGTTCTGGGGGTTCTACTTTTACTTCATGTTGTTTGTGGGCCACCTCCATGTGCACCTCGTAGACATTCGACGGGAAAAGCTCATTACAAACAGGGCAAGTCTTCCACTGCTTGGCCTGTCTGACAGCCTGGCTTGCTTCAGGAGCAGGTGGGGAGGCCTGTAGGGATACATTCTCGGAGGTCACAACTAGAGGAGGAGAGGGAGCATTGGCTGGAGACTGGGACAGCTGAGCCACTGATCCCGAAGGCATGAGCTGGATGGGCACCTGCGGAGGCGACACAGTTGCTGCTCCACCACCAGGAGGTACAGGCAAAGTAACTGAGACAGGGGCCAGAGTGAAAGTAGGTATCCCATTAACTTGCTTGCCAGTGGGAATCAACTGCCTCAGTAGAGAGCCTGCAGTCAAAAACGTTGCGCTTTGAGAAACCGGAGGCTGAACTGGCTGATTTACTGGGATAACTGCTGGAGCAACAGGTTGATTAAGCTGAAGGAACCCAGGTCCAGCAGGCTGTCTGACAGGAACCACCCCAGGGGCAACAGGCTGGTTAAGCTGGAGAAGACCCGACCCAACTGTCTGCGTCACCGGAAGGACCCTGGGTCTGTTCATGCTCCCAAGTGACTGGCTGACAGACAGAATTGCTGGAGCAACTGGCTGATTAACAGGGAGGACTCCTGGTGCAACTGGTTGATTCACAGGGCCGACAGGTTGAGTAGCAGGGAGCGTTCCAGCTGGAACTGGACTGTTTATAGTACCAATAGGTTGATTAACAGGGAAGAGCCTGGGCCTGACAGGCTGATTAAGAGGAAGAACTGCAGGGGTCACAGTATTATTTATGGGCCCAACAGAATGATTAAGAGGGAGCCCACGGGAAACAATGACGGGATGCGAAGGTGATGGCGGAATACCACGGTTGAGCTGAGCCACGGGAGGATTGCTGGGCACAAGAGCAACGTGCGAGGAAGCAGCGGCAGGAGCACCGGTGGTTTGTGGGAGGCTGCCAGAGGCACTTGGGACAGTAACTGGTCTGACTGTGTTCTGAACTGCTTGTGTCTGCACCATGCTCTGGTTCTGATTATTCTGTGGAAATGCAACCTTGGCACGAGCTGGAGCTTTCACAGAACCTGTTGCGACAGCAGCAGGCCCTGAAGACGGAGCAGCTGCTGCTACACCAGGGACAGACTTTGGAGCAATATAGACTTGTTTCACAAATCCAGATTTCTTAATATGTTCTGAAATCAGAGATCGAAGTTTGTTCTCCAGGTCTCTGTGTGTTTCAGCTGTCAGGATATGGAACATTAAAGAATCCGGGCTGTTTGCAGGAGCATTACATTTTTTACAGTAGAACTCAACTGAACTTGGTATATTTTCATTAACTTTTTCTCCGAAATATACACTTAATAAGTTTACAAAATGGTTCGTCAGCACATGTTTCTTCATGTTGTAATACAAGGTGTCTGTGAACTGACATTTTAGACATGTGAAGTTTATGATGTCGCTCCTAAATTGTTTCATGCCACCCAAAATGCTGACTGTATAGTTCTGTATTCGTTTATTAGATGAATGAAACATACAGATGTGTTCTCCCATTACTTTGGGATGAGAAGAAAATGGACATTTTGGGCAAGAAACCACCATCTCTTGGTCCACCTCATCCTCATGGTGACGATGCAAGTGATTCTTGAAAGAAGTAAGCAATTTGGATGAGAACTTGCATAAGGTACAGCAGTATGGCTTTGTTCTGTATCTCTGCAAACAAAAGAAAAACATCCACTTAGAAAATGCCAGCTCCTACTCCACTGGTACGTGTCTAGATCTGCACTACCACCTGTCAAAAATGCCTTCACTGGATGTATAACATGTATCTTCTCAGTTTCTTCTGATTTTGAAAAGAAGATTTAAAGATTACATACTTAAAGGGAGAAACATTTGTGCCTGTTTTCTTTTATTATAATTTACTAAGAAACCTTACATGAGTTTACTTCTACCTTGGTTCACAAGAAGTAATTCTGAAGCCTACATATTTTTAAACACAGGAATCACAGAACAAGCCAGGAATTTGTATCCCCACTGTACATAGAGGTCAAACCTTAAGAATTAGGAATAGCACCCCTTTTATTATAACACTTTTAAAGCTTTATTTAGTTCAGGGTCAGCTCCAATCTACTGGACAAAAAGAGAAAAAAGCCAGAACAGGCAGGGATTTTTTTCAGTATTTGAATAGCCTAATTCTTCACTGGAAACTCTCGGGAAGTACCTTCCCAGCAAAGCCATAAAAAACTGATTTTTAAAAGAACATTCATTTGGAGCCAAAATAATAATAGAAAGTAGTAAAGCCTCCTTTTTATGACAAAACACTGATGTATTAACTCATACGTATAATTTATATTAACTCCCACATACTGGGTATCCCATCATAGTAATTTTTTAGGGAATTTCCTCAAAAATGCTCAGTATAGAGCATACATATTCTTCTCAGGAAAGTATTTTAACTGCTTAAGAACACGTCTATCTTGCATTAAGCAGTGGTTTGCTCCCTCAATTATATGTCAATGATAGCACTGTTTTTAATATTCACATGAACATTCTTCGTTCTTTCTGAAAAACTGGTAACCCCATCAACCATTTTTTCTGATCAACTTCCTAGGAAGTTAACCCTGGTTCCTGCCAAAAACTACAGAATCATCCATGCAATGTCACATGCAACATTCACGCAACAAATCTGCACTCTCAAAAATCTAGTGGAATCTGTCTGTTCCCTCAGACATGTTTTCACCTCACTGATTTCTGCCCTCATGAAACAGAAGCCAAAGGGAACAAGCTGTTCTGCCACTACAGCACCCAGCTCAAATCACCCACATCCATATCACTGACACAGCATGAAGAACAGTAACACAACACCTGCAGGTGCTTTTTTCCACATCACGCATCCATGCAGGTTACCATCAGCCATCTACAGACAACAGACAGACTAGATTGCCATCTACTAGCAGTACTAGGAGAGTTTCCTGATGGTAACCAAAATCTAAGCTCCAAATTCAAAAGACTGCATTAGACAATGCCACTGGCTGGTTAAGGCCGCTGAAGAAGCACACCGCCAAGATATCACTGAATTATCTTCCATCTATACTTTTTGGGTGTTTAATCTCAGCTGTAAACAGCAACAAAGCAAATTAACAGATGCATCAATCTTCACGTATCCTGCCTGGAGAAAGGCCACTGACATTAATGAACTAATGAAGCATGTGGAATATTACTAGAACATAAGTCTTGCTACTTGTGAAGGAGTAAAATGACAAAGAAAATATTCCAAACAATTCTTTCAGCAGAACAGAAGCATGTGAAAATATGCTGTTTTGATATTCTCTGTATGAAGCAGAGCTATTCCACACACTTTAAAAACCATTCTGCCAGCATGTTCTCTTTACATACTCATCTGCTTTTTCTGTTCGTAAGTGTTACCAGTCTACCAATGGCATGCCAGTTTTACAGAAAATTTGATAAAATAAGAATTACAGTAATTTCACAATTGTAAGCCACACCTGATTATAAGCCGCACATCCGGGTAGCTGGGGAGACCACGGGATTTGTCCATATATAACCCGCACCCAAATATAAGCCGCATTTTTTTTCAAAAGCAAGTATCCATGTGCAACGAAGTAATGAGTTAGTAACAGAATCTGCAAGAGGGTTTGCTGTTGGGTGCTCAAATTGCAGTTTTCACAGACTGGAGGAGCCTTTAAACGCAGCCCCACGTGCCCTCCCCATGCTGTGGGCCCCAGGATTCGCGCCCAGCCCCCCCCACCCCCGCCTGCAGCACTGCTCGCCCACAGCCCCACCACTCACCCACAGCTGGCACCGCTCCCCTGCCCCACTCGCGGCCCCACTGCCCCACGAAGCCCTCTCCCCACCTGACCCCCGCCCGCCTGGCCGCAGCTCCACAGCAGCTCCCCAGCCAGCCGCTTGGCGCGGCAGCTCCCTCCCCGGCCAGCTTGCACTTCCGGGTTAGCATTTCGCTGGGATTTGTCCATAAATAAGCCACACTTGATGATTAGCCGCACTAGTGGGGAAGGCTGGATTCTTCAATGAAAAAGGTGTGGCTTATAATCATGAAATTACTGTACAAGCCACTTAGGAAAAACAAAACATCTTGGAGATTGACCAATACAACCTTCAACTGTAAAAATGGAATCCAAAAGAAGGCTTATTAGAGACACTGTGGTAAACTCTGTCCTCCTTCAGAGAACCTACCCCAGAACATAGGAACACTTTCTGTTCTCTAGTCCCACATTCCCCACAATCTAGAATCATGCAGAAAGACGAGACAGCCTCCAAAAAACAAAGTTCTTCCAGAATTGTTAATGAATCCCCAAAAACAGTACAAACAGCGGAAACCACCAACTTCACTTACACAGCCATTTTCCCCAGCCTACTGAGTTTACAGGAGAAAACAACTTTCCACTTACGGCAACAACTTTGGAATAGAACATTCTGAAGGACCAACTTCTTTTCTCTCAAATCTAGGCAGCATGATATGTGAATGATAGACATTAATAAAGCAAAATTGTTTCAAGAAAATGGATAGGAACAAGGCTAGTATTCAAAAGACACAGTTTGGCAAACCTGTTCCACAGCAATGTGTTATCAATTCCACACTGAATTTCATGGACAGGTCTTCCATAAGGAGACAATGAGGGGCCTCTAGACTCTTCAGCAAGACCGACAAAGTCTACCTTGTTTTCTGGACATACTCCTCTGCTCTATACACAGCATCTTAGAAACTTGCTACTATATACAATTATAGAATTGTTCACCTCAACCCTGCCTTTCTTGTAGGGTCTAGCTACACAGAACTAAAAGCTGTTTCACAAACACAAATCTAACTGGAAAGAATTTTCCACTGCCACCCTATACCAAGTCACTAATAACAATTTCACCTTAATCCACTTGCATCTATGCAATCACATTTTCACCCTTCCAATGAAACAGGAGCCATGTTGTACACAAGACCATGCTAAGACTAAATATTAGGTTAGGCTAAAAAGGCAGAACACTAGTGTGACATCTAAAACACTGACTGTTCAGGGTGTATCCTTAAAGACTGCAAATCGTAACTGAAGTCCTCATAAGCTTCATTACAGGGAAAAACAAACAGGAAATGTAATATTATTCCCTGACCAATAGCACTTAGGAAACAAAGCTACTTTTTTCCATCAAAAAACCGCATTCAGTGACTCCATACAACACATTTACCCACAATATATGACAAGCATACATACCTTCCTTTTGACCACAGGGTCCCAAGGAGAGACATCACTCCATGAAGTGTTACAAAAGTAGCTTTCACCTGCATCAAAGCTTTTAAGATTCTAAAAGGAAAAGAAAAACAAGAAATGAAAACAAGGCTTTTGCAGTCTGTTCTGAATATTAACATATTCTCAATAGGAAATAAGGAAAAAGAAAACACAGAGAGGATGACTTAGAAGTCTCAAAACTCCATTCAAAGAAATTATTTCTTTGACCATCTTTGATTTATTTTATCTCAAACATTTGTTCACATGACTGCCTGGTAATAGAATAGGAATTCTGAACATTTCATAGTTACTGAAAATAATATAGGGAGTGAAAATATTTACACTTGAATTCCACTGCTTCCAGCCAAGTTCACAGTGAACACTCCAAGTATTTTCTCCCTCTACCTCTCTCCTCCTTCACTGGTAAGATTTCATTGCTTATTTCCATGCATTAACTTACCACCATAATTTGTTTTGCAATAGGTCTTAGCATTAAATCTGCATAGCATTGTTATACTTTTAATTTGGAAAAATAAGACATTCACAGAAGCTGATTTCCAAGACCTGCTTCTCCTGAAGCTGCAAAAGCAACAATATTACTGTGTCTGTAACAACTGCGTCAGGGAAAGCAACTGTCCTTACAGCCTTCTTCTCATTAATCCCATCAGAGCAGTTCACCTCGTCCTTCAAGCCAAAACCACCTACTATCCTAAAAATACTAAGTTCATCTCCAGATTTCTGAGACTCACACAAATTTAGAAACAAACTTAACGGGAGGAAAAAAACTGAACTATGTTCCTATTTACTGGGCATATCTAAAGACCCTAAACTATATTCAACAGCACATCAGAACACCTTGGATGAAACACAGGCAACAAATCCAGGCTTTACACATAGTAAACTTGCATCTCTTCTCCCCTCACATTCATCCCTTTCACAAATCCCTCTTCAGTCAAAAGTGCAGGGGTACTTAGAGAAGGTATGATTTCCATCTCTGCAGCAAACCCCATTGCAACAGTAGAAGCAGATAATAAACAACATTTAAGATCAGATGACCTTACAAAAGGATTGGAATTCCTAAATCTAATAGCTTGTGTTACATGAAATTTAGCAGCAACACTGAATATAGACAGCAACAAGGAGAAACAAAGCTTCAACAATCAAATACAGTTTCCTACTTAATGCAGGCTCTGTCTGCACTGTGTTCAGCAAATTACAGTAAGCCAGAACATCAGGTCAGTGATAATATGATTTTAACTTCATTATTCAAGAATTTAGGAAAACATAGCAGCTGAATTTGCAATATGTTGTCTACCTTTTCAACCATCAAGTATGCTCAAAGAGAATCCAGAAAAGCTCAGGGCAACAAATAAATCCCTTTCAATCTAATCAACACCTGGACATTGAATGAGTCATGTATTTGCCCTTCAACTGAACCTAAAAAAACACCACCACCAATAGAAACTTTAGAAAGAACTCTTGTATGGAACAAAAGTAATCCTACAACTTTAGAGAACTATTTATGATAGAGAAAATAGACTTGAGATGCACTAAAACTCTTTCTGCCTAACATGCTTAAGACTGAATTAGACACTGTTAAAAAAAGGTTTCTTAAAGTTATGGCTTATCTGAAACACATTCTGTTTTTGGTTTGAGAGACAGCCTCCTACGCTTAGACACCAGATTCCCAAAAGCCAAACACGCATAATAGGTCAAGATAATTTTGCTGAAATGGCTATTTCCTACTGAGGAATAACTACCAATAAAAATAACCATTCTTATCAATAAAATTAGTGATGCAAATGGCTGTTGTGAACACTCGCTCTAAGCAGAGATTCACTAATTAGTTAGGCCCTTCCCACATTTCTCATTTCCAGGAGAGGACGAAAACACAAGAAGGGAAAGGTAACAAGTCAGGAACAAAGCTCTCTGAGAAGTCTGAGTACTCCTGATGCATAATAAGTATTTTTAAGTTGAACAGGAAAACATTTTTAAACTAAGAATTGTTCTCTTCTCAGTACTAAAACTATTACAATTTTTCTTAACAAAAACATAAAACGCTGAAAGCTCAAATGAAGACGCAGAATCTTAGAACAGAATCGTGGAACGGTTTGGGTTGGAAGGACCCTACAGATCATCTGGTTCCAGCCCCCTGTCAGGAATGCCACTCACTAAACCAGGTTGCCCAGGGCCCCATCCAACACTACCAGGGATGGCGCATCACAGCTCTTCTGACAACTGTGCCAGTGCCACAGGAACCTCCAAATAAAGAATTTCTTTCTAACAACTAATCTAAACCTACACTCTTTTCAGTTTAAAACATTGCTTCCCCTTTTCCTGTCCCTATCTGTCAGTATAAAAAGTCCCTCTCCCTCCTTCTTAAGAGCCCTCTTCAGGTACTGCAGGGTTGCAATGGAAGTCTCACTAAAGCCTTTTCTCTTCTCCAGGCTGAAAACCTCAGCTCTCACTCTTCAGCTTCAGAGCAGAGGTGCTCCTGCCCTCTAACAACCTTCATGTCCTAAAAATCACAGTACATTAGAGAAGCTGAAAGTTTATTAAAGGAAAACCTCTGACCTTACAGTGTACTTAAACACGTGGAAAATCAAACTAGTATTCCAGCCAAAATGCTCATGTTTTCTTCCTAGCAGAGATCAATTAGCCTAAAAACTAAGACATTTGCTCTCTAAGCTACAGAGATGTACTAGTCATCCATGATATTCCTACATCTTCCTTTATTTTTATTGTCCATTCTCATGTCTTACTACAACAGTGCAAGACCAATTTTAAGAGCAGATGCAGCATATGTTTGCAGCATATTTCAATCAATATCTTACATTGTCCAGCCCCTTCATAAAGAGTCCAGAAATCAATCTCAATATTTGAGAAAACAAACAAACTTTAGGTACTTCTCACTAGATGGTCTTCAAGGTCCTTTCAAACCGAGGCCATTCTACAATTCTAAGTTTTATTAAAACCCCACACATCCCATGTTACCAAAAAGAAATATCATCATCATATGAACCAAGTACAAATCAAGCTATAGAAACCATTCTTCCTATAGGTAAAGTTGTACCAAAACCAGCCCCAGATTATCTGGAAAAAACAAACTGAAGGTATGAACGTGGTTAAAGGAGAATTATTTGCAAAACAAAAAACCTAATATGGTATTTTTTGGCCCAAAGGTTTTTCCACAGTGGAAGTGTTTGCCGGGTTTTCCACTACCAGCAATTTTTAAAAATAGAGCAAAACTAACTAAACACACATTATACACCCCCCAAAAAGCTAACCAAATACAAAACAACTCATTACCTATTCACCATTAAAGTCCATTGAACAATCAAAGAGACTGCAAGCAATTTCATAGTAAAAACCTATCACCATCAAAACATTCCTAGTCTACTTCAAATGGTCAAGGCAGGCTCAGCTTCTGAGTTAGAAGTGTGATTACAAAGCAATATTAACAAAATAAAAGAGCAAGTAAATGGAAATTACTAGACATTACAATTTTCCTTAAGCTATTAGAACATTTAGATATATACAGCACTGTTCAACTGCAATTGAAAAGAATGTTCCAAAATCAGTTATGCATGTAGCCTTGAACATTTTTTTTCCCAATTAGTTAAGAGTTTCAGAAAGAAATTACCACGAAAGACACAACAGCACCCTTATAGAGTGTTAAGCCTTCTTTAGTGCTGCCATAAAGAAGCAATCAACCACTTGACTATGGTCAATGTCAAGGTGAGAATATACTCAACAGCCAAAAGAGCCTGTGCACCAGCTCACTGAAATATACAGTTAGCAAGAAATGGAGTTACATTGCTGTGTTTGCACCTTCTCTGGTATTAGGCTTGCCAATCAGATGCTGTGCATTCTTCCTGATTGATGCACAGAATTTTCTTCTGGAAGTGACAACAGTGGTACTGGGTTTGTCTTAATTGTCCCAGCACACCTGCATATACTTTTTGAGATGCAGACTACAGCTCAGTAAGACCATTTTGGTATTTTCCACCAGACACAAAGTTTAAAGGCTTATCCATTTTCAGAAACGCTGATGTCCCTTTAGAGGCTTGCCCTTGATATGTGATGGGATGTCTCTGAGGAGAATCAAGTCCTCATCGGCTTGAGATTTTAAAAGCATTGAAAAAAGTTGCTGCATAGCACACGAATAAAAATTCATTAGTCTGTGGTATTCTTGCCTGAAGCTGTACAAAAGAAACTAATATTTCTTTTTGTTGAAACATCACTAATATGCAGCACCATCTATTACATATCTTGTTAATACACCCTCTTGCAGTGTTACATCCTAAAACACTAAATTCCTGCCCTGGGTATGAGCACTCAGCAATGAGCAATCCCTGAAATAAGGAACCCCTCAAAAAGATCTATAACAGAGGAGCATCATATATACACCAGAAGTGAAATATTTGTCAGGAATTTACATTTCAGATTGGTCTACACTCTTTACCTTCAATAATTCCCTGCAGCTGTCACGTCCAAGATCCACAAGAATGTCCTTCACCTTTTTTCGAGCCTTCCTTATATTATCAAGGTTCTGAACAGGAATTTGAAACATTTTGCACTTTTCCTGGGGGAAAAAAAAACAAAAAAACATAACAATGAAAAAATATAGAAAAGAAATTTTAAAAAAGAAGTGGAAAAATAAAAAAGAACAAAAAAGGGACAAAATACTTGAACACAGACACTTGCATGTAACAGTATTAAAATAAGAACTAAAATCTGAAAAGTCATAGCATAGAAATATTTAGGTTAGTAAAGACCTCTAAAATCATTAAGTCGAAACAATTACCCAACACAGTGCACCAATAACCACGCCTCTCATCACTACACCTCCAAGCTTTTAAAAACCTCTAGGAATGGGAACTGAACTACTTCCCTTGCCAGCCCATTCTAGTGCTTGGCAACCCTTTTTCTGAAGGAGTTTTTCCTAATGTCCGATTTAAACCTACCCTAGAGCAATTTGCTCTTGTCCTGTCACTTG
The DNA here is from genome assembly GCA_009812075.1 of Sialia sialis. Taxonomy (NCBI): domain Eukaryota; kingdom Metazoa; phylum Chordata; class Aves; order Passeriformes; family Turdidae; genus Sialia; species Sialia sialis. Next base: position 94,361,085 of record VRYO01001463.1, on the reverse strand, counting down.
TTACTTGGGGGAACAGAATGATCTCCGCCTGGCTGCAGCCTCCTTTCAGATAGCTGTAGACAGTGATGAGGGCTCCCCTGAGCCTCCTTTTCTCTGGACTAAACACCCCAGCTCCCTCAGCCACTCCTCACTGGACTTGCGCTTCCAGGCCCTTCCCCAGCTTCACTGCCCTTCTCTGAACTCACTCCAGCTCCTCGATGTCTTTCCTGTGTTGAGGAGCACAAAACTGGACACAGCACTTGAGGTAATGCCTCACCAATGCCAAGTACAGGGCTGACCACTACCCCAGTCCTGCTGGACACACTATTGCTAATACAGGGCAGGATGCCATTTCTTAAATGTGAAAGCCCAAAATCCTTAAGCCAAAGAAGTGGGCTCATTAATATTTCCCAATAGATCACCTGACTGATTTTAAAGGAAACAATCTAATTGGAGGGGGAGGAATTCTTTCTATTTCTTCTATCTACAGAAAATTCCAAATTTTTCTTTCAGATTTCCTTGTATCTACATGGCAGGAACACTGGTTTTGTAAGTTTTTTAAGAACATGAACACCAGAATTTCATAAAGTTCTATTCAGAAAACTACCATCATATCATTTAGGAAGGAAAATTCAACACCTTTCACCTTGAATGTTTGCATCAAGATGAGAAGTCTCTTTAATAATTTTGTTTGCTGTCATGCATGTACATACATGGTTAAAAGATGATTACTAGTAAAATCTAGATTTCTTGCAGAAGTTTCTACTTTTATAAATCTGAAAGGTAACCCCAGAGGCTCAGCTTTAGAAGTATATCATCCTTTGTCAACTCCTTCCTAGAGTACAGCAAGATGCAATTTAGACTGAGCTTTAATAAACTGCAATGGACACAGATTGCAAAACCTAACCCTAAGCCTGCACTGGAAAAGGTCACTAGAAGCTTTTCCAGTATTTGGTGCTTAAATAGCTGACAGAGGATCCAGGAGCATTTACAACATCTTAAGTCTTTATTGCAAAACTATTCATCCATCCAGAACACGCTTGAACAGGAAAAGGGAAAAAAATAGAAATAAAGGAAATTCCCAAACAGTACTTCAGCACAGTTTCAAATGTCTTGAAAAGCTGTACTTGACCAAAAAAGCAAGCTCTCTGCCAACATGAAAGCTCCACTTGAAATGACAAGACTTTCCATGCAAATAGTTGCAAAATCTCATTGCACATAAGACACCAGCTACAAGTTAAGCCTCAAAAAAAAAAAATTCCCCAAACCATATTAAAAAATCTTCAGTCTGTACGTAGCTCCCCAAACCTTAGTTTATGCACAAAACATACAATTGAGGGGTTTATAATTAAAATTCAAACAACTCACATACTATTCTTCACTTCTTTTCCCCTGAAAGGAAAGGTGTGTAGAGAGAAATGGAGAGGGAACCCCATTTGACAGACGCTAGTCTTGTTTTCTAATGGTTTTTATCATCAAGAAGTCCAGAAGACATTCTGATACCATTGGGGTGGATGTAGAACAGGAACCTATACAGAATGGAATAAATCAGTAACTGGTCTGGCATTCTCTCAAAATACAATGAGCAAAAACTTGACACAAAATATTCCTTTCAAAGCAAAGTACACCAAGAATTTGCAGAGTCTCTAGTGAAAGCTTTAAGATCAGTCCCTCTATGACAGCAGGTTATGCACATCAACCCCACGGTCCAGTGCAGGTAACAACAGAGCTGACTGGCACCACCACACCCAGATCAGCCAGAAGATGTGGTTCAACACATTAGGCTCCACTGGAGACAGCTCCCCCATATCAGTCTTCCAACTGATGCTACTGAAGAAGGTGAAGCTGACATTTGTTGAGGCATGTCTAGTTCACAAATAAAAAACCATCTACAAGGGGTGTAGTATGCAACATTCATGTACCTCAACAGTATTCTTAATCAGTAATCATCCTGAAATTATTAACCCAGGAGAAAAACACACCAAAACACCCACAGTAATGGAAAAAAAACTTGAATATAAATTATTTTTCCATTTTCAAGCAGTTGGTCTTCAATCCAAAGGTTACCACGTGTAATCATGTGCAATGTTATTCAGTAGGTATTTAAAGAACCCTCTGGGGAGTACGGATCTTAAAGGTAAAGGATCTCACACCAGAATCACAGAACGGTTTAGGCTGGAATGGACCTAAAACATCATCTAGTTCCAGACCACCTCCCATTGGCAGAGACACCTCCCACTAGACCGGGTTGCTTAAAGTCCCATCCAACCTGGCCCTGAACATTTCTAGGGATGGGACATCCACAGCTTCTCTGGAAAACCCCTGCCAGTGCCTCACCACCCTCACAGTTAACTTCTTTCTAATATCCAATCTAAATCTACCCTCTTGGACTCTCTGTATTAAACCAGCACTGCCCTACCATAACGACCACAAAAGATCAACCTTCTAAGCTTATTCCCTCAAATCCTTAGTTCAATTCCTTGATTATTACACAGTTTATTATCCACATTTTCATCACACTAATAATTTATTTTTCGTGTATTTTGGACATTCTTTAAGCTTATTTTGCACTTTGGGTCAATGTATTCGTTGGTCCACATTCCATTCTTAACCAGCAAATTCAACCTCAAAGGACTACAGTAAAACTGAACTAGAGTTCCCAAGAGTCTTGATCATTTTACTGCACTGCCTATCTAAAAGACAAAAATTTATCCTTCATTGCTTTTAACTGTTGTTCCCAGAAAACCTGATAATCCACCAAGTTTCCAGACTCAGTGCCATTTCATATACAGAATCAAGGCAAGTTTTTAGCAAAATAAGAGTAATTTTAGCAACTGGTGTCTCAAACTCAGTTCTAAAAAGGCCATTCAATCTTACTCAGGCACTGAAGCCATTCCTGCATTTGTTGCTTGTTCAGGTAACATCTCCATAATAATATACAGTGGAGGCTTTTCTATCAACTAACTACATTTGGCTTTTCAAAGATCACGAATGCAAACCTTCCCTTGCAGCAGTTCTGCAGTATTTTAGCCTAACAGTCTGCACAGTATCTTAGAAGTCACCAGTTTACAAAGTAACTATCTTTTACTATCATTTCTCTGCATTAAAAAACAAAAAAACAAAGCAGAAACACTAACACTGCACCTCTTTGAAGTGAGAAGTCATCACAAAATGCCAAGTTCTTATTCATTCTACTTCTTAGAACCATTCTCATTCCTTGGAAGCAACCTCGAGAGGACACCCAGTCCAGCTTCCTTTAAGCAGGCTCACTGTTTTGGCCAGTCAAGTTTGGCAGCCTCTCTGGCAACCTCCTCCAGTGACAGACTGTGCTCACATTAAGAGCTTTTTTCCTTACATGAAATCCACACCACTTTTGTTTGTGTTCCTGCAGGAAGCAGGTATTTGCAAGCAAATTACAATGGAATTGATATGGAGCTAGCACAAGGAAGATGCACATATGCGTCTTCAATGGGCACGCAAATACTTCCAGAAAATTCAGTGAATTAGATAATCAGGCATTTCTAGAGTTTCCAAGAAAAGAGGCATGTTAGGAGAACCACAGAGAAAATGGCTGAAATGTAACCCTTCTAGACACCACATAATCTGTACAGAAGCAAGATCTCCAGATGTGTTCTTAAGTGGCTGGCCTTCACTGGTCTGTTGCTCAGAGAACTGTTTTGAGCAGAGAAATTATGAAAGACTTACAGAACTTTGTCCTTTCACAATAACTGCCTTGGAAATGGAATCATTCTTAGTTTCTGTAACTTATCTAGTAACTGTCCTTAGTAACTGAGAAAGATTTTTATACAGACTTCGTCTTTTTAAAAGGTTTGTAACTTTTATGGGACCTTTATAAAAGTTTATAGGTTTGGAATATTTGGGTTGGAGTATTTTAAAAGGTTTGTTTACCAGCTTGTATTTCAATAGTTATCAGAGCTGAACACCAATAAAGAATTATTTTCACTACAGTAAACTCATTAGACGCTGACAATTTAGTATCAGCTCAGAAAAAAACCCAAGAACTGCTTCATTCCTAAAGATGGAATGGAAGCATGTGATCTAAGAATCCAAGGAACACCAGATGGCAGAGAGCAGCTAGGAGGACAGGCCCACTAAGAAACTGCCCAAGAAGAATGTAGGTTTGGTTTGGCCAAGCCAAATTTTACCCTCATCAATTTGTTTTGTTTCTGATAAATTCAGAAGTCTTAGAAGACTCTGAGAACTCACACCTGGATATGTGCTCAACCACACACTACATGGTCAGTTCCATTTCCTGGACTCTCACCTCTTCCTTCTGGAAGAGGCCTAACCAGATTTACAAGTACGTCACCATCAACAGAATTTACAAGATAAGCACCATCAAGGCTTACCCAACCTACGGAGGGAGAGGAAAGCAAGCTTCCAAAAAAAAAAGTCAATTGATTAGAATGGGTGCTATTCTTGTTGTTTAATCTGTTGTAATATAAAATATATTCTAATAAAATTTACAAAGACCAGCTCTGGCCAACAAAATAGCTCCTCTTTATCCTCTTATTTTCAAATTTCTATTCAAGAGCAACTCAACAGAAATCTCAGGTAAGAAAAAAATTTCACTCTTCTTTGTCCAGCTATATCAGAAACCTCTGGGCATTTCAAAACTCTTAAAGTCACAATAATTCTGCTCTTTTCATGGCTACAAATACCTGTTAAAAAGGTCGCCTTGCCCAACACCAAGACAACCACCATTCAACAGCAGCTAACACAATGAAGAGCAGTAAGGTATGTGATGATACAGATGAATATGCAGCACAACAACCTGCATCTTACCTAACAAAGCAAATTTAGATCACTAACTTCAGTCACTGTTGCGATGGTTCATTAACACACAACCAAGTCACCGCTATCCAAGACTGGGGAGAAGAGACAAAGGGACACTACCATTCAAACTCATGGAGCCTTCCTAAAGTACTAACTCACACAATGCTTTGACTCCTTTGGCAGCCCCTTCTGGATCCCAGCAGGATCCAGGTTCATCCTAGGTGATGTAAGCATCTGCATGGAGCCCACCCAAATCCTGCAGGATGCGTCAGCCCCGTGTGTATGTGAGCAACAGTCTCATCCCAAGCACAGCTACTCCAGGAAGAAGTAGCACTGCATTTGTGCTGCATTCACCAGCTTGGTGTGACCCCAAGACTTTGCACTCTACAAATGCACACAACAGTACACAGCACAGGTAATCCAAAACCTCAACATATCAGAAAGGGGACAGAACTGGGGGAAAAAAATAAAACAGGGCTGTGCAACAGGTTTCAGAAAAAAGACTAAAGTGTTCAAACACAAACTAGCTCCATGAGAACTCAGTAAGACCCAGCCTAAATCCAGGAGTTCCCAATGGAAAAACTTATGGCATAACAAAACCGTGTGGTCTCTTCCTTGTCTCTAAAGATTTACTGTAAGTTGTGGGGGATGCTGTTTTTTACAAAACTTCCATGAAACAAACCACAGATATTATTACAGCTCATCACATACAGTATACACTACAACAGATCTTACAGCTTATCATACACTTTATTTCTCACCCGGTTCCTCTAAATATTGTGCTAAATAAATTCCTTTTTGATCAAAATTAAAGAAAAAGTTTATTAAAGGACCACTAGGATTTTTAGAATATAGATTCAATATCCCAAGAGTCTTTTAAGTATTTTGTTAGAATTCTTTACAACTGTTTTTTTACAAACACAGATTTTTGTTGACAGAAAACTGTTGAGGGCAACAACCAATTCTTCCCTAGTAATTTACTCTCAGAACTCTATCAGCTGAAAGTGAGTTGTTCATAACTTTGACAATACAGGACTCTGAATCGCCGGAGGAGAAGTCAGACACGTGCCTTTTATTCCGCTCACAAACCAGGACAACTGGAACTCCCAATTACCTGCTCTAGACCGCAAAGCAAGAGCCCTCGAATGGTTTTCACAGCTTGCACTGCGCGAGTTGTGTTTGTTTACATTATTCATAAACTTTTTTCCGAAACGTGTGCGTTGCGGAGGCACGGCAAGGATATTCAACGCAATTTTTCATCCCATTAAGCGATTCCATGGGATGAAGTGCTGGTTCCCTACGTGTGCCATTCCTGCCCCATGCTACAGTTTGCCGCAAACTCTTTCAAATTAAAACAATTCATTAAAAGTAATTAAAAACATTCATCCACACACCGCACTGCAATCGACTAAGCTGGTTCCTTAGACACCCCATCGCTGAAGTGCGACCTGGAATCAAATAACCAACACGCAAGACGCGCGGTGATAAGGAGCTGTTCACGGCGCGGCAGCGGGGGAGCGTCCCCTTGTAGAACGCCTCTCCCGAAGGGACCACGCCGGGCCCGTCCCGTCCCTCCCGCCCGCTCGGGGAAGCCGCTCCGAGCTCGCAGCGCCCGCCGCCCTGCGCCCCGCCCCGCCGCACGTACCCGGCCGGGCTGCAGGGGGAGCCCCCGCCGCCGCCGCTGCTCCTCCTCCCGCTCCTGCTCCTCCTCCTCCTGCGGCGGCCGCCGCCGCTGCCCGCCGCAGTTCCGCGCCGCCGCCACCCGCGGCTCCGGCTCTGCCTCCGGCGCTATCTCCGACGCTGCCGCCGCTCCCGCGGCCCCGCCCAGCGGCCCCGCCTCCCGGCCCGGCGCCACAGCCGCGCTCAGTGCGCGCCCCGGGGGAATGACGGCATGGCCGGGGCCCCGCGCGCGCCTCGCCCCACGCACGCCTCCCTCAGCACCCGCCGCCCGCGCCGCATCAACCGCCAGAAAGAGAAAATGGCGCTCGATCTGGCAGAGGAAGTGACGTCGAGACTCATTTGCATGGCAGGCGGCCAGCCAATGGGTTGAGACTAGGCCAGGGCTCCCATTGGCTCCCCGGATGTAGTGGGCGGGGCTGAGGGCGGGGCCTCAGGTGGGGGCGGGGCTCAGCTTGGGGCTCACCTGTGCCCCTTCACACCTCTAAGGGGCAGCACTGAGCACTCTCGTGAGAGCTGTGACGTCACTCTGGGGAGGAGCCTGATGACACCATGCCCATCACGTGAGGTTACCACGTGACCACTCAGCACTGGGCCACATAGGATGATGGGTGGAGCTCCATTTGCATCTGCTGCATTCTGGAGGCCCCGCCCAACCCTGCTGGCCAATGCGGCAAAGCGAGGCCTGGCGGGAAGGCTCCCCATTGGTTGTGCTCTGGTGGGCGGGGCTCACACCTCTTGGCGCCATGGCAGGGCAGGGCAGGGGCACCTGGGCCTGGGCTTGGGCCAGCAGGGGCATGGAGCAGGGCCTGGGCATGGCGTTCCTCTGGCAACGCTATCCAGGAGCGTGGCACTGCCACACCCATGGCCCTGAAAGGCCCTGAGGTGTGATGGAAGACACATTGCTGCAACCTCTGTCTACCAGATGTCTCCATGTCTATCCACTAATGCAGTTCTTACTATTCCCGTGATGGCAGATAGTTTCTGGTGGACACAAGATGCAAACAGAGCCAATCCCTCGTGCAGGCAGTCAACAGCCGTACCACAAGGGCAACTGGCCTGCTGCTGTCAGCAGGACGGGTGGCTCTCCACTGCCAAGACCCCTGGTGTGGCTCTGCCACCAGAGCTGGCAAGAGGCCAGTCATGGCAAGAGACCATAGAGGCCCATGCTGGATCCCATCCTTGGCACACTGGGACCTTCTCCCTGCATCCCTACCATCTTCCTGGCACAGCTCTACGTCTTCCCCACAAGGCTGACCTAGCTATGCTCAGGCCATTCCCAATGGCTTCATCAACTAATGACTTCAACTAGAGATTCCCAAAGTGTTCACCACGTGAGTGAGACATTCATCCATGGAAGCCAAGGGCGATTTTGCAGTGGGTCTGGGCAGCCATACAATTTCAATGTTAGTCTACACACAGCTCGCACACAGGTCAGTGTGTTGTTGGCCAGGGCACTCAACACCTTTGAAGGCCACTGCAGCAAACTGACTGATATCTTCTCAAAAAGTAATACAAATCAAACATTCACTTTGGCAGAAAAGTATTCTTTTTTTATTTTTTGCAGCAATGGCCACAAAATTTATTTATCTTTGTAGTCATCAGTCTAGTAAGTACATTGAAATGCAATTTGTTGGGGTTTTTTCCCTGTTAGTAAGTTCCTTAGCCGTGTACTTTCAGTGTATACACAGTAAGGTTGTAAGTAAAAGCATTTCCAGAAAAAAGGGGCAGCCATCCATGAAAAATAAGTTATCTATAGTAGTTATAGGACCACAGTACAAAAAGTTGTTACTACACAGTGCAGGGAGGGACATGTCCCTCTTAGTTTCAATGTAGCATTTAAAATGAAGGTAATAACTTCTGTCTAATCATTCATAAAGTAAAATAATTGAACATGGCTGGTATAGAAACGACCAATGGCTCCCACATAATCAACAATATTAGACTTCCATTGCTGCAGACCCAATAATTGCAGTGTTTCAAACAATGGATGTGTTAAGGAGATCAAGCAAAATGTTTAAAGAGAGCATTTGTGAAATGGTCTTTCATGGCTGAACATTCCAGCAAAGCTGTGGGATATGTCCTCATTTTCACAGAACCCCAGGATAACTGAGGTGGGAAAGGACCTCAGGAGGCTAACTGGTCCAACCCCACATTCCCAAGCAGGGCCACCTGGAGACAGTTGCCCAGGGTTGTTTCCAGATGACTTCTGAGATCAACCAGAAGTGTTTTCTATCAGGTGGTAAAAACAGGAGCCACTTTATTAAGGGGGCAAATTAAATGTACCCACATAATAACTTTAGCTGTAAATCTGTTACCTGTTTATCGCCAGCTGCCAAATCTTGCAGCATGCTCAGCAAAATTGGGTCATGTTTAAGTCAGGTGGAGTTGGTGCTCATTCACTTGGGAAAGGAGGTTATATTTTCACATTGCAGGACTGGCATCGACCTGTAGACATTGGAAGTAGGTTCATCAGCCACCAGCACATGCATAAAATTTTCCAAAGTGAAACCTGTGACCGGGCTTCAAATTTCTTCCCTCAGGAAAAAAAACCCAAAAACAAAACAAACAAACAAACAAACAAACAAAAACCAAAACAAAACAAAACAAAAAACAACAACAACAAAAAAAAACACAAGAAGGACAGCAACATGCAAAACCAATTCAAGAAGAGAATTTGGAAGAATAAAAATGGATCAGGTTAAGAGGGAGGAGCAATGTATGTATTCACTTTTCCTGCAAGTCAACAACAATTTCGCAATATAAAAATAAGTGGGCTTGTGGACAACAGAGTGAAGAGAAGTCAGAAACACACTATGTGAAGAGGAGTAAAAAAGTGAAAAATCAGGTTTTCTTAAACCAAAGTAATAGTTTTGATCAATCAAATTCAATGGATTAGTAATTTTCTTCAGGAATGCCTTTGAAGATTAGTGCTTCTCCAACTAGAGAACATCAAGAAATTTGATGAATGCAACTTTGCTGTCACAAGAGAGTTAAATATTTTATTAGATACCTTAACAGGTTACATTTAACAGTAACATATTAAGTAATATTTTTGCTTATACTGTTGGGCAGTTCAGGTCTGGAGGAAGTGACAACAGCAAGAGAGTGCTTTGGCAGGTCACGGTGACTTGTGAGCGCCTCAGCCCTGTCCTCTCCTTCCTGTGCTCAAAATTCACAGTTTTAGTTCTTCCCATTAGCTGTCTCTAAGCAGAACAGAGGGGGCAAAGAGCACTCCCCTGCAGGTGTACAGCCAACAGCCGGGTTGGTAAAAGCGACCCCTCAGAGTCTATAGGAGAGTCAGGAGAATTAACTTCATAGCTGCCTTCCATATCCCAGAGTAAGATGCCAAGACCTAGATGACTCTTTTGAGGAAGTACAAGAGAATAGAGGAGAGCTCTGTCTTTTTACAGGGATTTGCAGAAAATATTTTTTCCCTTCAACTCTCCAGTACATTTTCTACGTCAGCTTATATTAATGTAATGTCCTCTTGCTTTTGGAGAAGATGCTGCAGCACATACCAATCTCAGTGATCATCTTTAAAACTGCCTGATGAACATGTTCATTGATCTATTCTAGATGTTTGAGGATGTTTAATGTAATTACTTTACACTCTCTCTTCCCAACAAGTAGAAGTTGCAAGGTCTCCCTTTGAATAGATGTTTCATTGAATAATGTTGAATAAATGTTTAATTTTCAAAAAAAGTTGCTTCATTTCTTGTTGCAGTGTTGCCATGATTCTAGAGAAACAGAGGACCTTGGAAGAGTTTCCAAAGGAGCCATGTGCCGAGCCTCCCGTTGCAACCCCACTCTTCTGCTCTCTGCAGGAGACCTTCTCAAATTCCACTGAAGTCTAGAAAGACTTTTACTGAATGTCATAGCTTTTCAAACAAGTTTTCATCATGAAAGGAGGAGCGTTTCTTCTAGAAGAAGGAAAGGAAACAAAGAAATAAAGCACAAAGAGAAGGCAAAGAACAATGCCAGGCAAGAAGAAGTTATGTGAAAAGTAACCATATTCAAGAAGTTGTATTAGTTCAATATGAATATTTTTATATGAGAAAAATGTAAAGATTCCCAGAGAAAAAGTTTGTCTCAAATACTTGTGATTCTGGCTGAATCATGTTTATCAAGATGGTTTTACATACAAAAAATTAGACTTAAAATTACTGTTAAACTATGTGACTATTTGACTAAAGGAAAGACGGATCTTAAAACTCCAGGTTATCTTGTAGAAAGGAGCTAATTATGCAGACAAGTTAAGAAGGGAAGATAACTAGAAAAGAATGAAGAATCTTTCCAAGTCCTGCTAATTAGGATCTCTAACACTAATTGACGCTCAAAATTATTCAAATTAATTTTTCAATTTTTCAAATTAATTTCTGAATTTCAAATATCATGGGAAAATTTCAGTTTCAATTACATTAAAGCATTTTGGACAATCTTGAAAAGACCATGTCTAGAGAGATTAAATATCTGTGATTTTTAAAAAATCGTAACATCTGTAACATAACAGTAATGCAGAAAATCTACTCCTCAGTAGATGCAAATATTCTACTGTAAGAATTCCATTGGAAAATACAATTCAGTCTACTTTTCATAATTTCACAAGGAAATGTTTCACAAGAAAATGTTAGAGAAAAGGAATCACCAATGCTTTTCCCAACACTTTGCACATACAATTCTGATGTTTTCTTTTCAGATGTTGTCTATTTTTAGAAGAGGAATTTAAAAACTGCTTTAACAGGTGTTGTCAAATTTTGTCCTTTTAATGCTAAACATCCCTTCAAGTTTGATCCAATTTTCCCTAGGTTGTTCTGGAAGTACAGAGGTGTCTACCAACGCCAAAGGCAGATGACTAACTCTGTAGGAGTGCACATTTGGTTCACACAGTAGGGCTAATAAGGCTCATTAAATCCACTACAACTTCAATGTTTCGACATTATTTTAGATTTTATCGAAGCAGAGAAGATACCAAAAGAATAAGCTGTATTTTTCTCACCTCTATTTTCTCCTTGATCAAGTTTTACCAGGAAATAACTTTCCTCTAGTGCTAGATGTCACATGTAATTTGTGTGAGAAGTACGTACTTACACATGCAGATTCATATTCACTTAGCCTTTCCCTTATGTTTCCCCTCAGGCAGGTATTCCAAGAATCATACAGCTTCTTTCTGAATTATGTACACATTATATGTGAAGTATTTTTCTTTATTCAGAAATACTGTTTATCAAATTCTGAGAATAAGTGTAACTCATGTATGCATTCATTCATGTAACCACAGTATTCAGATTGTAGTCTTTTAGGACAGGCTACATTGGATTACCCCATTTTGGCTCAGCTTCCCCTGCTGGGCATTTGATGGGAGATGAGATAAAACATAAGACAATCAATGTTTAACAAACCTAGAAAAGAATAATTAATGGCTTGTTGTAGCTAGATTTAACCTTAAGTTAATTACCTAAACAAATTACCTATCCTTTCAATTACCTAACCGAACAAATAATACACTGCCTTGTAATGGGCCAGGTGTAAAATCAATGTTTTTCAGCTAGGTCTGAGAAGGACTGACTTTGGACAGTCCCTGCCCAATGATTTTGAGTTCTAGGAAATAAATTAAAGCCTCTTTTTTCCAGCCAGCATGCTGCACACATACTTGAGATAATTAAGTGAATATTTAAATGTTTGACTTGCGCTATTCACACATAAAGGAATTTTCCTATACTTTGAAAAGTAACAGCTTAAATCCAAAATAATTAACACATTCATTAAATGTGCTGTTTATAGTCACTCTCAAAAAGTTCTAAGTTCCTTTTTAAAGACACAATAGTCCCATTTGAATATATCTGGTGTTGGAGATCTTTTGGCCATTGCATAAGAGAACAGAAATTTAAATTTAAAATAATGCATTCAGCCATTCACAGGAATGGGGAATCTACATCCCTGGGAAACATGTTCTACTGTCTCACCTCCCTCACAGTAAGGAATTTCTTCCTAATAGCTGATCTCAAACTACTCTCAGTTTAAAGCCATTTACTCTTGTACTTTCACTACACGCCCTCCTGAAAAGTTCTCCTCTCTTTAGCCCCCTTTAGGCATAGTTTATCATCTTTTAAAAACCCAGACAATGAAATTCCTTTGTCTATGAATAATATCATGAGGAATTTTATCATGTTGACAATCTCACATGGTTTCAGGTGGACAAAAAGAAAACAATTCTGTCCTTTTCGGCAGCTATCTTATAGTGTGTAGGGACTCTTAAAGAGGAACAGTGGCTTTTTGGGGTTGAATGGCCATGTGGTCAGCCACATTCTTACCCACACAAGCATGATCAGCAACAACCTTCCTCTTTACCAAATTCCCATAGGATTAATTAAAAAATTTAGTGACCTTTATTCATAGCCCTGGAGAGCAAAGCTTATCCCCACAGACAGCAGTGCCACAAATTGTACCACATAGACCCACCAGTGTTTCACCTCTTGGAGCTTTATCAGTGACTGGCACTTTCTCCAAGGAAACTTCGAATATGGAAGTTCAGTTAATTCTGGCTGTGGGTATTTCCTTTCCTAGGAGGAGACATCCATTGCTAAAGTGACTAGACATGGATTTCTGCTCCAACCTGGAAATATGGGAGTAGGCAGATGTTGCTGGAGGCATGAACAGGTTACGCAGTGTGAAATTATTACTGGAATTACTGGAGAAAAATTATTGAAACTGAAGTTATATCCACATCCTAAGAGAGGTTGTAGTGGTAACGAAACATTCAGGTTGGAATGTGGTTGGCAGGTAAGGAATCCGTCCCCCAAGGAAACACAGCCTGCAGCTTTAGATGCTGGCAACACTGTGGGAGTTTTGTGAGCTGATCTTAGAAGAAATAGAATGGAGGGTGGAGCAGAGAGGAGACACCACAGGCAGGCTCAGTTGTACATCACTGCCAGTATGGAACTAAATGGTGCTCTATAGCTAAAAAACCGCAGAGAATCTGCCACACGAGAGATATATTGGTTGCTGAACTAGCAATTGCTTAATTTTATGGTAAAATGATGTTCTATAGGTGGTATTTGCTCACTATAACACCAAAAATCACCTCCATCCCAAAAGCTCCCTGTCTCCTAGGTGTGACCACCACTCACTGAGCGTGTGCTCTATATTTTTCCAACCTATACCTTTAAAATCAAAATGAGAAAATTGTACACCAATCTGTAACAAAAGTATGTATGACAAGAGTCACTCAAGCTCCACCTAAAAGTAAAAAAATAGTACAATGCCTTCTTGCGCGTCAGGCAAGATATTTTTCTAGGAAAGGCACACATTGTGCAAAGTCCTGGTGAAAACTCATCTATACCACTGTGGGCATTTCTCATTCCTCATGTTCAAGTAGGAGAAATTCCATCTGAGGTGAAGGCAAGCAAAGACTAAAATAGTTGAGTAAGGGCATGGAGGGCCTATGGAATAAGAAGACAACTAGCAAGGCAAGACAACAGCTGAGAGGGTTGTCATCAATTTCAAGAAAGATAGCAAAGTTAAAGTCTAAGAAGGAAACAAGCTACTGAAGTGCAAGGAAAAATGATGGTTAACAACACAAACTTCTTTCCAAAAGGAAAACCTCACCATCAGTACAGTAGCAAATATTCCTTGGTGTATTGGGAAGAATGGTGAGGAAACCATGCATGCTCTCTATGCCTCTGCAAAGTTCGTGCAAAACCCCATCCTTCACTTCTCATGTCACCACAACCTTATTTACACAGTCTGAATGTACATACCCATTTTGCGACCAACATAGAAAATTACAAGCATAGTACATGCCTTCCTCTTTCAAGATGCAAAATACTAAATCCTGAAGGAAGAAGAGACTTACCAGACTTACCATGAATGGAGGTGCACAAATAACTTTCAGAAAGATTTAAGTCACCAAGGAACTTTGAAAGTTTTACCCTGTGGATGGATCCCATATAAACAGCCAACTGAGCAGCTTAGTTTCAGTGAGAAAAGGGGATGTGAGGGTGATAGCAACAATGGGCTGTTTTACAGTTTGGAAATTTGCCTGACTGTGCTTTGGGCATGGACCCAAATGTTCTATGTCTGAAAACAACCAGCCTTTCCACCACACCTCCTCCCCCTTGTTTTTCAAAGCCTGTGTTATTTCCAAAGTGGTCTCTTGGCACTGTTCATTCCAGCCAATGGAATGTATTTGGTTACATTTTGACTTTTGAGCCAAAAGTGTAGTGATAGCTCCAGGCTGAGGGAGAACAAGGTTTGGGAATCTCCTAGGAGATGTGACCAGTCTGTACATTGAAGAGGCAGGTCTTGTTCACAGGGAATTGCCAGTTGCTAGCACTGACATCAGGAAGGAGTTTTCCCCTCTGCAGATTTGCACTAGTCTATGGAGCTTTTTGCCTTCCCCTTCAGCATCAAGCATGACCACTGTTGAGGGCTCTCCAGTTCCTTTCTTCCAGGATGCTCATGCGTGTGGAAGATGGCCTGCAGCTGAAGGGAGAAAGGCTTTTTCTCCCCCCATGGTGGGCCAGCAAGTGTCTCTGGCAAGTTTTTTTGCTTTTGTCTGCAGCACTAAGCACGGCCCCTTGCAAGGGCTCCTCTGGGCCCTTACAGCTCTGTTCCTGCCTGCTGCCCTTGCACTTCCCAGGCACTGCTGTTGCCCTGGTTCCTCTGACTCTTCTGCCTGCTGCAGGCTTGGAGTAAGAGTGAGCTCTTCTCTTCACATCACTCCATTTTCCAAGGGGTTCTTGCTTCTGGTGAACAGCCTTGGAAGCCTTCCTTCCTTGCTTGGAAGGGCTCCAGGCTTGCTGCCCCATCCAGAGGCTTGGATGCCAAATGGCTTACTGCCATTTTCCAGCTCTTCCAGAGTACAATACAAGTGTGAGGCAGGCACAAGAGTGCATTTCATTCATCCCTGGCCAAGAAGCACAGTGGAGCACATTTTGGAAGGCAGAAATTGTGCTTGTCGTCGATATGGGTCCTACTTTGGGTAATATCCCACGGTGCCACATACTTCTTTGCTTTCTTCTTTTGTATGTGGTCAGCACCAATCCTCATTTTTCTCATTCCTCACTCTTCAGGAAACAGGGACTGCTTGGCCTACATTCCTGCTGTTGCTTTCTGTGCCTTTGTAGCTTTTCATTGCTAGACTGCAAGGGATGTTCTTTCAATCTAAAGTGAAAAATGCACCAGCCTGCTCCCGGCTACATGTGCATTGTGTTAATAGCATCAACATAGCATCAGCTGTGAAACAGATAACAGATTCAGAAAAATAAAAAAAAATTACATAATGTAAATTCATATATATATATATATATATATATATATATATATATACCATTTCCTGTTGTAATCTTTCAGATTTGTTTTCTTGGACATGTTTTTGAAGATGAAAAGACCTTGTTATTTCAGGCAAATAACAGTCTCACCATTATTTGACTCATGGTGAAAGAATAGAATAGAATAGAATAGAATAGAATAGAATAGAATAGAATAGGTCTGCTGTGTTATGCCCAGAGTTCTGCATGACAAGCTATGACCCACGTCTGAGTGCTCTGTCCAGGAGAGCAGCTCTCTGCAGTGTCAGACACACCTACAGCATCACTCAGGCTGAGCTGGAACATGTCCCTGGAGCCCTGGGCAGGTGTGGAGAGGGGAGGGCAGCCTGTAAGCACAGCCAGGACCCTGGCAGAAGACCTGCACTGATCATGTGCTCTCCTGTAGACATTGATGGCTGGCCACTGTGGAGACAGCATTTTGGGGCAGATGGACCTCTGCTCTGATGGAGCACTCTGGGTCTTGTGTTTCAACAGGTTTTTCCAAGGGAAATGGCTCAAGTATTTCTACAGCTGAGTACAAAGGGAAAAAAAAAACCAAACTCCACAGGCAAATGAGCATGTATTGCTCACATCAAATGGTTTGTAACCATTTAGTTCTGAAACACCTCCTGCCCTTGACTGAGGGATTGATCTCAAAGCCTAGATATCTGATCTAAGTGTCAGAGATGTGGGAGGTTGGCCATCCTGTGGAAGTTCAGCTAAACTGGATAAACACAAAAGAATTTCAAAAAATACTCCATGTGCTTTTTGCAAATATGTTCAGGTGATCAAATTCTCTCAAGGTGATCCACAGCTCTCACCCCCAGGAAAAGGTACATGCCTCCTTCCTACAAAGTGACAGAGCCAATGCCCAGGCTGGAGCACAACTGCATATTCCATCCCTTCTTCTAGTGCAGGGCTGGGAAGAAATGTCATCAAAGATATCCTGAGCATCTAGTGGTAAGGAAAGGAGGAGGAAGCAACAAGAACAAATCAAATCAAATCAAATTGGATCAAATACCATTGCATTAACGAGCTGAGTTGTAAGAGATGAGCATCGAGTCCAACTGCCTGACTACTTCAGGGCTGACCAAAATAAAAAACATGGTATTAAGGGCATTGTCCAAATGTCTTTTAAACACTGACAGGCTTGGGGGATTGACCTCCTCTCTCGGAAACCTGTTCTAGGATTTGATCACCCACTAGGCAAAGAAATGCTTCCTCATGTCAAGTCTGAAGCTCTGCTGAGGGGCACAGCTTTGAGCCATTCCCACATGACCTACCACTGGGTCCCAGGGAAAAGAAGGACCTTTTCCCCTTCCTTGCCCCAGGAAGTTGTAGAGACCAGTGAGGTTGCCCCTGAGCCTCCTTCTCTCCGAACAAGAAAACTCCAGTCCTGAGCTGCTCCTCTCAGAAAACCCTGCCAGCCCCAAACACAGCTTTTGTGCCTTCCTCTGGATGCATTCACGGACCTCCACATCCTTTTGAATTTGTGGCACCCAGAAGCATACACAACAATCAGGGTGAGGCCACACCAACATCAAGTACAGCAGGATAATCCCTTCTTTGAAGTGGTGGGTGAAGCTGCGTTTGATCCATCCCAGGACATGGTTTGCCCCCTGGGCTGCCCTCCAGCCACTCCTCATCCAATTTAGACTGGTGCTTGCCATTACTCCTTCCTGGGTGCAGAATCTGGCATTTATCCTTGTTCAGTTTCATGCCATTGATGTTTTTCCAAATGCTCCAGGCTACCCGGATCCCTCTGCAAGGCCTCTTGTCCCTCGGGAGGGCCAGCAGCACTTCCCAGTTTGGAATCATCAGCAAGCTTGTTAATGGTGCATTTAAGTCTGCATCCAGATCTCTGAGAGATATACAGAACAGAACTGCCCTAGGATTGATCCCTGAGGAACACTCCTAGTGACCAGTCACCAGCCAGATGTGGACCTGTTCACTGCAACCCTTGAGCTCTGCCTTTTAGCCAGATCTTCACCCAGCACACCATGAACCCACTCATCCCACATCTGGAAAATTTGTCCCAAAGGATGCTGTGAGGTTGTCTTGAGTTACAATACAAGATGTGATAAAAGGTATCCAATTAAGTCCCACTATGTGACTGATAAAATTACTTCATCCATTGGGAGATGCTCCAGCCAAGGGGAAGACCTAACATTTCTTACCAAAATAAAACTAGAAATTTTAGAACACTAAAGTAGCCCTTTCTCCACTAGACTCCAGAGGGAAACTGAACTTCTCCGTATCACCACTAAACCTCTGGAGGGAAACTGCACCCTTCTCCACGATCACTGCTTCAACTAAACCACATCTATCACTGCAAGAGAACTGCAGCCACCATTTAATTGGACTGCTCCCAAAACCCTGACTGTGTCAGGGGTGTCAAGTTGTACTCTGTCAGGGTTTGGAGTTTGTTTCTTTGTAGTAGTGTATTTCTATTTTAATTTTCCTAGTGAAAAACTGTTATTCCTAATTCCCATATCTTTGCCTAAAAGCCCCTTAATTTCAAAATTATAATAATTCAGAAAGAAAGACTTTATGTTCTCCATTTTAAAGAGAAGCTCCTGCCTTTCTTAGCAAACACCTGTCCTCCAAACTAAGACAGAGGTACAGTACCAAGAAAGCTACATTCACCGCATTCCCTTCATCTGCTGGGCAGGTGACCTTATTACAGGATACTAAATTATTTCAACTGGACTTTTTTTTAATGCCTCTGCATTGACTATGACTGATGATTGCAGTGTTCTCTAAGCGTAGTGATAGGAGAGGTCCTAAATTTAAAAGGAAAAGAGAGATTTAGCTTGGGTATGAGGAAGAAATTGTTCTGTCAGGGTGGTAAGTCACTGGCATAGGTTGCCTAGAGAAGCTTGTCCAGGATGCCTCATCCCTGGAAGTGTTCAAGTTCAGGTTGGATGAGACTCTGAGCAGCTGGTCCAGTGAAAAGTGTCCCCAGCCATGGCAAGGGGCTTGGATCTAGGTGATTTTTAAGGTTTCTTCCAACCCAAACCATTCTGTGATTCTGCTATATTGTAGGGCAACCTCCTCTACGCTTTCTTTAGCCCTCCAATAACTACTGGAATTCAATTTTCTACATTTCTGGTAGAATTCTCCTTTACTACCTTGGACATTGTAATTTCTTTGAAGTTTTCAGTCTTCTGACTTTACACACTTAGGCTTTTTTATGTGCTTTGAGTCAGAAAGCTTTATTCTCACTTTTTGTACGATTCCCTATTCATTTTCAAATCCGTTTCTGGGACATTCTTCCCTGCTGCTCTTTCTCTGCTTTTCAAGTTGTTAATATATTTTCTAAGTCACAGACAATGTTTTGTCTGATTTTACCCAACGGATGAGCAGTTCTCCATTTTTTTTTCTGATTGCACTTCCCCTTGCACAGCTATGCATTTATTTTCTTTCATGGTTGTAACTTTATTTGCCATCATTTCAATGAGTTTCAGCTTCTTGTAGAAAGTGTTCCCTCATTAGACTGGTCCTCTAGAGAAGACCCTGTCCTCATCTCTCTGTGATGAAGCTGAACACCACTGTCACTATTTTGCTTCCCTCTTCCTTCCTGATATCAGAATAACAGGCACTATCACTTAGTGGTAACTTTAATACAGGTCACTAAAAAATAACAATAATAATTAAAAGAAATATTACCATATAGGAACAATAATTTTATTGGAAATAATCAACACAACTGCAAGAAGTTTTAACTCAGTGCTGCAATAGGTATATTATCATTACAAAACTCCTTTCTGATTGAAAGTCCTTCAACTGCAGCAGCCTGAAAGCTGTTTAACAGCATGTCATTAATGGCAGGTTTCTTACATACTTTGTGCTAGCAACCCTGCTCACATGTGGCAAATCTATTACTATGAATAAGGAAGTGGTAAACATGTTGTATAAAATTAATCTTTCAGTAGATATGGCAGTCTTTTTTTTTTTGTTATTGGCAGCCTTCATTTTGACGGGAGTGGCTTTTTCATTTCATTTCAGTTTACCAGTAGACTGACTTAAAGTTTTGTCATCATTCACCTCCAACTCATTCACTTCTTCCGGTAGTTCATCCTGCAGCTCATAGTTGGAGGCTGATTCAGTGTTATCATCCCAGTAATCAGCTTCGTAATTGTCCAGTAAGTGTTTCTGTGGCAGAACGTCATCATCATCAGGAAGATTCCTTGCTTTTTTCTTTTTCATTTTCTTTTGAATCTTAGAAAGCTGCTGCTGCTGCTTCTCTGTCCAGGCAATGTTTTCTATATGTCTTGACACTTTCATTTTTTTGTAGTCCATTATCTGTTTATTCAGCAGTTCATGATCAATACCAAACAGATTAGGCCGCATGGGTGAATCTGAAGATTGAGTTGTTGAAGGGAAGAGTTTACTGTGGGAAAGAAAACAAGTATTGGCTTGGGTCTTTTTCCCAAATATATTTCTATTTTTGACAACTTGAGTAACACAGGCCCTGTGTTCCCTATATTACAAAGGAAGAGATACCACCATATCATGTGTACAAGTACAGTCTATGTCAATGGGAGCCTGTTTAATGGAAGAAAGCAAATAAAGCAACAACATGCCAGATGAAACTGGAAAAAAGTGTACATGGGTGAGCACTGGATCTGGGAGCCCCAAGGAACTCAACACTCCTCCCAGCTCTTCCAAGAAGTGAGAAGCAGCAGCCTGTGCCCAAAACATACCAGAGTGCTATGACACCTTATGCTGGACCTGACTATTTCCCCAAGACACTGAAGAAGGTGTTAGGTGCCCTTTGGGAAATCTGTCACTGGAATGACTTCCCACAGGAAGCTATTTCTGATTTGCACCTGATGGACCATCTTGTGAGATGCTGAGGCACAGAAGGCATTTCTACCAACAGACTGCAGCACACTGGTGCAAAGGCTGCTGGCTTTGAGAGCATCCAATCCACAGAACCACTATTCCGATAGGTTTTTCATCCCCATCTCTCAACAGTTAAAAATTCCTCACAGAAGGAAGTTAAATTAATTTAGGGAGATTTGTCAGTAAACTTGCAATCCAGTATAACAAACCAAACTTATATCAGAAAAAGTGGAAAAGTAGAGCAGTACTGGAAAATGCAGTTTTCATCCTCATGAGACAATTACCAGCAAGAAACAAGTACTAGTGCTTCAGAGCATTTTAAAAATTCTGATTATCATCAACACATCAATTCTTGAAATCTTACAAATTCTACATGTATTTCACTCATAAAAGTAAGATATTGATACCAGAACAAGTATTGGGTCAGCAGAGATGAAAATAGACACTTTTAGAGTTCATAACCAAAAAGACCCACCTTGAATCATTTTGAGATGTTTCTTCTTCTTCTGGAGGACCAAAATCAGCAATTGCCAGTAAGTCCTCAACCTGTAAACACATGAAGGCAATACATATTAAGGATCCTGTTTAAATCTACTTTGTTCTCATCTACTCAAGAGACAGACAAGTATTCAACAGCAAATATGTTTTTTTCTATGTCCGGAATATTTAGCAAAACCACTTCAAAACAGCTTTTTCATTCTTTTACATGGAACTGCTTATATTACTTGCATGTGATGTTTTTGTCAAATAGTGGATCCAGAGATTCCTATGCAGTTTTTTGCCTCATGTGCATTACGAACTTTTAGCTAGGGATTGTCTGATGTAGATATTTTTGGTTTATTTGGTTTTACCTCCGTTTTGCAAATCCTTTTCCATAACATCCTTACATTTATCTTCACCCTTTCTCCAAGTTTGCATTTCTCTTATAGGCAACTATGGAGTTCCCAAATGCCTTTTAACATGGCATCTAACCAGTAAATGCTACAAATCTATTATATGCAGTGGTTACAGACTATACGTAATATTGAAAATCTTCTCATTTGAAATTTCATTTCAGCCTTTCTTTACATTAGTTCCCTTCTAATCCATTGTATTATTCTACAAGTTTAACTGGATGTTTTTCCCTTACTTAAAATACTTAAGAACCAAGTTCAGCTTGTTATTTGAATCAGTGATTGACATAAATCTGATGAACTGCGAAGTGGGAGAAAATGATCCATCTATCTGCTCCCCAGTGTCATTCCCTGACAGAAGTGATATAAAGAGGGCTTTTACTTGTTTTCTGTGAAACTCAGAATTTTTCTGATCACAGAAAGTTCAAGCAGTACATCGCATTTCTAGAGAATCTGAAATTCTTTTTATCCCTTCCAGCTCTACTCATGCACACTGCAGGAGCCCATAAGGGTCTAACAGTAATTGGCTATTATTATAAATAACAAGGCACTTCAGGGCACAGAAACATGAACCTGTTCTTTTCAACTTCACATCAACAGCTTGAGGAAACATTTCTCATCAAAACCTACTCATTGGTGTCATGTTTCTCTTCTGGAAATCTCACTGTTTTAGAGATCTTGCTTCACAGTCTCAGTGACAGCAAATTCCTAGGAAACATCAGTATTCTAGTAATATGTCACCTAGTTAAAACTATCCTTGACAGGAAACATGAAATAGTAAAGACAATTTAAAAGTTAAGGGAAAAAATGTAGTATGACTAAGCCTACATCCGCTACGCAAAGATTTGCACTTCCCTACCTACAAACATTTTAACAATTCACAGATGGAAAAAGATATGGGGGGAAAAAAATAAAAACAAAAAACCCTCTAGTTATTCAACCGAGTCTTAAAAGCACATAACATTTAACATGTGGAAAACAGCTCCTCCAACCTCATTTCCATAATCATATACATCAGCCAACCCTATATTATTCTTTAAAATGATAATTTATTTTTAAAAATTTCTTCACCTAATGATACTGCCTACAATTCTTCTACATAGGCACCAATCTTACTCAAGAGCAACTAAATGATCATCCCTCTCCTAAGTCACTATATTTGTACATTCACTCAAAGATTAGAGTTACCTCTTTTACAGCTGCAGCTTCTTTGTCTTTTATAAATACTACTGGGGGTACATTTCCTACAATCTGCTGACTCTTCAGAAGATACCTGGCAAAGACACAGCATTCACCGGCATGAGTATCATCTCTAGGACAAGTAAAAGGTGTTAAATGAAATCCAGCAGTGCTGTAAATTTAAAGATATGGCTTGCAACATTTTCAGTCTGATGAGGAGCTATTCAGGTTAATGCTAAGCAACATATCAGTGCAGAACCGCAGCTTCAAATGCACAGCATACAAAAACTACTGGCTGCAGGTCCAGCTGAGTATTGATGATATTAGGTTTGTCTGTATCTGTGTGTATGGGCTGGCACAGGTCTTTCCTCCCTTCATTTGGTATCTTTATCCCCACTGTAGGGATAAGAGCAGTGGGGGATAGAGCCCTCAGAGCAAGACAAGACAACTTATCCTACATGCTAGCTGCAGGAGGGACTGACAGGGCTCCCCTTGTCTTCTTTCCATCCAGCAGCTTTCCTTATTAAGGAGTGGAAGCTGTGGAGTAGAAGAGAGCATTATGCTGGAGCAGGAATTACACAAAAATCTCAGTGATACCATGAAAAAACACGGGACTCTCTGCTGGAAAAAACAGGCAAAAGCATCACAATACATGGTAGCATTCTTAATTTTGTGGGTTTTTGGTATCAATTTGTGAAGAATTTGTGTAACAACAGTCATCCCTTCTGGAGGCCCAAGTCATCCCTAGCAATCAGAACTGCCCAGCGAATGTGCAAGGAGAACTTTGGAGCTGTCAGTCCTTTATGCAGCATCCCATTCCAGGCTACTGTCCTGCACACCTGTCCAGCCACCACCACGAGGACACTGGAATGAGGCCTCACCCACACTTCTCTTGCTTTCTGCTCAGCCCACTCCTGCCCTGGGAAAGCACAGCAGCCAAATGAGCCAGCTGCGCCCCAGCAAAAGATCACACAGCTGGTCTGACACAGCCATCCTTCCCTGTGAGGCTCATCACAGGAGATGCTCTACTCCAAGTATCTGAAAACCTAAAGCCTCTCAATGGACCAGGTCTAGACTGTCAGAAACACTTAAGAAATGGCTCTGGATTTAGGAAGTGGCTTATCTATCCCACAGCAGTACCGTATACGTGGAGCACTCTTTCGCAGCACACTTTCAACATAACTTTCCTTCTCTATAGTGGAAGCAGGGTTCCAGTACACACGACACGCTGAGAAGTTGGATGATAGGGACACCTATAAAAAAGGCAAATCTGTCTTTAAAATTATGTATACACACACACACTTCATATACAAAGAAGTCTACGATGGATGTCAGAAAGCCTGCTAGAAAATTTCCTTTGCTAACAGAAGTAATGATATCAGGTCAGAATCAGTTAAAAAGCAAATCAGGACTGATCTACACACAGCCATGTCCCAGTACAGCACAAACACAGTACAGCTATAAAATTTGTGTTGTATTGAGAAGAAGGCTGTTTCTTTCCCTCTCTCGTGTTATCAGTTGTTTAATTTACAGCAATGCCTCCTGAAAGCACTGTGTCCTGCCCACACCAGCCAGCATTTTTACATGCAGACATGTGGTCTGAAACAAGCAATCCTCAAAGCCCTAGAGAAACAGAAATACTCTGAAGGATATTGCACATACAGACTCATGTTGCCCGTGCAATTTTGAACACTTGTCTAACAATAGAATGAATTCAGCTGGCAGAAACATCCATTTCAGTCAATGAATGACAAACTTTTTGTCATAGATGCAGCTATAAGGCACCATTTTTTCCATGCTTCTAATATCAAAGCTAACTCCACCAAGCTTTTAAGCCAAACACCGGGATAATTTAATCTTTATAGAACAGCAAATGTAGAAGATAAAAACTGCAGACAACAAACAAGAATGTGGAGACTGATTTAGTTCCTCTATCAGAGCTCTAACATCCCTTTCAAATCCACAGATTATGACACCACTAGATACAATTCTTTCTCAGGTCTGGTTTGATAATGACATTTTCTTAGGCTTGCCCTTTTCTTTGAACTAATCTCATGTATCACTTAGGTCTTCTGCCAGTAATGTTGCTGGTTAGTGACACGAGGAGGTGACAACTCTCATACAGCTGCAAGAACAGACTCTTGGAAAGATACACTTATGTAGGTAAAACCAAGCTCCTCCTTCTGAAAGGGCAAGACGAAGAATTTATGTCTGAGTAGCAGAAAAAAAAGTCGTATCAGGACACTATTTAACTGGCCTGAGTTGCTTTTGCATTAGAGTGGCAAGGGTCTCCTAAGCCAGGTACTACAGTGGCAAATCTCTGCTCGTGTGTACTCTAGAGCCTGATCTTGCTACATTGTGCCACATCAAAAGCAATGCAGCAAAACTCCTCTTGCACAGATCACAAGACCCAGGGGAGCTCCTTTGGCACGTCCATGCCAATCTCACAACGTAATCAGAGTGGCTCAGCACAAGCTGTAGCTTTGGCACTTGCCTTGCAGATTTCCAGCTTGAGATCATAAAATTCTTGACTGACTTCACAGGTAGTGGCCATTTCTAACACAGCTTTGTGAATAAGGCCATCCAAGACTCTGCAGCGCACATTATCTTCTTTCTTTGTTTTTGTCAGATCATTTTTCATTAAAAAGTCCAACTTGGTTGGTTTGTACAGCTTTAAAAATAAACAAACAACACATTAAACAGTAGTTACACACTTGTATTAGGCAACTATACACAGTTTCATGCACTTTACTAAGTATGCTCTTATTTCATTATTGCAGCTATGATGTCTTTATATAGGTTCTACATATCAAGTGTTTCAATAAAGAATACTTCTGTTCACAAAATCCTTGACATTCGTGTACTACAGTCAAAGTTTCTAAAGTTCTTTTTGTATTTTGCAGCTAGTTATGAAGCTCTCTAGATCTGTTTTCTCAAATACAGCATGCATTGACTGAAAAGCTTTGCTTGTTTGAAAAAACAAACATTAAAAAATTTCATTAAACTAAGCTGATAGAAGTTTTAATCTGGATCGGTACTCAGGAGTGTGCAAGAGAGCATTGATGCTGGCAAGGAAGAAGGATCAGTACAGAGGAGGAAACAGCCATGGGAAGCCAAATGGCAAACCTGTCAGAGTCAGAACCCTACTGCTTGTTCACAAAATCTTGCTATTTCTCTAGAAAATGCTTCAAAGTTAGAATCAATGGCAGAAACATAAGTCTGTTCCACCTGGCACAAATAAACACCTTTAATTGCCTTAAGAGCTTACACTTACCGTTTGTGGTCCCAGGGAAGGGCTGTCATACCAGAACTTCTTTCTTGTGGGAATAGGAAAGGAAATCAGCTTTATCTTTCAGTAGCTCAGAGAAATAAAGATTCCCTGTGTAATTAATATTCCATTTGCCTGAAAGCACACCATAACCAGGTTTACATGCAAGTAACTCTCCTCACAGGGAGAACAATGGTCCCCATCCACAGCTGAAGCCACACATAGACAGCAAAGGGGTGGGAAAGAACAGCTCTCATATTTCTTTAGATTCATAGAATCATTAAGGTTCGGTAATAGGGCTAAGATCATCAAATCCCACTATTAACCTAGCACTGACAAGTTCAGCACTAAACCATGTCTCTTAAGCACCACTTCGTTTTCTCAACAGTTCCAGGGACAGTGATTACACCACTTTCCTGAGGACCCTGTTCTATTGCTTGGCCATACTTCCCTTCCAGTGAAGAGATTTCTCCTAATATACAATCTAAATGCCCCTCAGTGCAACTTGAGGCCGTTTCCTCCTTGTTTCCTGGGATAAGAGATCGACCCCCATCTGACTACACTCTCAGGCAGACGCAGAGAGTGGTAGAGAGTGATAAGGTCCCCTCGGAGCCTCCTCTTCTCCAGACTGAACACCCGCAGCTCCCTCAGCTGCTGCTCATAGGACTTGCGCTCCAGACCCTCCGCCGCTGCCCTTCTCTGGACACGCTCCAGCCCCTCAATGTCTTTCCTGCACTGAGGGGCCCAGAACGGCACTCGAGGTGTGCAAAGCACACAGGGACGATCACTGCTCTGGTCCTGCACGACATACTATTGCTGATAGAGGCCAGGGCCATCGGGCTACTGGGCACATGTGCAGCCACTGCCGACCAGCTGACATCGGCGGCTCGGGGCCGGTGTCTCTACCGGGAGCGCCCGAGCCCCGCGGCCTCCCTTACTCTCCTTGCCCCAGCGCCCACAACCCGCCCCGCACCTACTTATTCTTGCGGAACATTTTCCGCAGCATGTTCCTGGGGCCGCCCAGAGCTGCGGAGCTGCGCAGGGCCCGGCACCACCGCGGCGCCGCGGCCACCCGGGCGCCCCACATCGCTGCCCTGGCTCCCGGCACGGCCCGGCCCGGCCCGGGGAGATCCCGCCTCAGCTCCGGCTGTGGCTGCGGCTCCCTCTGCCGGCACGGAGGCCCGGGCCGGCGGCTAGAGGTGTCCCAGCCGGCGCCGGAGAGGAAAGGAGGGAGAGAGGCCGAGCTGTCTCAAGCTGAGCAGGGCTCGCACACACGCAGAGCCTGTGCACAGCCTCGGCCTGCGGAGGGAACTTGCACCCGGGAGTCGGGGTTGCTGCTGGAGCCGCTCCCACACGCCGGCTGCGCTCCCGGCTGTGTCGGGCGGTGCCTCTAAGACAGGATTTACATGTCTAAGACAAGTTGTAAATCTAAGACACGATTTACGTGTCCTTCAGTTCGCTGCTGCATCGGCGGGCAGTCGTAAGGGGATGCGAGGAAAGTAAATGACACTGAGGCAAGACTCTATGCTCTGGAGTTTTCATTTGAAGATAAAGACAAAACACTGCAGTTTTCCATAGAGAACCGCTGCTGGGTATTTAAATACATTAAACCCGTGCTTTATCTATTTTATCTGCATAACACTGTGGGATAATTACACCAAAAGCATTCAAATTACTGTTTCTGCACTGACGGCATTAATCCTAAATGCCAGCTGCTTTAGGGCAGCACCTGACGAGGGATGGGAAGACCCGCCAGGCCTGCCTCTATGCTTTCTGTCATTTCTTCCATCATAACCCAGCGTGTCTTCTTGGTGGCACTTCCAATGTGAGGAGTTATTATAACATTCTTCAGCTTTAACAAGGGGTGATCCCTGGGAGAGGAAAAGAAATACTCAGAAAGTTGCTCACAGCACATTCATCTGTTATTTCATCACCGGCAGGCATCCAGGGAAAATAATAATTAAAAATAAAACAAAACCTAATTGCATGACCCAAGCGTATTCAGAGGAGTTCAAAGTGCTGCCTAGCTTGTTGGGACTTTATGCAACAAATACTCCAAATGAGTGAGTGTGAATTTTATTTGGCTGCAACAAGATTAGGAACATGGTTTCAGCAGGACTACTGCACATCCCTCACGTACTCCTACTAACAAAATTAGGCAACTTCTCACATGCTCACAAAATTTTACTCAGTTCGAACATCACACATACACCTTTTCGTATTTAACTTAAATACGTGTCCTACCTTGGCAAAGGTTCCGGATATGTCACATCCAGAGCAGCTGCCTTAATAACTTTGTTTTGAAGGGCTTCCACCAAAGCCTCCTGATCCACTATCAGACCTGAGTCACAGTAAGAAGGATAAGTCTGTTTTTCTGTTCCTTACTGTCCTCTCAGCATTCTTTTGGGCACAGTCAGGCAAACAGCAGGGCAGGCCATGGTCATGGTGCAAAAGTAGCAGCAGAGCGTGGTGGAGTGAGGGGGGAAGCTTGGGTATGTGCATCAGGGAATTAAAAGCATGAAACAGAGTGCCAGGCGTCAGAGCAGGCTGTGCCACCCTAATGTGTGTGAGCAACGACACTGCATTAAATAAAGGCTTAAGTAGGAGATATATAAATACACATGGGCTTCTAACACTTCCAGCTCACTAACATTTCAGAGATTTTCTCATTATTATGGGAACACTTAAATATTTTACTGAGATATGACCATAGGTGTCCAAATAAACTGGTAATCAGAAAATTTATGGAATTTTTCAGGAGGACAGACTCTATATTAGGGATTTTCCCAGGACTTGTAATGCCAGCAAACCTTAATGCAGTTCTGTTTATTCTGCACCTTACCTCTGCTGATATTAATAAGGGTGGCAGTGGGTTTCATCAGCTCCAGCTCCCTCTTCCCAATCATTTTGTGTGTCTGTGGAGTTAGGGTCACAGCCAGCAACACAAAATCTGACTGCTGGAGCAAATCATCTATCTTCTTACAGTAAATAGCTCCAACAGCACTTTCTTCTTCCTTTTTTCTGAAGGAAAAATCCCAAAATTAAACTGCAGTAGCAAGAAACAAGGGAAATATCAAAACACAAGTAGAGAAAATGTTTCTTTTTTATTATCTTTGCTGTGTAGTACAAAGGAGTTAGCTGCTTGTCTGAAACTCACTAAAGACAAAGGTAGAGCTATTTCTCACAATACCAAGTGAACTGTACACAAACATGCAGTGGGGATGGAAAGTAAGAAATGGATATCATGTAAATGCACTGAATAAATGATAAACCAAATGCATTTGTGTCACAATTTCTGCTTATACTGGAGATTCTTTTCCTACCCAAAAGCAAGACCGGTGTCTTGTAAAAAACAGGAAATTTAAGTAAGTCATGTGAAAATTACCGAGGAAACACACAAAACAGGGCAGGGTTTAGATCTTTCCAAATCTATGTCAGCAACAGCGTGATTGTGCTGTGCATCAGTGCTGATTCACTGCAACACACTGCAGGACCTGCTGGTGCACTCGATCTGTATCAGGACGAGGTTGGCTGGCTCTCATCAAATTCCCACAAAAGAAAAGAATGGAATGGGCCTGATGGGGCACAGGGCACATACACATCATCCAAAAGAAAGCGAACAGAGTGACAAGTCTGGCCCTTTATTGTCATGTGGAAGGGCAAGATGTCTCTGTCTGAATCCCTGTCTCACCTAAATCACAGGAATTAAGTCCTCCCAGTTTTCTCCTTTCCAGTTCATTGGAATATCACCACCATGGCAGGAAGAATTCAGGAGCCCCAACTAATGGGGAGAACAGTGACATATATCTCTCCCATTCTTTCCTGACTTTCTTTCTGTATTAATTGGGAAATTAATGACCATCTTGGAACAAGTGTATGAACTTTTCCACTTAAAATAAAGAGCAGTGCAAAAACTGAAAGCACAGTGAAAAGCACAGATAACACATAAAAGCAGTGACAAAATAGAGCTGCCATGGAGCTGCAACCAGCTTTACCTCTGATTTCTGTTATGGTACAAAATCTTCATTTCAAAGGCTTTTGCTCTTTCAGCCACTTTGTAGCCAATGGTGCCCATTCCTAGGATCCCCAGAGTTGCTCCAGAAACCTCAGCCCCCAGCCAGTCAGCGGGGAAATACTCTGTGTCAGGGGAGACTGCCATCTCATGGCCTTGGAAGAGCAAAAGAAGAATTATGCAATGTAAGGGATGTTCCAGCATCTTGTTACTCTCCCCGCCATACACACTTTCTGTCATAGGACAAGGCAGAAACACAGGAGCAGTAATATATTGTCATTGTGTTTCTGGACAAGAAGTGAGTAATGCTGCACTGCACACATGACTGCTGACACTGATTTCTTGCTCAGGAGAGAAGCATACCAAGCCTCTCTTTGGCAAGAAAGAAGGCAAGGAAGGTAAGGCCAAAGCAGCAGTAAGGCCATCCAGTTTCCAACTTCCTTGCAGATACACCAAGGCTGGCAGGGAAAAGGAACACAGAGCATGGTGGGCAGATTTCTGGACAGCTTGTTTGTAATGACTCGGATACACGGCAGCTTGGCAAAGACAAGCTTCAAGCCTCCTTGAAAATACATCCTTTTAATCCCCTTTTATTACAACTTGAAAAGCAAGACTTCAATGAACAAGTACAATGAATAAGTGGCTGTGGGCTGAGGGAGAAGAAGCCTGAATTTAGAGCTATCCAAAGAAGGAACAACTCTACCTTGCCAATATGCCGGTTTGGAAATAGAATGCCAGTTATTGTCAATGAGACAGATTTGTCTTAACTCCTTCCTTTTCCCCTATTTCCCGTGTTTCTAGTTTTAAGCTTACTTTTGCATCAGCACACATTTTCTGCATGTTTCAAAGTCATCTTTTCTAGGAAAAGACTAAGACCATTTAAGTTATTACCTTCCATAAGTCTCCTGGCAGATGCCAGCAACAAAGCCATCCCCATGTCTGCAGTGTCAGAGGAAACAACAAATGGAGTATTGGACACCTTCACACCATATCTGGAGAGGAGTTTCAGGTCTAAGTGATCTATTCCCACTCCAGCACTTGCAACTACCTTCAAGTTAGGCAAGCTCTGAAGCAGCTCTTCATTAATAACTGGTCTGTGGTACCATACGTAGATAGCGCTGATCTTTTTGCTGAGAAATGTCTTGTTTTCAAGATATTCTTTCATGGTGATGAGATGAAAACGTTTCTTCAGATATCCAAGATGGTCTTCATATACTCCATACCTCTCTCCTATAGAGTCAACTAGTACATAAGGCAATTCTTGACCCTCCATGCCCTATAAAAGCAAAGAGAACCAAAAGGACACGGTCTGAAGTGATCCATTATACCTTTTTTCTAAAAACCAGGAACTGATTGGCTCAATTACTTGCTATTTTCCTACTTGATGAAGGATTTGGCTAAAGATAACCACTTCCGCATGCAGAAGTCTTTTGGGTTCTCCCTGTGTTATTCAGAAGGATGTTCAATTTCTATATAATCTTGTTAATAAGAAAAGAAAACATTTCTGAATG
Organism: Sialia sialis; assembly: GCA_009812075.1. Taxonomy (NCBI): domain Eukaryota; kingdom Metazoa; phylum Chordata; class Aves; order Passeriformes; family Turdidae; genus Sialia; species Sialia sialis. The sequence goes on along the minus strand of VRYO01001463.1, from coordinate 94,329,610 downwards.
TGTATTTTGTTCTGTGTGTGTATTTCAGAATGTGGATTCTGAATGAATAACCTGGAACATGCACTTTCCCCAAAGCCTAGGAAAGCTAGTGTCTCCTTCTTGTTAGTTGATGGAGACATAGTTGGTTTCTTGATTACATCCATAGGCACACGGTGACATCTCTTATTTTGTTCCCAAGTGCTGAATAGCTGTTGGGCTTCCCTATCTTCCTGCTGACTTTGGGCCTCATTATGCCAGCATCAGAGCAGCCAGTTCCATTACACATACCTGGTGGCTGTAATCTTTCCATACATCTAAAAGTTCTGATGAGGTTAGACTGGGTGGTTTCTGCTTGTCTGAATTCCCTCACTCCTTCCTGCATTTTCTCAAGGATCAGCTTCTTGACAGAACCCTTCTTCTCCCTCCTCCCCTAATAACTGATGATATAGACCCATTGACTTCCATGTCCACTGTGTTTTTTCCACTACTGGGGCAACTTGTTCTTGTTTGAGCCTCTATCTCTCCTATCACCTCAGATGGAGTTTGTCCCCTTGTAACTTGAACTCAATCAAGTTACCCTCAGCATACCAAGTTCTGGCATACCAAGTATGCTACCATTTAAATGAGTAAACCAGCAACTCCTGTTCAATGTTCAATATTAAAGCCAAAGTCTTGATACTTTAAGAATGTGTCCACGTGAGTAAAAAGGTATCTTTTTAGTCTCTAGGTTCTGCCACATCTGCAATTATATTAAGCAATTATCATTGATGAGATTATCTCAGTAAAATTCTCACTTAATGTAACAGAGCTATGAATTGTCAACTGTGAACTTTGGGGTTACCCAGGAACATAAGTTTACCCTTTTTTTTCTTCCGTTTCCTTCGGTGCTTTGCCAACTCTTCACTCGTCTGACTCTGCAAAGAGCCAAGGCTGTGATCCCAGGTTAAAGCCGAGACCCCCCGCCGCCCCACAGCCCGAGGCAATGCCGGGCCGGCTCCCCCTTTCCTCCGCCGAACACCCGGCCCGGGACGTTCTCCCTGCCCAGGGCTCTCCCGGCGGGCCTAGGGCTGGGACTAAAGATAGGAGAGGGCTGGAGCGAGGGACGGCCGGGTGCCACTCCCGGGGCCGCCTTCCCCCGTGGGGCTCGGAGCTCGCCCCCCTGTCCCCTGTCCCCGGCAGAGCCGGGGTCCCGCGGTGCCGCTCGCACTCACCCGGCCGCTCCAGCAGCACGGCGGGGGCGGAGCGGCAGCGGCCGGCGAGGCGGGCACTGCCCGGACCGCCCTCAACTCGGGCCAGGGGCAGGACAGGCGGGGACAGGGCACGGCGCGGGCACCTGCTGGATCCCGGGAATCTGGGGATTTTGAGCTTTCTGTGCTTTCAGGCACAGACCCCCCTGGAGAACACTGCTTTTGACCTAAGGCCTTGGAGACAGCTTCTAAATATGAGTGATAAAGTGAAAATTACGAGTGTGTAGTAAATTAGAAGTGTGTGCTTTCATATGTTGATGGGTGTTAAAACTAAGGTTTTTATAGTACAGTAACAAGTATGGGATAACATAAAAGTTTTTAAGCATTGTCTGTTTCTTTGTTCATCTTTCTTCTTCCTTCTTCTCCATGAGTTTCAGGTAGTAGTTTCTCGTTGGACAGTCGGTGCCACTCTAAAGGTCATAAGAATCTAGTTATTAGGTCAAAAGTATAAATAATATAGGTTTTAATTCTCTGTTAGAATACTTAGCTTTAAATGACCTTGTAGCAATTGCATCTGAGGCCATTTTTTCTTGCTTCTAGTGGGTAACTATTGTACACTCTCTACTTTCTGATGAAATACAATAAACATGCAAGCCCAAACACAAAAAAACCTGTTTCTATCGTATTTTTGTTAATCCTGAATCTGCAGGAAAACAGACAAGACTGAGACAAACCACCAATTAAGCGGTGCAAAGCCCCCACACCACTGTTACAGGCACCCTGATCCCTGCGGGAGCTGGGAGAGAGCAGCGGGAGCTCACGAGTGATTGTGTTGTTGTAGAAGTCTTTCTGCGCTGTTCCTGATTTCAGGATTTTGCATTAATGTCCTGTGTGCTGTGTACTGTGCTTTCCATACTGTCTCTGAAAACTGGACGTGGTCTGTGGTCTGATCTTTCTGCTGGTCATGACACTCTGCACATGAATTAACATAAAATGAAGAGTTGTATCTGACCGACAGACACCAGTGACAGCTCTCACTGCTGTCACATGGTCTTTTCCAACCTATATGATTCTAGGAACATACTCAAAAACTCTCTTTGAGAGCTAAGCAGCTGGGGCAGGCTCAGGTGCTTGGACACTTGAGATGTTATCCCAGCTACAGGCAGTCCTCTGCCAATTTCAGCTGGGAATGTGTGAGAATTTTTCTGATTTGGTCTGTATCATAGAATCACAGATGGTTTTGGTTGGAATGGAACTTAAAGCCCATCTATTTCCAAACCCCCTGCTACAGACAAGGACACCTTTCACTAGAACCAGGTTGCTCAGAGCCCCATCCAACCTGGCCTTGAACACTGCCAGGGATGGGACATCCACAATCTCTGTGCAGCCTGTTCCAGTGCCTCATCATCCTCAAAGAGGACAATTTCTTCCTAATCTTCTCCATTCTACTACCTAATCTAAACCCACTCTCCTTCAATATAAGGCCATTCCCCTTGTCCTATCACTATCTGTGAAGAGTACCTCTCCATCTCTCTTGTAGACCCGCGTTAGGTACCGCAAGGTTGCTATAATGTCTCCTCTGAGCCTTCCCTTCTCCAGGCTGAACAATGCCAACTCTCCCATTCTGTCTCCATAGCAGAGGTGCTCCAGTCTTGTGATAACTTAGGGGCCTTCTCTGGACTCACTTCAATAGGTCCACATCTTTCTTGTGCTGAGGACCCCAGGGCTGGATGCAACATTCCAGGTGGGATCTCACAAGAGAAGGATAGAGAGTAAGAATCACTTCCCTCAATCTCCATACCCAGTGATGGGGACTGGGAAGTACAGCTTTAGTTCTCAGTTCACAAAAGCTGTGCTGAAGTACAGTAATTTCACGACTATAAGGCACACCGTAAAGCCTAAAATTTTGATCAGAATTCGGAAGTGCACCTTATAATCTGGTGCGCCTTATATATGGAGGGAAAGTTTGAATGTTGAAGGGATCTGAAAACAATTTCTGTTTAACATTGCGCCAGCAACATGAAGCTCACAATCAAATGACTTCAAGCAGGCACTTACACGTTTTGGGGGTTGGGGGTTTTTTACTTTTTCCCTCTGTGGAGAAATTTTTCCCATTATCATGCTAACAAAGCTGGCCGGGTGGCTCCCTCAGCTTTTAATTGCTCAAGACAAAAGAGATGGGTGGGTGCTCTGGATGGCTCAGGAGAGCAGCAGCCAGCCAGCTCCGAGCCGCAAGCAGCTTGGCACTGGGACGGGCGGGGAGCTCTGCTGCTCACCAGGAAACTCCCGCCTGCGGCCCCCACAGTCCCCCAGTCCCGGGTGGCAGGTCCCCGGCCCACCCAGCCCCGCTGCCCTCGCTCCCCTGGACCACGCCCTCCCCTCACCTGGGCAAGAGCGGAGCCAGCAGGTTTAATAAAAATGAGTGATTTTTCTCTGTATTTTTTTTAGTGTTTTGATTCTTTTTAGGCTGTGTTTAAAGGCTACACTGATCTGTGAAAAATGTTTGCAAACTGAGCAGCGGGCCCCACCCAGCGCCGGGGGCAGCTGCAGGGTGCTGAGGCCCGTGGCGTTACTTTGTTGCGCGCGGATTCTCACTGCAAAAAAAAAGTGCGTCTTATAGTCCAGTGCGCCTTATATATGGATAAAGTCTGGGAAATTGCCGACAACATGGACGCGCGCCTTATAATCCAGTGCACCTAATAGTCATGAAATTTCTGTAATTCCCTTTGCTCTACAGGTGGTCATAATCCACTGAGGAGGATGCCTGCCTTCTGGGGTCACAGCAGCTCAGGAGCCAGGACACTGCTGTGGGCATCCAGGGATCTTTTGCTTTCACACTACAGAATAACCAGCCATAGGGTGCAGCTGTGTCTCTCCTAACCACTGTAGTGCTTTTCAAAAGAATGGATTAATCTTCTTGAATTCTGTCAAAAGCATTTTGATATGCTGAACATGAAGACAGTCAAGTTTACCAATCCTCTATAAAATCACTACTTCAAATAAAATATAATAACAATACATATAGATTACACAAAACTATAAACTGTTCTTGTTATACTGGTGATGATTTTTTAGTATCAGTTGATTACGTGAATTTCAAGTTCAAACAGTTAAACTTCAAAGCAAATTAATTAGCAATATGGAGTTACAGCATATTAACTGGATTCTTAGTTAAGTTTACTTGCATTTTCTTCCTTAAAAAAACCCCAACAAACATTAAATGATTACACATTACCTCTTTCACACCAAAAGTTTCCAATCTGCTTTGGTGATAAGATGTAATGAGTAAGCTTTTAACTTACTGCTCACCTGAGGTCAAAGGACTCTTGTAAAATCCCTCTCAAAGACATAAGTCTGAGGAAGGAGGCTTATCACATTTTAGTGTTGAAGGTAAAGAAAAACCTTTGGAAGGGCAACACAGTAGTTTTTGTGTTTGTATATCAAATCCACAAATTTGAAGGAACAAAATGAAGGAGGAATTAGTCAGAGGATCCAAAAAAATAACAGACAAAAGAATGTTACTTCAAGTAAAAATCCAAGATTTTTGTCAAGAAATGGGTGTGTTATGTGGTTAAATGTGGAGAGAATCATATGTTTTCAAAGCTGTTTGCGCAACTTGAACAGACAATTTTCAAGCTAGAGGTCAGGAGCTGATACATCTCTACAGAAGATATATCTGTTAAGCATCATATGTGGAATAAGCTGTCAGTTTCACCAGTGCACTATCATGTTCTAAGTATATTTAATTTGTAGACTACCTTACAGACCTCCATGTAGTGTGTTAAGCTGAATTACATTGTGTGTACATCATTGCTGTATGCAAGTTTTCTCTTACAGACAGGGATCTGACCTACCAGTGTTGTACAGAGCACTGTGAAATGAGTGAAGTCCATGGGTACGTAGAGAAGCATTGCATAGTCTGTGGACTTCATCCCCATCATTAAACACTACCGTTGGTATCCACGTACTGAGCTGATGTCTGCAGTTTAATAAGGTGCTTGCAGAATAGTTGTTTCTTAGGATTAGGCTTTTGAAGTATGGCATTACTCTAAAAGACTTTTGTATAATGTAATGCATACACTTCCCAGGTGGGTTGTACAGACCAGCTTAAGCATGAAGCTGGATAAAGACATACATTTCCTATGTCTACATTAAGTTTTGTAAGGCAGTATTATATGTGAACAGGATTTGTATGACAAAACAAAGTTGAGGCAGGAAATCTGTATTCACGAGCTTGTTGCTTCAGGCAAGGCCAAACCAAGTGATTCATTTGTTTTCAGCGACTATAAAGCATCATAAAGTGTTACCTGGTATCAGCCTGTCTAGTTGTTGTAGGTAAGGCCAGCTTTCCCAGTAGACTTCTGTATCAGAACTTTATTCCAGATCATGTGCTTCTTACAAATCAAAGCATTTCAAAAAACCTGAATCAATGGAGTGATCTATAATGGATCATCTCATGTGGCCACTGCATTTTTAGACCTACTTTCAGTAATTGAGATTGAATGTATTCAATTGACTGAATGTATTGTGTGTAAACCAACTCATCACTCCAGTGACTGATAGGCAGATGTGTCTTCCCCTCTCAAGCACAGCACTGGCAGAGAGCAGTTCCAAAACTAATCAGCCCAGATTCTTGAAATATCTGCAAATATAGGAGCAAAATTCCAAGCAAAAGTCAAACATGTACAGTTGTTTAGGTAGAAGTGAAGTACTGCATCTGATTTTGTTTGTTTCTTCACCTCTTTAAGGGTGAATAAGAAAAGTCTGCATATGAAAGAGGCAAAAGCCTTGTGTGTTTTTTGCAGTTTTAGGATACTGATCTAAGAAAATGCTTTTTTTTCCTCTTTTCTATTTTATTGTACAGTAACCTTGCTTTTCAGATCTGTATTTTATTGCTTAGCCTTTTATTTTAAAATAAGTTTAACTTATTTTTTAAAGGTGACATGTGATAATGAAAGGTGTACTGGGCACCTCTACCTCAGAGAGCAGAGAGGTCCCTGGGGCAGTCTTGAAATTCTGGACAGCCAATTAGCTGTGCCTGAAAAGCTGCAATGTCTTGTTTCCTGCAGTTGCAAGAGTTGGTAAGTCATCATACATTGAAGTGATGGGAGTAAGTGTATTTGGGCAAATACCAGTAAGGTAACAACTACCTGCAAGACAAAGGCACTGTAAAGATGCCTAAGGCTCCAGGCAAAATCCTGGCTACACTTAATGGCTACTTTGCCACAAATTTTACTGATAAATAATCATGCTATTCATAAAGTCACACCACATAACAAAAGGCATAGCACTGCCACTTTGTATGCTGATTTATTTGTCTTTTGGACTTGCATTAGACAACAGAAAGTATTTAAACACAACTGAGAAGATGGCAAACTCTTTCCTTGCAAGCTTTAATGAGGTGTATGGACATTCTTGTATTTAAAAAGATCTTTAGAGCTGATGTGGAGGGGAAGGAGAAGAATAAAAAAGAAAGAGAAGAATAAAAAGAGATGTGGTATCTTCTCACACATCAGCTAGGCAGGACTTCACTGGGTAGGGGGAGACCATTCAGGGCTGCTAGTATGTTTTCAACTGCTTCCTCTGTTATCATGTAGGTGGCCTTGTCTGTTTTAATGCCGAGGTGGGGTGTTATAATGATGTTCTTTAATTTTAACAATGGATGATCTCTGGAAAAAAAGAAAAATAGTTAACGATTGTTGTTCATCTAAATAAAGAGGAGTCTTTAGCTTTTACACTGTATTTAAAGTTAATTTGATCCAACTTTACAAGTCCCAGAGAACCCGACCTCCTAAACTGAAGTAATTTTGGACTGTAATACGACATGCAAAGACTTCAAAGCAGCTATTTTCTCCAGAAACACAATTCAGCCATGAGGCAGCAATTTGAGCTATGTCAGAAGAGAGGATTAAGCCCTCCTGACACATTCACCCTACACAATAGTCTGTGCTGTAGTTATTTGCACACAGGCACAAGCCCAAACTCCCCACAACCCAAAATGCCCAACACAGTTAACTCTAAACGGCAACATCCTGGTAGAGTGGTCTTTTTAGAGAAGCTAAGTATCTCCAGGCCCAAGAGCCTTGCAGTTCTTCAGGCTTGTATTGTGGAAAGAAGCCTGTAGGGAAGGAAACCTCCAGGCTATGCAGCAGGTCTTAGGCCTCAAGCAACTACCACCCATTAGAACTGGCAAGCTGCATTTTCTAATAAAGCAATTTGCAAGTGAAGCACTGCTGCAGCTTCTCAGAGTGATTCTAAAGACTGAGTTTAATGCTTTCTCTGCCTCCTGCTGTTTCCTGGCTTCCCTTTGGTTTGTTATCAGCCCCAACATCTGGGCTGCAACCCATTCATATTCACAGAACTTTGATCTAAACTCATGCCAGGGGAGGGGGTCCACCTTCCTGCCTGCTGCAGGGATGCCTCTGGCCTCAGCTGGGCTCACCCATCCTTCCCGAGAAACAAGCAGAGATGGCAACCTGGGCAGTGGCTCTGGGGAGGTGACATCCAAAGCTGCAGCCCTGATAACACCAGTCTGCAGAGCTGCCAGCAGTGCCTCTTGGTCAACTACTGCACCTGGAGTGGAATAAGAGTGTCTCTGAGTGCACCTTGCAGGTGAAGAGTGAAGAGAGAAGGGAAGGAGAGAGGGGGGAATCTGCCATGCCTGAGCATGTGCTCTGGCTGTGCTGGATGCAGCTGGACCAGCCAATGGATCTGGGTGGTACCTCGGCTGATGTTAATAAGGGTAGCTGTGGGTTTCATCAGCTCCAGTTCTCTTTTCCCAATCAGCTTGTGTGTCTGAGGTGTCAGGCTCACCACCAGCATCACAAAATCTGCCTGCTGGAGCAAGCCGTCTATCTTTTTGCAGTAAGTGGCACCAACAGCTTGCTCCTCTTGCACTTTCCTAGTGGGGAAAAAAAGCATTTCAGTCATGGAAACATATTTTTCAATGATATCACTAGTATACAAATTAAAGGATCTGATTATCGCATCCATATAGCAAACAGGTGGCAAACAAAGGTGATTTTACTCTCAGCTCAGTGTTTAGATCCTTCTGGAAAGCTTCAAGCCCTATAGCACAGGATAGATTGCATGCCTGCCTCTCAGCCACTCCAGTGCAGGGTCCCAAGGGCTTCTTATGACGTCTGCAGATGAACTAAGGCCGAGCACTGAAGCAGATGCCAGCACATAGTCCATTCTCCAGGATCCCCTGTGCACCTCAAAGGATGCAGCCACTGCTCAAAACAGAGGAGTGGTATTCATCAGAACTCACCTATGCAGGCTCTGGCCATGGCAGTGGTCCTTACCCTGTTGGCACGCCCAGTAAGCCTGTCATTTTTTATGACTGAAATCAGCAAGGCAGCTCTTTGCCAGGCTCTTGGCTGCCACAGGACTTCCATAGAATAAAGTGTTCAGCAGAAAATGTTACCAGAGTAGACAGATTTTTCGTTTTAACTTTTCACATTGCAGAAGAATACTTGCCATTTCTCAAGTTTTTTGTAAATTCAGCTGTCTGAACTTAGGGAAATAAAGAAGCAATGATAGGGGATCATGTGTACAATCTTCTGCTTCTGGTTGCAAGACAAGGGCTTTAAGTTATCTCCTCCCTAATCTAGAAATAAAGAGGTCACACTAAGAAAATAACTTCAATGTAACTTTAACCCTGTCTCTCCTAAAAAATACACTTCACTGTTTGGTTTGTTTGTTTTTTTTTCAGATCAGTGACCAGAGAGTAAATGGGAGAAGTACAGACTGGAACTGCAGCCAGTTTTGCAGCATACAGAGTGCATCTTGATTCAGCACACAAGCTGGAAGTGTAAATGTACTTTAAATGTACCTTAGGTTTTCAATTTCTGTTGCACTGTGCATTTATCATTCATCACAGCACTCTTACAAAAATATTACTTCATAGACTGAAAAACATCAAACAGAGGGAGTTAAGGAAGATATAGATAGGAAAAAAACAATAAAGGGATTTGTGCCTTTTAAATATTTTTGGTGGTTTCTGAAGAAATTCTGAAAGATCTTAAGGAGTACTTATTTTAAATGTGAGTTTGCTCAGCTGTTTTTATGGAGAAACAGGAATGCCAAGCATGGCTAAAAATTCCTAGCCTCATTCACTCTTATGATTTGCCTAGGGCTAGCTAAAGCAGTGACCCTCCTCCTGCAGTCTGCTCATGGGGAAAATCCCTGAAAGTCCTAGCACTGCAACCTCTCCCTTTAGTCATGGAGAAGTAAAGTTCTCTCAGGGTAGGTCATAGTTTATACCAGTAAATAATTGTTCTGCTCATTATCTGCATCTTGCCTGATTGTAAAGGCCTTGAGTAGTTCATGGGTCTTGCTCACTTTAAATTGAAGTGCCCCTGTGCTGAATGCCTAGCAAGGTTCAGATTCCCAGACACATAGGCTGGGAGGGGCTAGAAATAAAAGGTGAAATTCCTACTGGCTTGAAAAGAAATAAGATATTCTTAAGAACAGCTTTCAGTAATATTGTGCCATGTATATGCTACCTAGTTTCCAGCCACTGTTTCAAAAATATCCCTCCTGAACTTCAAAATATAGGGAAAAATCGAACAACAAATAGAGTTATATTGTCACTATAGTACAATGTGATAAGAATAGAAAAGTATCAGCTTGATTTCCATTTTTCTGCAGGCAACTTTGAAATTTCTAATATAAAACATAAATTAAGTTTGCAAGTGTTTAATCACTGGGTCTTTAAAGGACTGATTTCAGGCAACCATTCTTTCTTTCCTTTGTTTTAATATTGGCCCTATTCCCTTATTTCTTGCTATATTTCTGACATAATTCCTTGAAAAGAAATACTGACTATCTGGAAGAGTTTCTGCTGCAATTAGGGTCTAGACATATCTTTACCTCCGTGTCCTGTTGTGGTACAAAATGTTCATTTCAAATGCTTTGGCTCTCAGAGCAATCTTATACCCAATGCTGCCCATGCCAATGATCCCCAGAGTAGCTCCAGCAACTTTAACTCCCAGAATGTCAGCTTCACAGTACTCCATGCTTGGAGAAATTGAAATGTTATGGACTGCAAGAAAAACACATAAATATGAGAAATGAATGGGGTCCAACACAGAGGAACAAGGCGAAAGAGTCTGGACTTGTTGCGCTACTATAGCACACTTCTAATGGTTACAAACATATGATTTTGTACTCTCTTAGGTAACTCCCTAATGTATCATCTTTCCCTATTACATGTATTTATGATATTCCAATTTATTCTTACTCTACTACAAAAAGCCTTTTGATATAATCTCTCCAAAATTTTCTTTACTGCTTTAGACTCATGGAAATATTGCCCTGTTCCTCATCAACAAGCAAAATAATTATTGCCAATAACAACGCAGTTTGAAGATGCCATGTGGAGAACACCACCTTTAAAAAGTGCGACTTCTTTAAAATCACAACTTGGTAATTTCTGTAATTACCTTTTGTTAAACCTGCACAATTCTGGATAGCTGTGCAACACACAAAATGCAGTTATATGCACAGTGTCGGCACTGCTAACAAGGTGACAGCCTTTTGATATTTCAGACTTCTGGTATTGCCAGCTTTTTTAAAACACAAGCAGAATATTGCGGAAGGATACAAAAAAATGATTTAGGAAAAACTCAGGCAATGTCAGGACAGAGCTATCCAAAATGCCACCAGGGATAGTTTAAGTAAATGCAAACAAGAAATTAATCTTCCTTTTAATCTGTCTCCCTTTTGTGAGGTAGAAACAGACTTAAAGGGACACAAATTCCCTTTGAGTTTCTGTGACTCCTGTGATACAGATGGCAAGTCAAAGTCAGATAAATATAAAAGGATACATCTGAAGGATTTTTTCCTGAAGAGGGAGCCATTCTAACCAAGAAAGGGTAGGTCTATTTGGCAAAATAGCAAGAAAAAACTGTTGATGAAACTACAAAGGATGCTATTAACAAAAGCTGGAGTAGGCTGCTTCATTATTCTCTAATGCCCCTTAAATGCCCCAATTCTGCACCAATCCATTTCAGTCTCCAAGAATATACCCATGCCTCTATCAGCCTTGTGGGTCCCTTCCAACTCAGGATCTTCCATCACTCTGTAGAACCTTGTTCTGCCCTATTGTTGCCTCCCACATGAATTTCTTCTGCCAACCTGTGACTTCAGTGATCAGCTGATCTTTGGCATCCCCTACTTTTGGTCATAGCACTGTAACACCATCACATTTTACTTGTACCTTGTTGAAATATATGCTATGCAGCCTGTGTATAATGTAATAATTTAAGGATACCTATAATACATAAAAGATATGAAAATACCTATTATTCTGTTTGCCAAGCCAACATACTTACATTTTAACATTTTTATTGTAAAACCATGTTCACTACAGGGTGCTCTAAGAAAAGTCAAATTAATGGCAGGTACATATTGAATGATTTTTAGAAGCCACAAAGAATTGGGATGTTACCTTCCACTAGTCTTCTAGCAGATGCTAGCAGCAAAGCCATCCCAGTATCTGCTGTACTGCTGGAAACAGCACGTGGAGCATTAGCCATCTTCACACCAAAGCTAGCTACAAGCTTCAGATCCAGGTGATCCATCCCCACTCCAGAATTTGCAATCACTTTCAAGTTTGGCAGGCTCTGGAGGAGCTCTTTGTTGATGACTGGTTTGTGCCACCACAAATAAATTGCCTGGACCTTTTTACCAATATCCTTTCTGTTTTGAAGAAATTCCTTCATGGTGATGAGGTGGAAATGCTTCTTCAGGAATGGCACATGGCTATGCAGTATCCCACGTATGCTACCAATTTCATTTACCAAAAGCCAAGGTAGCTCTCCTTCTTCCATGATCTGCACAAAGAAGAAAGACACAAAGTGTCAGAAAAAAGACATGATGGTATTTCCAAACATTTTAAAGAATAATCACTGCCATGTCCTGTTTCAGACATTTATGTCACGAGATCCTATAAACCACATAGGAAGATAAGAAAACCAAGATAAGCAAGCAGCTCTTTTAAATATGCTACCAACTGTACTCATACACATAGTTGCCCCATCCCCCGCCACCGAGGTATTCACATAATCAGTCTGAACAAGTTCTGTCCTCATAATCTAAGATTTCATATTACTGCTACTGTGCTCAAAACATACTTGTCATTAATAACTGAGTTTCAGATCATCAGCAGTCTGCAGCAAATAGTGCAATAAATCTCATTTTCTACCCTGAAATCACAAAACACCTTGTCTAAGTAGTTTAGAAAAATGTTGGATCATATCTATGTCATGAAAATAAATGGAACAGCTTCATCATGAACTTTGAGTTACCAGGTTAATTTTTAAATGCTTCGTTGCAGAGATTTTCGCAGCCTTCTGTCCTGAAGAGACCCCAGTGACTGCAGATCCTTTTCCTGAGCCTACTACCAAAATAACAAAATATTATATTCTTGGGCAAGTGTTTTCAAGGACATACGCACTCTAAAATTGTTTGGCTTGGGTTTTTTTCCAGAATCCCTGACCATCTGGTTTTGGTCCCAAGAGGGTCTGTAAATTGACAATAGCTACCTTTGATTTTCTATATGAATTTTGGGGAAAGCTGTGGGGAGAGTATTCAAGGGCTAAAGATCTTGGATTAGCAATCCTGTAGCAATTCTGTTGCCTTGTTAATATCATTTCACTATTTCCAACAGAATGTCTAACTCCTGGCCTGTCTACACTTCTTGTGCTAGAACTTCATTCTACCATCCCTTCAGGGAGCTTGACTATGTTGCAAAATAATGGAAAGTCTTCCTGACTTTATGGAGGTTACAACCACTTCACTGAATTTTCTGAATTTTTTGATTGCCAATAGGAAGGCTGCAAGTCAGGACTATTCACTAATTTTGCTTTAGGTTATGCCCTCACTCATGTGATTTCAATGGTAATTCTACCTTTCTTTCATGGCCAGTCAAGATAAAAAGCATAATTTTTGTCTGCACGGAGGAACTAAATTTCTTGGAATTTATTTTGATTTTCAAAGGATCCCCTCATGAAAAATAAAGATACTTTTTCAACAATTGTCTTTGCTTCAATGTGTAGATGAAGCAGACCTCTTCTTAAATTAGAAAACCTTAGACATGTGATCACTCCAAAGAACATTTCTTCAGTGTTTTCATATAATAACAGAATACTGGAATATTGGCTGAAAAATGTTTCAGGGTACAGTCACATTTCTGCAGGGAATCAATGCTCATTCATCTTCAACAGATTGGAGAGTGTTGGGTGCACTTGCTCTTGATTATGCAGCAGCAAAAACTGGGAACAAAGCATTGGTATTCACTGAAATAGACTGAAGATATCAAAACACATAACTGCTCAGCTAAAATCTTCAAACAAATCTCTTTTATTAGCTTAATTTTATTTTTTTTGGAATTGTGAGTAACAGAACAGATCAAGTCTGACAATTTTGCAGCATGATGAGCAGTGAAGGAACAGGTTGCTTTTTTTTAGCTTAAAAGTGGTAAGAAATTGTGCCTTCCCATACACAGGAGATTTAGCGGCATCATCTGGCACTCATTTGGGAAACACTTCACTTGGAATGGGTTGGTCATTGAGAACAGCCAGCATGTTTGCAATTGCTTCTTCTGCCATCATACGGATGGCTTGGACTGTTGCCGTTCCAATGTGTGGGGTTATGATGACGTTATTCAGGTTTAATAAAGGATGATCTCTGGAAGAAACAGAAGGAACAGAATGTATTACACACGGAACTTACTCTGCTGCTATCCCATGCTAGCTGTGAAGAACTGAACCTCACGAAGCAGCAATGCAACATTCAGACCAAAGCACAGAATGAGCACAAAGCTGTGGGACGCTTGCTTACATATTTCTTCTTCCTCTCCATCCATCTTGCTCAGTGCCTGGCCCACGAGTCAGGCTGGCAAAGAACCGACAGGGGTGGGAGAGGGGAATAACATGTTGTTTATTTATGATTGTGCAAGATAGGCTGAGGTTTTGCCCTTAGAAAGTGAGTCTCCCCATGGAGACCAAAATTATGAGCACACTTTGAACACAGTTTAAAACATTTCAGATTAACAGAATGGGAAACAAGTTTCTTTACCTTGGCAGAGGCTCAGGGTATGTCACATCCAGAGCTGCAGCCCTAATAACCTTATTCTGGAGAGCTTCTACCAATGCATCTTGATCAATAACTGCACCTGCATTGAAATGAAATCTTGATATCCTGATGAGTTAATGAACACATTTTTACCTATGAGGGGGAGGGGAAGGTCTCCAGGGTCAAGGGACAAAAACTAGAGGCTCTCCATCTGGTAAGAAAATAGAATGCCTTTTAAATAATCATTAACCAAACAAACCAAAGATTTTATTTATTAATCTTTAATTATGTGATGATTATCGTTATAACCACTGCCTATAGTTTTTCCTGGGATGAGACCAGTTTCAGTCTTTTCATCATTTTGACATTTCCTGTATTATTATAGACAAATCATTTAATCTCTGCAGACTTTCCACTCTTTCATTTCTGCTTTGTTTACTGAAGCGATAATCTCTCTCGTATGCTTGTTCAGTGCCAACAGATTTCTCATCCCATGTGAGGTTTCCTTTCTACACTGCCGCTCCAAATGTTAATGTTTCCCCTTGTACCCTGTTCTCCCTCACTGATGATAAACCTTTCAGGTATTTCCACTAAAACCCACTGTCTCTAGAATAAGGCTAAAGAGAACCAACCATCTAATGAGCATCCCTAATTTCCATAGGACCTTTGAAAACATAGCATATGATCCACATGTCACCCATTTGTAGACTGCCAGCTACTTCATGACTCAAACAACGGAGGGATACCACAGACTGGGGCTGGAGAGGGGAATGCCAACACAATCAGACAAAACACAACCTTAAGTGTGCAGCCACAGTGATTTCAGATCCACCTACCTCGGCTGATGTTTACAAGAGTAGCTGTGGGTTTCATCAGCCCCAGTTCCTCTTTCCCAATCAGTTTGTGAGTCTCAGGAGTCAGGTTCACAACCACCATAACAAAGTCAGATTGCTGCAGCAAGTCTTTCATCTTTGCACAGTAGTGGGCACCAACAGCCTCTTCCTCCTCCTTTCTTCTGAAGGAGAAATGTACACATACCCAACTTGACATAACCATTTCTAACTGAGTTTAACAACCAATCAGCTCTAGCAGAGTTCCAGAAAGCACAGAAACTGAGAAGTTTGATACCAGCATGAAGGGTAAGTCATTGATAGGCACAGATGATGGAATGGATGCAAGAAAGGATGAGGGCTAGAGGGAGCAAGAGGCTACAGGAGTCATGGGACACTGGAGGAGTGATGTGCGAAAGCAAAGCGCACAGGCTGGGGATGCAGTCAGACCCCACCCTTCTGTCCTGTGTCTATGCCAATTCCTGTGGAGCCTTTCCTTGCCTGACATGCCAGCTACGACTTGCGGTTGAAAAAAAATGAAGTGTGAAAGAAAGGGTACTACAAACCCCTGAGAAATTAATACATTTGTCTTTGCCAGTGTGATAAGTGATCTGGCTAGGCTGAGGAGACTGGCTGGGAGGAACAGGGATGCTGCCAGAAGCCTGAAGCAGAGTCTGACAGGACAGGGGACACCACAAGGGTACAGGACCTGGTTTGCTTGGACAACATCTCCTGAATGCTTACACGGCCCTTGTTTCAAACTGGTAGTGTCTAACCAGGGCAGGGGGAGCTGCTTCCTGAGAGGAGCAGGAGGGAGCCAAAGTGAGGAAGTGGCGGCACAATGGTGCTTGTCACACTGCTTACAACTGCCACAAGTGCATGGGAAGGCTGGGGACACAGCAGAGCTGTGGCTTCCGTCACTGCCCCTGGACAATTAAATGCAGAAACCAGACGTCTTTACCTCCGGTTTCTGTTATGGTACAGGATCCTCATGTTGAAGGCTCTGGCTCGCTGAGCCACTTTGTATCCAATGCTGCCCATCCCAATGATCCCAAGCGTAGCTCCAGTTACTTCCACTCCCAGCCAGTCAACAGCAAAGTTCCTTGTGTCTGGAGACACTGCAATCTGGCAGCCTGCATGTAAATACATGTTGAATGGGTACAAATCAGCCATAAACATAGGCCTGGGGGAAAGGAAAGGTTTATCACCATCACAGCCCTGGGGCTCTGGAGCACTCCTTACAAAACACCTTTGTTGATTTTGACCAGTTTATATAAGGGCCTGGATGGTGCCAATTCCTGCACCCAGGTCTGAAGCCAGTAACACAGTGGATCCTGGCTGGGTACTGTGCTGGAAGGAATGACACCTTGGGGAATTAACTCTTCCACAGCTGGTGTGTTTTCTTGGAAGTTCAAAAACAGCTTATTTGAAGCCACCCGGCAAGCACTGACTTCACTTTTTTTTTTTTAGCTGGGGTAAATCTCTCCATATCTTTCTTGGATCACAATGCAAAGAAGCCTCACTGCTTGAGTAGGGGTGAAGGTTTCAAATTCCAACTCAGCCAGGGATCTCTGTGAGTTTTTATACAAAGAACTTGAGGTTCAAAAAGATGCAATAGTGAGAAAACATAATGGGGAAAAAGACATTGTTTCATGCTCAGGGGTGGTAGAGCAGCAGTAACAAAAAGGCCATGAGTCCCTGAAGACAGAGTCAGCTTCTTGTGAAAGTCTCTACTGAGACCTGCCTTCCCCAGAAAGGCATTATGTAGCAAGAAGTGGGGAAAGAACCTGCTTTTAGGGACACAAACTAATGCTGGTAGTAGAACTCATAATAGCTTTGTCAAGAGGATTATCATCCATTTCAAAAATAATGCTGATGCTCTTCAGGAAATACCACCCATTGGTTTAGACAAACTCATCACAGAGGAAGGAAAAAGAAGAATTTATACTAATTACTGCTGTGGAGTTGGAGATGTGGCCACTAATGCTTTGTATCTTCCTGGAGCTCCTAATGCTTCTTTTGAGGGGAAATGCAAAGTAATGACATTCAGTTTGGATGCACTCTGTATTCAGTTTTCACAGCTATAAACAACCCACACAGTGAACAGCCAGAGAAGAATTAAGCCCCAGACATTATTCCAAACAAGATACCACAAGACTTTCAAGCACATAATTTAGACAAAAGCCTTACTCTTGTCACTGTTGCCCTAAAAAGAAGTGAGACATAGGAGAGGTAGATGCCTCTGAAAAATTTTCCCTGTAAAAGCATCCCAAGTATTTATTCAGAAAGATCATCTCTATCACAGCAAAAGCTGTGTATGCCAAAAAAGTAGCTAGGACCAAGAAAATTTAAAACATTACCTTCCACTAGTCTTCTGGCAGAGGCCAGCATCAAGGCCATTCCTATGTCTGCTGTTGGGTCTGCCACGGCGTGCGGAGTGTTGGTCACTTTTACACCAAAGCTTGAGATCAATTTCAAGTCTAAGTGATCCACTCCAACCCCAGAGTTTCCAATTACCTTTAAATTAGGCAGGCTTTCTAGAAGCTCACGGTTAATAGTGGGCCTGCACTCAAACACGAAAACAGATTGGATTTTTTTGCTCATTTCCTCTTTGTTTGCAAGAAATTCCTTCATGGTGATAAGCTGAAAGTGTTTCTTCAAAAGTGCTGCAAGCTCTTCTAGCACGCCATGAGTTCCTCCTACATCCAGGATCAAAACAGCTGGCAACTCCCCTGCCATGACCTGCAACAGGGGAATAGAAAAAATATTCCTTTGTTTGGGAGAACCCCCTGAAAGGACCAGTGATACTCCTTTAAAAGTTATCATTTAAGTTCACATGTGTAGATCAGGAAACTGATGGAACTCAATAGTGCTTTTAATCCACAGCCACTTGGTACCAGTGTGGTATGTCAGACAACTTCCAAGTACTTTTACCAAGTGATGATTTAGACTCGGAATAGGAATATCTAGGAATCTCTTACATCCAAATCCAGTCCTACAAGCAATTCTTCTCAAAGAGTTTCATTTCAGTCCTGAATCAATATTGATTTAATACAAAATTAATAACTTTTCTGGTAGCTTACTCACTAACACCTTTCTATAAGCAGTGCTATGAAACAGAGGCTGGTAGAAATTTACTCAAAGTTTCTTGCCTGTTGGTTGTGGTTGGTGAAGCCACAGGCAATACAGGATGGCACTGAGGCCCACATGGGTCTGTTAAACATCTGTCAGGGATGGTTTAGGTCTAACAAATTTGCATGAGGATGGGCCACCCTTGGATAGCTGCCTGCCTTCAGTGTTTTAAACACTCAGATCTGTACCTGAACTTACCTCATGCAAAATTTAGCACACCCATGGCTACACGCTGAACCAGTGAGGAAGAGCACTAGAGGTGATACCACTGATAACACAGTCCTTCATGCTAGAACTTTCCTCTGCCTTGAGAGTTTTGAGTCCAATCTTCTCTATAACACTCCTGCAAATGCACTCTGCAATAATATAGGGGCTCCACATGCAATCAAACACCTAATTAAAGTTCCTATTGGCAAAAACGGTATTTGAAGATTTCCTGCGTATCTTAACAAGAGCTATGCCTAATTTCCTACAGTTCTTTTTGCTGTGCTCCACTGACTTTCAGTCTCCATCCCATTCTATGTCCTAGACTTGCATCCAAAAACCTGATCAGAACAATTTTCCACAGCAGTATGCTGATTTATTCTGGGCACACAGTGCTGGCCAGCTGTGTTCTGCTGCTTCACTTCTCTCACAAATAAGCCTTCTGTGAGTAATCAGAACTCAAACCTGTGACAAAAAGGTGTCAATGTAGATTGGAAGGTTTCATCAACCATATTTCCCGTTATTCTGAGCAAATTCAGACTTACTCAACCACATCTATTAAATGGTTACAATCTCTGCACCAGTACTACTGGCTTCTCCTGGCCTTGATGTGCATTTCTGCCTCAGTTTCAGCCTGCTGCTGTACATGGGCTTGAAGGGGCGTCCATGCTAGGACAGGTCTGCAGTTCACCACAATGTCTCTGATAATACTATCTGGTTCTCAACAGCAGCAAACAAAGCAATGAGATGAACAGTGCAACCAAATTAAGGCAGACCATGTTTTTACACACAACATTCTTTTACCAGCTGAAGTTGTCAGTCCCATGTAGTTGTCAAAACTGCAAATTTCCCCAGGTGTAGTCTGCATTTCTTAAGAATATCACACATTACTAGGATAAACTAGATTTGTGTTCCAGAATGAATGATGCATAGAATAAAAGAGGAGTTGATATCATATTGTGATGGAGTTGTCCAGCAACATTAATGACCAGAACCTGGTAATCCTGGACAGCAGCTAAACCTTATGCTGTTGAGCAGGGAAAAGTGGGCACCAGACATGATCAAGTGATTGGCAGATGCCAGTAAGGCAGCACTGTATTACTCCATTTGCTTTCCTCACCACCTCCTACCCCATTACAACACACCACACATGACAGACAGAGCCAGACTTGCTTTCACTTCAGAACCACTTCCTACACTTCACAAGCAGAAAGGTGACCCGTGAGGAAGCCCCTAGCTACGAACAAATCAGCTGGTGCACTAGAAGCAGGCTAGCGGCACGCTGATGGATCTTTTCATGAGTGTGGGCATGTTGAGCCCACCACCATTCCAGCCGTGTTTGATGCACATGTGACCCATGCACTGCCTGCAGTGCTGGTCCAACAACTATGTTCTGCTCCTCCCAGGTACAATGTTAAAAATCCCACTGACAACAGCAAAACAAAAACACTTAAAGGAACCTCACAGAATGAAGGGGGGGTCTCCAGATACCAACCTTGGTCCCATCAGTTATTGCTCGTCTTCCAGCACTACATGAGTGCATCCTGTACCTCTGTTTGTAAATCACACTTCTGTGACAGCGACGTCCATGAGAAGCAATAACTGGATGAATAAATTTGTAAGCCAAATTTGACTGGCTAGACATCAAGGGAATCAGTTTCAAAAGACGCAATGCTCTGCTCCTGAACATAATTATTCAGCTATCAGATGTCTTGTCCAGTGCGCTAAATGTAACACCTGTCAAGGATATGACAATTTTGGTTTTGGACTAGTATCATCTAGAGTATCACTAAGTTCCTTTTTATTATTATTATTTTTTTAAAAAGTTGTCTCTTCTCCTTTTGTATTTACATAAGAATATATGCTTCCATGTAGGTTAACAGTCATAATCATATGTAAGTCATTGATGTAAGGTAAGTGTATTAAGTTCTGGTCCTGGCATTGCAGAGAAAACTTTGAAAATATGACTTAGGATTACGTGTAAGTTAATTAACTGATCAACTTCAGTGCTAATTGAAGCTGGCCTTATTTCGCCTGTGGAGCTTGACTGTCTCCTTATTCGCAGATTTGTTCGCTGGCACTGCTATATCACCCTGGACTGAACCAAATCATAGCAAAATAAACCTACGTAATTTTTCCTAGCTGAGTTTTCAATTTAAGTTAACAGCCTGCGTTATCCAGGATCAATTCCTCCTACTAACTTCAGAGCTCTAAAGAAGAAAACGAATTACCCGAACAACAACCAAAGTACTAACCAGGGCTGGTTTCTTCCCGACGCCGTGCCTTTCCCAGCCCAATACCACGGCAGCTGGAAGAGCCGGGAGCAGATCCTGAGCTCCTGCCCAGCCCCGCTCGCTTAACCCTGCCCTGGCTGGGGCTGGCGCTTCCAGGGAAGCTGCGGCACAGGATCACCGCCCGCTGCCTCCACTCTTGTCCGCACTGCCGGCTGCCTCTCCTCTCCCTCTCCTGCCGCCGAAGTCCCAAAAAGGCCATAAAGCAAAGCGAGGACTCGGACAGTTTTTGGAGAGCTCAGCAATTGTGGGGCAAAGTTATTTGCCACAAATTCACGTTGTTTCCCCACGGCCCAAGCTGCAGTTTGTGTGGGATTTTCATGGTGGAAACGATGCTTTTCTCCCTGCCTGCTGCCAGCTAACCTTTTAAATGGGTGTCTAGTGTGGAATTAAGGAACTAGATCGATCTGGGATGGCCTCTGCCAACGAAACCCAGTGCTGGGATGCGCTGGTTTCGCTGCCTTCACTTCCATGGGACGCTTGCCTAGAGTGCTCCCGCAGTGGCATTCTGATGGGAAGAGCCATGGGAGAGCTCATGGAAGCACAGTGCGAGTCCGGCGGTAGCTGGGCAGGGCAGCTAGGTACGGGGAGTGATGGTACTGGGGCATGAAAATTATCATTGCTGCGGGTGAATGCACTGAAAAAACCTTCCATAACCAAGAGATGCAATAGCACAGAGTCAGAGAATGGTTGGGCTGCAACATCGATACCCAACCATGGGCAGGGACACCTTTCGCTAGACCAGGTTGCTCAGAGTTCCTTCCAACCTGCCCTTGAACTCTTCCAGGAATGGGGCATCCTCTGAGCATATCTCCAAGACCAAATCCCATGGAGGCACGGGGAACGCGCTAACATCAGAGTGGTCAGCAGCAGACAGCCGGGAACCTGGATTCTGCCACCTCTGTTCCCTCCTCCCCGCACCGCCGATCCCCGCGGCACGGCTCCGAAGCCCACCTGCAAGGGGGGACGCGGCCGTCCCCGGCGGGCCCAGCTCCCGTCGGGAATGGCGGCCGTCCCGCCCCGCAACGCGCCGGAAGTGCGCGTGTCGCCGTGCCCGCCCTTCCGGTTCCCGCCCGCGCCGCCGCCGCTCCGTGTCTCTGAGGGAAGGACGCCCGCGGGGTGTGTGGGCTCGGGCTGGGCGGGCCGGGGGAGCTCAGTGCTGGCGCTCGGTACCCGCCGGCGCCCCGGGAGGGAGCGGGGAGGCTGTCAGCTCCAGGGGCATCATCCCTTTCGTCCCGCAGGCTCGTCAGCCGGCCGCCAGGATGTCGTACATGCTGCCGCACTTGCACAATGGGTGGCAGGTGGACCAGGCCATCCTGTCGGAGGAGGACCGGGTCGTGGTCATTCGCTTCGGGCACGACTGGGACCCCACGTGCATGAAGATGGATGAGGTCCTGTACAGCATCGCCGAGAAGGTAAACAGGAGCTGTCGGCTCGTTGTGAGCTCGGTGTTCCCCATAGATTGCTTGGAGCCTGGGGCAGCTTATCACTGGGGTTCTGCACAGGTGTCCCAGCTTTAGGAGGCAGCGGGAGGGCTGTGTGGTTTCACTTCCACGAGTGTCTCCTAAAGACTGCCCTGATGTTTGCAGTGTTCTGGGGGGGTGAAAAGAGCATCGCAGACGTTCGGAAATCGAGGCTGCTGCCTGTTAATAACCTGTCAATGAATGGCGTTCAGGCAGAAATAATGCTCACTGGTAGGGCTGCTGTGGCTCCAGGTAATGCAGCGCTCTCATTTTACAATGGAAATGTGTGGTACCTTCAGGTTTCCCTCTGAGAATAACTTGAAAAACTGCTCTCATTTTGGCTCTTAAAAATGGTGATGAGCTAAAATGTGCGGGATGGTGTTGCTTAATCTGTCGTTGATATCATTCTGATTAATCTGTCAGTGATGTTATCTGTGGAGACCAGTAGCATTCCACTGAGTTTCATGGACTGAATTAAATTTTGAGAGCCAAACTCCACAGCTGTTTTCAGATGGAAACTGAATGATTACCAACAGCTGGTAACTTGTTTAAGAAAGATACATATATAGGAAAAATTAGATTGTTACAATACAGTCAGCTGTTCATTTACTTGCTAAAGGTTTATTATTATTGTGAAGCAATAGATGGTAGAATACTGACAGTTCTTTAACTGAAACACATGAAGAAAGAAGCAAAAAAATCTGTAACAGAAATGGTGACTTGGGTAGGAAAAGGTGCCAGCTATCATAGAAATCATAGAATGGTTTGGGTTGGAAGGGACCTTAAAGACATCTCATTCCAACTCTCCTGCTGTATCCTACACTAGACCAGGTTGCTCAGGTCCCATCCAGCCAGACCTTGAACACTGCCAGGAATGGAGCATCCACAACTTTGCTGCCTTCATACAAAATACTTTGCACAACTTGACATGGAGTTGTTTTTGTGATTTACATTGTGTTCTGAAGCTTTTTTAAATAACCTGTGTCTTGAAAATACCCCCAATTAAATATCTATACCCACAGCCAGGGGTCAAGATGTATTAGAATGCAGTAAAGAATTGTGACATGTTTTAATTCAGTTGTTTTGTATTTAGCTTGGTGGGAGTGTTGTGCTCAGATGCTGTTAGTATGGACTTGTGGCAGGATCTTGGCAATTTGGCAGACCTGCTGGCAGCTAGGGGTGACTGGCTGAAGAAAGAACAAAGTAACTTCTTATTTAAAAATCTCCCTCTGCAGAAATGGCAAATTAAAGGGGGAGATCCTACCTCATCCTCTTGCTTACAAGCCATGTTTGGATCTCTGCTGTTTTAAAGAGTGAGTAAAAGTTCCAATTGTACAGGTGTTTATTCTAGAGAATTATACAGAATGTTAAAGTGCTATAATCGCAGGCTACAGACAATGTGGCCTTGTTTTACATTTGTTACCCTGGTGCAATATTCTTGTAGACTACAGCGTGTTTTTGGGTAGCAGTACTGTATCTGAACTTTATGACAGGAGAGCAGGGGTTTTATTCCAGTTTGAATTCTTGAGTGGAAAAACAAACTAGAATTCTGTATGAAAATTCAAAGTAGATTATTTTCACTGAAATGTACTCCATTTGCAGTTGACTGTGTTTTTTTCCCCAGTGTTACATAAAAAAGATGCAATGTTTCACTGAATGTCAAAACAAATCGTAATTGTAAGATGTTAGATTTTTTTTTTTTTTGCTTTGTCAGGCTTTCAATCAAACATTGGTTGGAACAAGGATTGTTTCACAAATTTTGTCTTAAAGAACTTTTCTAAAAATGCACTTTTTTCTTTTCTTTAAAAGAAACTCATAAAAACCTATTCCCTGAAATAACGGGGATTGGTTTGCTAAATTAATACATCTTGTTTAAGACATAATTTTTCTATGACTGAACAGTGTAAATTGGATAACTGTTGTATTGGATCCCTGTGGGTTTAGGGAGGATTTTTCAAATGTTGTGCATTTATTTAACCATAATCAGAAGTGTGAATAGCTGTGGCTTTTCCTCAAACATTAGTTGTGCTTCTGCATTTCTGCTAAGGTTACATGAAAAGTGAGAGAAGGCAAGAAGGTGGGGCAGGGAAAGAGGTAGCAATAAAAAAAGCATATAGGTATTTTAACTACTGGTGTTTGTAATTAAACGCTGGGCAAAGTTAATCCATTTAATGAGGTCTGTAATTTTCAAAATTATTAGCTGTAAGTGCTGCTCTTGGCAGTACAATGTCTTTTTCTTTTCCCCTAGAAATTTATCACCTTAACAGCATAATTAACAAGAAAGAAATTTCAAATAAATATTGCCAGTACAAACTTTTGATTTTGTACTTGCTGTGTTCAGTTCAGTAATGCAAGTCTGCCAGCCACCTTCAAGTCATTTGTTGCAAGAGCTAGTCAGTTCCTTTTTTTTTTCTGTGTTTCTCGTCCATAAAGTAGTACTGTGTTCTTTTAAACAGAAAAAACACTCTCTAGAAACTGATTAGGAGGATGAGAAGATGCAATCTTGGATCTTGTTTCAGATTTTCTTGGGCATTTGGGCTCTAAGGTTTGCTTTTCAAAGGCAGCTGAAATCTTAAGAACTAAAAAAAAAAAAGAACTATTTATTTACCTCTGACAGAAATTTCAAGAAACTTCACGATTTTTGTCATTCGTCCTAGTCAGTCATATTTCTGTGCCACTTTCATGTTGAAGGAATTAATTTATGTATTTTTTAGAAGGATATTGTTAATGAAGGAAGCCAGGGAGGAGAACTTCAGAGGACGAATGAGTCCCATGGCATATGATGTTTCCTGTTCACTATCAAAGTGTGTGATCTTCATGAAGACTGGATACAGAATCTTTAACTGATGTTAAAAGTCCTGTAGATTTCTTTCCTTTATAGTCTTGAGCCGTTCAGTTAAAGGACTTCATAGCAGTCCTCAGGCGGATACAGTTCTGTGAATTATTAGAACAGCCTGTAACTGTAGCCAGGCAGTAATGTACTTCTGGGTTTTCTACATGCAAATGCAGAAATGTTGTTTGTGTAGAAAATTGTTCAGTAGTGTAGATTGATTGGGCTGATTTATGAAGCTGCCATGTCTGGGGAGAAGGGGGAAAACCAGCAAAATTGAAGCCCCATCTGTGAAAGCAAGTCATAAAATTTTGAATCCATGCTGCTGTTTGACTTAGATTTCACACTCTACCCTGTCCCCCATGAACAGCTGCTCCAATAGCCTGGTACGGCAGAGAAAGTTTTGGATTGAAAGACAGGTAAGGGAAGTCAGGAGTGTCAGTTAAAAGCATTTTCAGAGACAGATACTATCTTTAGTTGTTTTAGCACAAATGAGGTGCTGCCCAGAAGGAGGTCTCTCACTAGAGTCTTGATTTTGGTTTTTTTGTTTTTTTGTTTTTTTTTTTCAGAAAGCAGTTGACTTACTGCGACAAATTTACTGTATTTAGTGTACGTTATGAGGTTAAGCACTTTCAGAATAAACTTGTGTTATTATGTGTTCAACTTCTAAAATACTACAAGGTTCTTTCATATTGTCTTTACAGTAAAACTTTGGTTTATATTACCAAACTCAGTGTAGTCTCCCCTGTAACTACTGCAACTGCTTGTATTTAGTGGGGTTTGCTTGTTTAGAGTTACATTTTATTCTTGTTCTGAGGTTCTTGTTCTGTATCATCAGTTACAACCCTCAAGTCAGAAAGATAATTTGTTTGCAACCACTGCCTTGGCAGGGTAGCAAAGCTGGTTTTGTACAGGAATGTAGGTTTTCAGTTGACAGCTCTGGCTGAGCAGTGGATTCATGTCTCAAGAGTGAGAGGTCAGCCTTTGGTTTGTCTCCACAAACCATGCACATCCATAGCAGTCTGAATCCATAAATACTTCCGTTGCTTTTGCTTAAATCCAAGCCTAAGCTAAAGCTTTGTGAGTTAGAGCTGGCTGTGTATGAAGCCAGCTCAGATGCAGCTCTGTACTGCTGCTATCTTGGCTCCAGTATTGTGTCTGAGACAGGAAATGCTTCTTCAGCCTCTAAAACTTTTCAATACTATGCAAAAAGAGATATTTGAGTCTCTGCAAGGCTTGTCTCGTGTTGAAATAAAATGCCTCTTAGTGACAAGCTTGCCCAGCCTGGCACATTAAATTGCCCAGCCCCTAAACATTAAATAAGCCATTGCAGTTCTTCTCCATCATCTTCTCCATGTGTTTATGTGGTCACTCTTTAGGTCTGAATCTCGATCTCCTGCTGCTATCCTTGGCAGCCAGTGTCCACACAACAAAGCAGACCCTCATTCAATGTGCTTGCAAGCTAACTCATTTTGGAGTGGTGATCTTGCCAAATTTAAAATTAGGAAAACGAGGCATAAAGAATAGAGCCATTTTTAAAGTTTTGGATTCAAATTTGAGTACAGCTTTAAGGTCTGCTTTAGACTTAATGTGAGTTTTTCAGCAGGCAAGATTGTCATCAGTTTTACTTCTATAAAAGTAGGTCAGAGAGAAGGAAGGTTTAATTAATGTCTTGAATGCTTAGATTCTGGTGATGGCTTGCACATGCCAAGGTGATTTGAGTGATCCAGTCCTTTTTAGTAAGATTTATATAACAAAATAAGACTTGTATAGTCTGTTTCTCTTGTATGAAATCCTAGGCTGTTGATGATCACTGCTAGTGACAAGCATTTCTGGTTCTGCAACAGCTCAACTAAATTAAGTGTGTATAATCTCAAACTAACTTTAAAAGGTTTTTTTTTTTGTTCCAGTACTATCTGGAGTACAGAGTTCTTGGAAGTAAAATTTTGGTTTAGGAGTGCTTTTGGAATGGTATTCTGGTGCAACATGATGTAAATCTCCTTGGACTAATCTTTCACTGAACAAAACAGGTCCTAAGATGTTTTATTAATGCTAGGTTTACATTAAAATAATTTTCAAAACTTCACAATAAGTAATTATTCAAAGAGGGTGTGCTCTGTCAAAATTGCTGAACGTGTTGTAGGAATTTCCCCACATGCTGAAGGTGTGCTGCTGATGCTAAAAATGCCAGCAAGGTGGAAGAAGTAATGATAGGATAAAATGAAAATGGTTCCTCAGGTGTTTTGCTTTCTAAAATAAGGACCAAAACTCCTCAACTGCCTTTTGCCTGCCAGGGCTCACCAGGGAGTAGCTTCAGTCACTTCTCAGCAAAATTGTGTTGCCTCTGAACATCCCATTAAGGTTCTTGAAAGTCTTTAATGTAAAACTGATATGAGTGTGAAGGATCCTTTCAGAAGGTTTGATATTATGACTGTTTTAGTTTACAAGGCTTTACCTCTTGCCTGATTTAGAACATGGCTTAAATGGGATGTTTTCATTAGAATATTTACTGAATCTGGGACTCTTAACTAGTTCCATAAAAGCGCAGTAAAAACTTTAAATGCTCTTTCACTCTAGAAGAGATTTTACTTTCTTTGCTGGTAACACTTACTTACATTCTCAAAGCGCAATTATTTTTTATAATTTTGAAACTGTCTTGAAGCAGAAGTCCATTAAAATTTACTTACTCTGCACTTCTGAGAGTTTTTTTGGTAAATAAACATCTCCATACTTTATCAGCAAAGTGCCTGATAGGATGTCTACGTACAGGCTACACAATATATCAAATTTTTTTTCATACAACCTAATCCTGCTCTGTGAACTAAAATAAAATATTGTTCCATCAGGCAGCTGTTATACTCATAATAGCATTTCCAGACTTTTGATAGCAGAATAACAAGTGGGAATCACTGTCATGAACAGTGAGTTTTTCATAGATTTTTAGACCATGTGTATTAACCTCAGGCTGGTAATTCTGGGCAGTCAAAAGGGAGGGACCAAAATTATGTTAGCAGGTAACTGAGGATGGGGAGGCACAATTGTGCACTCTTGGTGTAGTGCATAAGTATTTGATAATATTCCTTACAGTTAAATGTTTGTGCAATTTAGGTGACTTCTGACTTAGAATGTCATGTGTATGTGTGTTCATTTCTACTGTGCACTTATGAGCTGAGTTTAGAAACCAAAACTTCCCCTAATTCCATGTAATGACAAGTATGCTATATCTAGGAAACAAAAATGTGACATGGTTTTCTTGCAGGAATGAAGGCATTGACTGTGACATTAGAGGGGAGGGATTCTTTTGCATCTGAGTAACTCTGTAAAATGAAAGCCAGTTTTACCAGAATTGTCCAGACAATAGCTTCTCATCAGGTCTTACTTCTTTAGCAATTACACTTTTAAGTTTTAGCTTTGCATCTCTCAAAAAAGCTACCAGTTTAAAAATTAAATCATAAGTTTCCTTTTCATTTAATGAGTCTTGTTAGACAAATTGGATGTTATAGAGGGGGAAAAATGCTTGGAGGCAGGCACTCCAGGGCATTGTAGATCATTAATTTTCTGAAGTTTATAAGCAGCTGATGATAGAGGCAAGATGTGTCAGCTTGGCTTGCACAAAGCAGTTATTCTACTTGTTTAGAGCTGTGCATGTCACTGTGAGTTCTCAGTTCTATATAAAGGGCATTTGTTTCTCTGGATAGCATAGTATCTTTCCAGTTGACACTGGATGTGAAATGAGCTTCTTGGCTATACTGAAAAATATTTTCCATGTTCATTGGTTGTTGTGGTTAACAATAAAAGCAAGGCTGATTATTAATTTATTCTGATGTTATGACTTAATAATTTGGAAAATAAATGTTACAATAATGAAAACTTGAGTCTTTTAATTGATTATATATATATTGCTTTTGTATTTCCTGTTTTCTTCTGTTTAGGTTAAAAACTTCGCTGTTATTTATCTTGTGGACATCACTGAAGTACCAGACTTCAACAAGATGTACGAGTTGTATGATCCCTGTACTGTCATGTTTTTCTTCAGGTATGTGATGGTTCTGGAATGTAACTCATTTAAACTTTCTGTATGTCAAATACAGTGTCTCAGCAGATAATTTCCAAATGCATAATAGCACACTCATGCCTATGTTTACATTGCTTTATAGAAGAGTAAACTGATTTTATAGGATAGCCTGGTTACAAGAGTGCAAATTAGTGGTAGTGAAAACTGGGTTTATTATCCATTGTTCTTAGTTTTAAATCTCAAACTTCTTGTAGAAAATACTGTAGTCAAGCTTGATACAGCAGTCAAGCTTGCCAAACTTGCTTTCAAGATAAATCAAAAGTAGTAAGGGTTTTTTGGCGTTAAGGTTTCTACATTGATGAGATAAAATGTTCTGCTGACAAGTATGGAAGTCTCTCTGGAGGCAGACAGTAGTGGAAAGAAATACAAACAATAAGGAATATGCTGAAGGATAATTGCACTGAGTAGCCATTTTGGGGCATGTTTAGAGTCCTTATTCTTGCTTTAAAAATTGTCAATAAAATGTCAGCTTGAGTGAGAGGGGTGAATATTCTTCCTTTAATGCTTGTTTTGCAATCCTGTTTATGTCATAAGGGCTTCCTTTGATCCTACAAAGCATTTGGTGGGGGGGGAGGTTTATAAGATTTCTTTCTGAATTATAATACCACATTAACTTGGTTTTTTGTTCTTCCTCTTTAAAGGAACAAACACATCATGATTGATTTAGGTACAGGTAATAACAACAAGATCAACTGGGCAATGGAAGATAAGCAGGAGATGATTGACATTATAGAAACTGTTTATAGAGGAGCCCGCAAAGGTCGAGGTTTGGTGGTATCGCCGAAAGATTATTCCACTAAATACAGATATTGATGTTTCTTTGGGCTGCCTTTTTTCATAATTCTATGTCCACTTAAATTTATTTCTGTGTATGTGTGTACATATATATATATTAAAAGAGAAAAACCCTACAAGTCCTTGAATTTTGAGCATAATTTGAATTATTTAAAAGATTTGTATTATTTTGAGAAGTAGACTCAAAGCCTGGAACTGTCTTGACAGCTGTAATACTACTACAGCAGAATTTTGGGCTTTTCTTTTTTAAAGACTTTCTCCTTTGTTGTCATTTTGGTATTACATATTTTTGTACACAAAAAGCCTGTATGCAGAAAAACATTTAAACTGGTTTTGTTTGCTTTTATTACACAAATACCTGGGAAAACGATATTATAGCTTTTTTAAAAGAATAAAGTGAGTTCCACTTACCACCTTATTTTTTTTTCAGCTCATTTAATTTAAGAATTAAAACAGTGTAATTGGATACAAATCTGTAATGTTGAAGACTTCTTACTTTTGTCAGGATTTCCTTGTGTATCATATTAGTCTTCTGTATCCACTAAAAATGGGAATAAAGCACCAAGGTGTATTTATTAATATTTAGCAGAACTCAGAGAAAACATCTCTTGTGACTTTGCTCACTACCACACTCCCATCAGCCTTATGGACTTGTGGTGCCAGACTCTTTTTCCACAGTGGTTGTACACTCAAGCTTTGAAGCACTTGGTGAATTGTGCAATGTGAAAGCATAATTCCAGTTCTGGAGCTGGCTGCAGACAGCAGCTGAGGAAACACCAGCTATGCTGTCACTTTATCTCCAGTTTGTCTACTGGTATACCAACATGCACATGTACTTCGGAGACTTGGATTGGATTCCACTGTGGCATTGCTTTTGAAATTTCTATTTGCATTTCTGACAACCTTTATGGTAATGAAGTTGATGTTGTGTGGGGGTTTGTATTTATAGGATTAATTAAAACCAAGCCAGTCTAGCTCCTTTCTCCAGAAGGAAGAAATCCAGTTTGTTACAAGACAAAGAATTTACTACCAAGTGTGTTGTAGAGGATTTAGAAAGTGTGAAGTAAGTAAAACAAAAGGGTCTCAATTTCTGCTGAAGTTAGTCTGGTTTAGAGTGGTTATTGATTTTTGGAATCATTTGTGTTGGAAGGGACTGTCAGCCTCCCAGTCATAGTAGATTCCACATGGTCAGGGTGCCCAGGATTATGACCAGTGTTGAGTATCTTGGCTGGACTAGATGATCTTCCAACCTTGGTGACTCCATGTTCTCTAAGGATGGAGATTCCTCAGCCTTTCTGGGAGGCTTGTTCTGCTGTTTGAGCACCTTCACAGCTGAAAATGGCGTTCCTTGCATCTAGCTGGAATTTTCTGTTTTCCAACTTCTGTTGAGTAATCCTGGTGTACAACACCTTCAACAAGTGTCTGCTCTGCCATGGGGTAGTGGTTGGCAGCAAGAATCCACATCATTTCTTAAGGCTGGACTAACAGATTTCTCTCAAACCTTGTATCTGCTGTACTCCATATCTTGGCCCTGTTTTACCTCCCTCACACCACTGCACCTCTTGAATTGGGGAGCCCCCAAAGTGACAGAATATTGTGGGTGTGGGAAACGACTTGCTGGCCCTTCCTGTGCTAATACTGACCAGTGAGTTGCTGCAGCCTGGGCACCCTGCTCCCTCAGTCAGCCTTTCTACCAGTCCCCTTTCCTGCAAAGCAGTGCCAGCCAGCCCCTCAAACTTGCCCACCCTGGGATTTTGAACTTCATCAAGGTCCTGCTGGCCGATTTCTCCACCCTGTCCTCCAGCATACCAACCTCTCCCCCTAGTCTGACAGTACATGCAAATCTACACTGATTAAAGCATTAATTAGAATGATTTCTTGATATTAATGAAGGCTGTAATAGAAGCATTTCTCCCTCATTAGCTGAGGTATTCTGTTAACTGGGCAATGCTTCAGTTTCTGCATTATGATAAAAGGCTCCTGTTACATTTCAAGCTAAATCTCTGCAAAGAGTGCCAATGTTTTGGTGTACGACCACCTTATTAAAGTCAGAGCAGATTTCCTGTTTTCTGACTACCACTTTCTTCTTCTGGTCATACTTGGTAACTAGAACTCCTCATCTATTTCCAGGTCTTTAAATAAAATAAACTTTTCATCAAAACAGCTAACATTAAAGAACTGAAATTTTCACAATATTAATGCCTGGGTCCTGTTACCTGTACGGGCTTGGGTCCTGTTACCTGTACTGGTGTGCAAAGCTTTGGGTGGGCTTGTGCAAAGAGCAACAACTGTGCAGTTGTAGCCTAAATACTGCCTTTTTTTTTTTTTTCAGAATGGTTTATTCTAAGAACATATAAGCTAAAAAGGCAACACATTTTAATAAATACATTTTCATACATTGAAAACATTTGTGATTGGGCAAGTCCACATTATAGGACATAGTATTCTATCCAAAATAGTGGCTTTGACCACTCTGAAACTAACTAACTTTTTCAGCTCCAGGAAATACACTGCCCCACTAAGATGAACAAACCCAGGTTTCTATTTTTTCCTGGGGCAATAGTTTAAAATTTTTTTTAAGATTCTTTTATGACATGATGCAAAGCACATTCATCTTCCCGTAATATTTTTTATCAGTGTGACACCTGACTGTAAAATCTCGGAGTCAGTGCTATGCTGTTCTGCCTTTAATCTGCCTCAAACACATCCTCATTTCAGTGCTGCAAAGATCAGTGAATAAGTAGGTTAGTGATTTATTCATGAACGTGATTCAGCACAGAGATAGGAAGATCTCTGTACAGTTAAATACATCTTTGTGGATTGTCTTTCTGCATTTCTGAAAATTACTGCAGAATGAATAGATAAAACTAATTTACTTCAGAATATTTACAGACATTCCTTCTTTCACTGGGTAAGAAATTCCAATGACGAGAATAATTGATGTGTCTCAATTTCAATCAGGAAGGTGTGCAACAACATCACTTGCATCCACAGAACACAGGAGCAGTGCTGCCTCATAAATACTTAGAACAGAGTCAGGCATCCATCAGGGAGGGGGCTGGCATATAAAATCCAGAACACAATCCTGAAATGTAGCATGATTTTATATTATACAGTGATTGTCTGTAATTTACTGCTGTGTTTGGGGTGTGCTCCAAGCCACACTGGGAAGCTGTAGCAGGTTTAAAAGCACAGGTACATAAATTTATATCACCGAGAATCCTCAGATAGGTTAGCATTCCTGAGGGACAGGAATGGCAGGCAGGAGTACTTGAAGACACACACATTTCACTATGAATGGTCAGCCTCAGTTTACACACTTGGGTGAGTTAGCACTAGCCCCTTGTACATGGCACTCAGCTGCAAGAGGCAGCAAGATGCAGTTTATCTTTTGTAAAACTTGTCGCATTCTTTGACTCTTGGCAAAAAGAAAACCCAAGGTATATTAAATATGTTTTTTAAAAGTACATTTTTTTAAAAGTACACTTTTAAATCCAAGAAAATGCAGACATACTAAATATGTAAACATCATTACACGCCCAAAACTCAAAACTAAGTGGAAATTACTAAAACGCAGAAAATCTTAAGCGAATGTCTTTACGCCCAACTCTTTGTTGCTGTTTTCTACCCCAGCCTCTGTCATCAGGTCAGCAACTCGCTTCTCAAGGTCATTGATGCGCTCACCCATTTCTTCCAGTAAAAAGTTAAAGATCACTTATGTATAAGTAAGAGTTCTAGAGTTTTACAGGTTTTCTTCTTCTGTAAGAAGAACAAGCAGCCTTCTTCCAGATGTGTCAGCCTTTTACTTGTTTAATGCAAGAAGAAGCATGCACGGTATTGTTAGAACACTCCCCAATCTTCTCTTACGACAGATAAGTATACAAATTGTTAGTATCAAAGACCTTTGCAAATACTCACGAGTGAATTGTGTAGGAGATTGTTTTCTTTCTGATGAACTAGTTTAGGGGATGCCATACAGTTAACCTACACAATCAGAATATGTGTGCGACCCAAACATTATTCAGGAAACAGCTGCTTCCTGAAAGGTCGAGTTTCTGAAAAAAAAAAAATGCTTCAGAAAGCAGAGGTAGGTTCTGTAAGTACATGTACTAGAACTCAGAACCCCTTCAGCTCTGATTTTCGCCTTTTGAAGGCTCATCTTGTCGTGCTCAGGCCAACAGCTCCTTTTACACTGTGGCTCGTTTGAATTGCATTTTTGAAGATGGATGCTTTTTAAAATGCACCTTCAGAAAATCTTTACACATAATTCGATGCTTATTTTACTTGAAAGCCAGAATTGCTGCAGAGAGACTACCTCGCTACTTGTAGTGAAACATATTATTTAGGATTTCCTCCTTAGAAAAAGGAATATATAAACAGCCTGGAGGTGGGGGAGAAGTCAGATGCCTTCACATCATAGCTGTTTAGCCACGTCACTCCTTATACAATTAAACAATTTGATGTTTAAGAAAGAAGCCCACCCCGCTGTCGGAAGGCAAGCCCCCTCCCGCACCCATCAGCGCGCAGGAGGGCCCAGCCACGGGATCCCAAATCCAGCCGCGGGTACCCCACGCTCCAAAGAGGATATTCCTCAGCGTTAACTTTTCCGTCAGAGCTTCAAAATTCTCCTGCAGCCGGCACAGCAGATTTTCCGCCTGCAGGGGTGGGGAAAGGTGAAATAAACACAGGGGAAGCAGAAGGCAGGAGCCCCGCAGCCGGGGCACCCAGCCCGGCCCCGCTCACCAGCTGCGGCAGCTCCACGGCTCCCGGCGGGACCGCGGCCGCCATCGGCTCCGGCCCCAGCCCCGGTTCCGTCCCCGGCCTCGGTTCTGGCCCTGGCTCCGTCCCCGACCCTCCGCCCGCCTCCGCGGGGCGGGCAGCGAGCGCACGGCTCCGCCCGCACGGCTCCGCAGGGAATCCTTAATTACCAGTCCCTTATTTGCCGAGGGAATCGTTATCCCGTGCGGCAGTAACTAAATAAGGATGTCGAGGATTGATCTTAAGAGGTCTTCCTTTTTTTTTTTTTTTTTTTTTTTAAAGGTCTGCCCTTTTTTTTTCCCTGTGTACTAGTTTTGTGAGATGGAGTGGTTAAAAAATACGGTGGTGGCTGAAGTTCTTGCACTGCAGTGTCGAATCAGACAGCACCAGAGGCATCAGCAAGAGTT
The DNA here is from genome assembly GCA_009812075.1 of Sialia sialis. Taxonomy (NCBI): domain Eukaryota; kingdom Metazoa; phylum Chordata; class Aves; order Passeriformes; family Turdidae; genus Sialia; species Sialia sialis. The sequence continues at coordinate 94,294,579 of VRYO01001463.1, read as the reverse complement.
GTACGGTACCTCTTGCAGCACCAGCATCTAGGTCATCCCCGGCTTTTTGGGCTGCACAGCATAAAAGGCTCCTGGTGCAGCTATTACAGAGGTGTGTCTTCTGGATGCTGGGACTGTTGCCTGATGTAAACGAAGAGATTTTCAGTTTACTGTGTCTGTATGGTTAGGAGCATATCACTGTTAGGCAATAAATTACCTTAGTCAATAACCTTGAGTAATTACAAACGCTAGACATGCCAAATATGTGTCTTCATCCACAAGAAATTTCTGAGTTAGGAATGACTTCAGTTGCTGTAAGCCTATCACTTAGACTCTTTCTCAATATAGTTAATTGTTCTCCTTCTTGACCTTCCCGATCTCATTTGAGAGGGTGTGTTAATCTCTGAGGTGAAATTCTAGCATCAAAGGCAACCTCTGCAGTGCTACTTGCTTCCCATAATTGAGGCTCCTCTGCACAGCCTTATCTTCCCACTCTCGCAGGTTGTCCTCAATGTAGAAAGAAAAATCAAGCACATTTTGCAAAGCTTGAGTGTTCTAGCAGTGTTACAGCTCTAGAAAGCTTCTAGATAAAACAATTTGAACAATATTATGCGTGCAGATAGGGCTTGGTTTTGTATGAAGCCACTAGTTTCAACCATACATTCTTTTTGTCCTGTTTCTTAGTAATAAGTAACAATTGGTGCTTCTTACCTCTTTATTTGTCAATAATAGATCTTTTCTTTAAGGCTAGGTAGTACAGCTATAGTATTTTTGCTTTTTTATTTCTGGTAACAGCCATAGCCTTCCTGGTTTTCCCTCCTTCCAGAAGAGCTACAAGAGCTTCTCTCTCACGCTGCAGTATTTTCCCCCAGAGGCAGTAGAAATGACTCTGTCTGCTTGTGCCAGTTATCTTGAACAAAGCCATAGAATCCTATTTGTAATGAAGAGCTTGCAAGGGTAAAGAACCAGCTGGAAATGCAGAGGAGCAAGCATTATACAGCCAATTCGCAGGAATCCCACTACATCTTTGTAGTGCCACATTTTAGCAATGGTCGGGTTAGAGTTTATCTGAAACCAAGCATGACTTGGTAAAGGCTTTCTTAACTAGCTCCTCATTTTTGTGAGGAAGGTCAGTGTGGTCAAAACAACAACAAAAATATAGTGTCTAGCTGACACAGCAATGAAGGCCAGGCAATTAAAAGTGTGGAAGAGACTGAAAAATATTTCACCATGCATTTCCCCCTTCAAAGGTCTGGTTCTTTTATTTTGTGGGCTCAGCAGCTGATAAGAATGGCCCTCTTAGTTCAGAACTGGAGCTGAATTAGGCCAATAGTGCTCAGCTGGGTTTATGAAATAAAAAATGGCAATGTCTTTAAAGCTACAAGTGGTCATGGAAAAGTTCCAAAGTTCAGAAAGCTTACGAATACAAGAGACAAACAAACTTCGCTTAACAATTAATTTACTTATAATAGAACTAGCATGCTTGGTTTTGTTCTGATGTCCTCTAGTCTCTCCCTTCTCAGAGGGCTTAGAAGTTCAGAATTGAGCTGTTGCATACATTTCCAGGGTCTGAAATCTGGGGATGTAAGATAAGCCATATTCTAAAAGCATAGTCCATGTTGGCCATGCACTCATGGACTAAGGGAAGCTGAGCAAAGTGGCTTTGGTTTTGTTTTGTTTCAAAAGCAGAGGGCTAGCTGAGAACCAGTAAACCACCTGTGCTTATAAGAGTATTTACTGCAATAAGAATGCTTAATTTACTAAAAGGATAACAAGAAGTTCATTTTGGCAGTGAGCACAAAAACAAGTCCTGAGGGGGTTTGAGAAAGGAGCAAAAGAGATTTGACAACATAAATTCTTTTTCCATGCCAAAATAAGCTCTATGCTACTTTATTTCAGTAAAAAGCTTAGACTTTAGTCACTTTCAGTCTAAATATGTGGTTTTGGTAGGAAGAACATGAAGTAAAAATAAAAAATAGGGTGACCTCGAGGCTGAGGTGCCATCTGCTTCCATCCTATTTCAGTAGTGCAGACCTGTGCTGTGAACTCCTCACAGTGTGCACTGAAATGATATCCAAAGCATGTTTCCCCTGCTCTTTCCTAGGTAAATTGCAGTCCCTCCACTGCTGGAAGGATAGCAGGATAGGACATAAAAGCATATTTAAACATTTATAAGATCTAAGCTCCAAGTTCACTGCCATGCTGTAAAAGCCTGTGGTATGGTGAGATAGAAGAACTGTTGCAGAAATGCATTACTCTTGCTGTTTGGATGTTACATAGAGTCTCTTTCCCTCCTCTTTACTGGCAAATAAGGTTTTATATACCAGGGTTAAGGAGTCCTCTGGTCACATGCTCCATGCATGTCTGGCTCAGGGTTGCTTTGGAATGGAGGTGAGGTCAGAGAGAGGACATCTCAAAGAGGAGCTGACTATTACATGTGTGGTAAGGAAAAAAACCAGGAGATTTAGTCCTGGAAGGAGACAAGGAGGCAAGTGCTCCTGGGCTAACATGGCACCTTGTTTGGCTGCAGATCAGAAGGCAGGGCGCAAATGGCACTGCATATTTTGTGCTTTTTTTTTTTTTCTTCCTGGCAGAGGCACGGTCAATATTAAAAGTTTTTTCTGAAGAGAAAAGGGCTTGGTACAAGTTAGTGCTTGCACCACAATCATGGTATTTTTGCTAAATTGTTGGGCTGGATCTTTGAGTCATGCTGTGCTTGCGGGTAGCTTCTCTTGTGTCACTTTGCAGTCGTGATTCAGAGGGACACAATGTGCAGAAAAAACGACCTGGCTTTGCTAGGTCATCAGCTCTTATATGCATCAATCCCAAATGGTGCTGATGGTTCTTCTAGCAAACTTTAACATTTACCCGATCTTTTGATTCAGTATAATGCAATTCACTGAAAGCTTGCTCCACTGGAGTACTTCCTGGTGAAGGCACCACTTTTCTTTCATATGGTAACATCAGTAGACCAACAAGTTGTTATTTAAAAGCATGGAAAGACGTTAGTGAAATGCAAATACCTCAGGGAGGGGAAAAGGCATTCAGGTCAGCAGTGTCTGACAGCTGGTGCTCCTTCCAAAGACAAAGTCATTTGAGGTGAATATTAAAAGCCCGGGTGTTTGCTCATGGTTCAAATTTCAGGTTCTGTATCTTTGAAGAGAAAAGGGTAATTCCAGCCGTTCGGAAACCTGATCCCTGATGGAGGTACTCTGCCTTTAATAAAAGTGTTCTGTTTTGAGACTGCTGCTCACAAATCCCCCTACTGTGAAATTTTTCAGTCAGTCCCTTTCTGCAAGTTTGTTCAGAAAGAAAACTGACAGGGTTAAGGATAATCTTGATCAGATGCACAGTGTGTGCTGTGGGCATCATATATTGCTAAGTAGCTGTGACAAAACACAGGGTGTCATTTTCCCTGTAAGTGTATTGCACCGGGATAAATGCAGGAGTAGCAGAAAGGTAACTGTGGAGGCTGGTGTGGTGGGTGGTGGTGGCATCCTTTGGCTCTGTGAAGAGCTGTGTGTAATTCATGGCTCTGTGAAATCACCCACCCAGCTGCTGTTTACTGCTGAATTATGATGTGGTGATCCAGAAATCTCCAGCCATGTTTCCTGACATGGCTGGTGAGAGATTTTGCATTCCATGCTTTTTTCTGCTCCAGCCTTGTTTCATTGTCTTTGGATACTGAGGGTGAAGGAGTATTCACCATGCATTTCACCTCCTGAAAGGCTGCAGGAGGGAGCTGGAGGTGTTGGTCCCTGATGGGAGAGGGAGCAGGGTCTGTTTCTCTGGCCTGCTGGCATGCCTGGCACTACATCTGGGGCCTGTGTTCAAACTACCCCTGGCACAAGGACAGGCAGCTGACCTCATATGTCCAGATCCCACAGCCTGGTGTGGCTCTCTTCCAGGAACCTCCGGAGCAGAATGTGCATTTTGTGCATAGATATTAAATGTCGCATGTGCTGAGATGTGTGATGGAAAGAGTATTTTTCTAAAATATTTGTTTTCCCAGAGGAGGCAACTGGAGTCTTTCCCTGGTACAGGAGTTAAAATTCACCTTGAATTAGTGGAAAGCACTTAGTATGGTTGCACAAAACGTGAGTTGATTTGGGCAAATATGGGTAATAACACTGGGGAACATGGGGTGTAGAACACATGTTCCGGTGTAGAACACATGTTCCAACAGCGAGATGTGAGTCAGTGAAAAAAGGCAGTAATAAAAAAAGCCAAGAGTATGGTAATCTGATTATTTGCCTTTTTTTGTTGGGAGAAAAAGCTTGCCCTTTCTCATCTGAAACAAAGATATTTTGCAAATATGCTCTTAAGACTGAAACCTTGACTGGCAGTGACCTGCCTGTTTCTTCTATGAGACATTTGTGGCAGAGGGGAGGTGCTAAGAGCTATGACGGGTATTTTATGCAGCTTGGGTAATGTAGGAGGTCCTCCCACCTCAGCTCTCTTTAGTGTTCCACATGGTGTTTGCCAGCAGGAGACATGTGTGTGCTTATTCCAAGCATGCCTGGCAAAAGGCATCTGAAATTACTAGGGCTTAGAGGGGCCAGAGCGTGCCAAGGGACACTGCCAGCATAGGTAGCACAAGTGTCAGTTGAACAGAAGAGCACTGGAGGTTTGGCCTTCCACAACCGGGGAAGAGTTGCCCCCAAGACTGCTCCCACTTTTGGGGGTGGCCAGAGTAGCTCAGAGTACACATGAGGATGTTAATTTTCTCTCTGAGACAGATGCTGTATTAATCAAACACACCTGTAACTGCAGCTCCTTGGGGTTTCAGAAAAAATCAGTCTGCAGAGTTTGTGTCTGTCTGGTCTAAATTATCTTCAACTCAAGTATTACTCTTGCAATAAAGTTGGTCCTTGGGGGACTTTCCCCTCCATTCTGAACTCTGCTTATGGTAAGGAGAGCATAAATTTAGTCTTGTTCTGTTCTTAAGTGTAACAGAGATGTTGAGGTTATCTAACAGAAACGAACCATGTGTGTGCTACAGTGTGTAAAAGTCACCAGGAGCACTTTGTCCTTGCTCCAGAACAGAGAAAGAAAAAACAGTTTGAGTGCTGTAATGCTACTGACTCCAGGTCACATGGGGGTATTTTGAATCATGATGAAATTGTAATTTGTCTTTATTTTCCTTTTTTCTCTCTGCTTCTTATTTACTCCACAGCAGAGAGAAAATGAGACAGAGCAAGCTAGGGATAGTTCTCCTGACACTTTGGACACTGCACTTGCACCCTCACTTGTTCAGTGATAAAGCCAGCCTGAGGATCTCCCAAATAGCATTTCATGCCCTGTGTTGGCTCTGGCTAAGGTGGAGTCAGCTTTTTCCACAGTGACCCATGTGGTGCTATATTTGTGACCAAAACAGTGCTGGCAGCACACTGGTGTTTTAACTGTCACTGAACTGTGGTTGCGCAGCATCAAGGCCACCTCTGTTTCTCACTCTGCCCTCCCCTCTGTCCCAGAAAACGGGCTGAAAGGGGAAATAGCCAGCACAGCTGCTCCAGGTGATAAAAGAGACATGCTGGACCAACAGCATCTCACTCAGCAATAAAACCAGGCTGTGGGCCAAAGCAGCTGTTGCTCAGAGACTGGCTGGGCACTGGGCTGTTAGTGGAGGTGATGAGTGGTTGCCTTTGTGTCACCTATTTATGTTCTTTTTATTCACTACAAGACTTTTTTGTCAACCCACTGGTATTTTTCCCATGGCTTCACCCTTCTGATTCTATGCCTTATCCTGCAGAAAGGAGCAAGTGGGCAAGTGGCAGTGGGGGCTTCACTGCTGCCTAAGATCAACCCACCACACTCCTCTCCCAGCTCACTCTCAGCAGCTTCTTGTGGACACAATTGATCCTGTAATTAGTGAGCATTTTGCCCCAGGGAGGAGTGAAGTGCACGAGAGAGGGAGATGGTGCAGAGCTCTTTCTGCATCATCTCAAGAAAAGTCCAACAAAAACTAGCTTAGTAAGATAGCCATTTTATTAAGATGGAACAAAAAGAGGAATCTGTACCTTCTGTTGCTGAGCAGCATGCATGGTATTTTCCCATGGCATGCTGTGCAGATCCCATCTGTGGAGATGTTCCTCTATTGCATATTTTCTTAAGAGAAAGCAGCTCTACTCCTGAGGGCAGTTGAGGTGAGAATTTCTGGCCGCATTGTTGGACATAGGCAAGGATATGCAGGTGGATTGGGAGCTGCCTATAGACTTCTCTGCTGCAGCCAACTGCTGAGGTGACCTTGAGCCCATGGGACACACCAAAGGCATCCCAAGAGCAGGTGGGGAAGAAATAATTGCAGCCAGCTGGATCTGTTTGACAGAAGAGCAGGCTGTGGGTTAAGCAGTCCCGCTTCAACTTCTTACCTGTGTCCAGGCATCAGCTGCTTACTCAGGTAAGAAACTGAACCAGGACTGATGTTTTTTTAGTTCCCCGCTCTGAACTTTGCCCATTGTTTACAAAGCTGTAATGGTTTGAAGAAGGGTTCATGTATCTTTGCCAGCTGTCAGGTTGGTTCCTGCTCTGACATGTTTGCTTTAGGGCTTTTTCTCCATTTGTCTGTGGAGAAAGTAGCAGTCCAAGTACAGAGAGGAGTCTAATAACCAACCTCCATGGTCCTGGTTCCTGCTCCCCAGTGCAAAGCACATGACTACTGCCCAGGGATGGGCCTCTAGGCTTGGGCAGGTTTGTCAGAGCTCCTCCTTGGAAGTGCAGAGGGTATTCCTGTGCATGCAGGTGGATATTCCAGTCACACTGATATTCACTGTTCTGTTTGCAAAGACCAGAGCAGAAGGAGAAAAGAAGAGTGGTGAAGACGTGCAATAAAGCTCCTGTATCTTCTATTAATGCTGGCTTGATGCTGTCCATCAGCTGCTGAAACGGGCTCACCAGTGCTAGGAGGGGCCAGGGAGTAGCTTCTGCCACCAGTTGCAGCAAGGTTGCTTTAAAGAAAATCAAAAAATGGAGAGGACAGCTGATTTAGCAGTAATACATTATAGTAGGAATGGCCAATTTCATGACACTTAAGACCCATTTACTTGTTTTATGGACAGTACAGTGAATATTTCTTTTTAATCCTCCCATGGCTGTAGTTGTAGAATGAGATATATAATGTGATAATTGAAGGGAATTTGGCTACCATAGGGATTCACTTTATCCTTTTATAGTGTGTTCCTTTTGCAGTGTGTTCAAGAAGTAACTTGGAGCTTATCTGCACTTTAGCAGGGTCTTGAATGGACTTCATATGCTTGCTTCTGTACAACAGCATTTCTCTAATGTAGAATATAAAATAATTTTAATACTCATCTTTCAAAATCAATTGTCAGAACAACAGACTGGTTGGGAGACTTGCAGCAATCTGCTATTTTTGCTACTGCAGTAACTACAAGTGAAGTACCAACAGCTGTTCTCCTCCTCCTGTAAAAAACTGCACAGGTGGCCAAAGCTTGTCATGTAACTGGTCCATTGGATGGTTCATTCCTGTGTCCTGTGGGTCTCATTGTCATCCTGATAGGAATATGGCCATATAGAGCCAATTGCAGAAATGGGGCTCTGCTTACTTTTCTTAAGTCAGTGGATCTATTTGCAAAAACTAAACCTTATATAGTAATTTTTACAACCTCTACCAACATTAAAGTTAAAAGCCCTTTGAAAACATCCTGTTCACCATTTTCAGCTTGCTTAAGCCATGTCTAAAGATAGTACAGGAACATTTCTTATCAGATTTCTTAATCTAAAAGAAATCAAAGTTTTCGTTATGTTTGGAGGTTTGGAGACTACGTTGTCACCAAAATGCTAACTCTAGAAGTCAGTTCACAACTAGGTGGCTAGAGCTGCTCATGTGATCAATTTCAATTCTATAGCAGATGTCCTAAAAAGATTAACTCAGTCTTCAAAGATCTGGTGTGAAACTTTGTCTGCTTGTGTTTTCTGAAGGGGTAATGTAGTTCTAGCAAACAGAATTTTTTTTCCTAATGGGGGAATTTTGCCAATCTGTGTGAAAACATAAATGCACCCGTTCTTTTTCTCATCGCTTGAAACAGAGGATTGTAGTCTGGCAGTGAAGCAGTACTGTTTCTAGGGTGAGCTCTGCTTTTACAGCAAGAGAGTGGTCCTTCTGAGCTCCCTCTCAGTTACTATCTCCCAGAGAAAAAAAATCTGCTTTGATTGAGCCTCACAAGGCTCATTCTTGTGTGACAGCACTCAGACCTGCAGGTTGCGGAGCTTTTCCTTGATGATGCAAGACACCCTCCAATCACCTGTTATCACTCCATGTTTAGATAAATTTCTTCCAGCACGCTCTCCTGGAGATCTTGCTGGAATCTTGCTGGGTCTGCTGTGGTTGGATGTTCCTGTGCCAGGCAGGAGTCAGCAAGCACTTTGGGATGGTACCACAACCAAAAAAACCTGAGCCCGGCTTTTTAGAACATCCTGAGACATGAAGGGTCCCTCCCTGATGCTGGCAGCTGCTCAGCCCAAGGAGTTCAGCCAACCTGTCATTCCTCCTCCTAGCCAGTGTCTGGTGTCAGTGGTCAGTTTAGCTTACAGCTATGGATTAACTCCTGAACAACTAGGACGTTTTCCAGTGACCAGAACTGAATTGTAGTCACACAGCAATGTGCTGTAATTTAAGTTTTTACCCTTACAGTTTCAAGGGAGAACAACTTAAGTTTAAGCAGTTGTTTGTTTCCAGTTGAGTATTTCAGAATCTTAATATTGTATACAATTTGTTATTGCATAGACTTAAGAGCATCCTGGAATAATTCTGGAAGCTAACCTGAAGATCTGGTGCCAGCTTGGGCAGTTTCTTCTACTTAGGTAACCTTCTTACTTCAAAATACTTATTTTCTCAAGGAAATTTATTCATAATTTTCCAAAATACTTGTAAAATTTACATGAAAAAATTGGCTTTCTAATCTAGGCTACTCTTATTTTCAGCTAGAGGTTTGTTTAGACCATTATGCTTAAGGAAAAATAATGTGCTAAGGGCTTCAAGGAAAGTGTGTAAAGAAGTTGGCATAACTGCCTGATGAAAATGCACAAGTGATATATTAAATATGAGCCATTAAATAATGCAGTTTATTTACTGCACTAAACTGCAGTAAGTAATTCAGTTTATTGGATTGTTATAGTCTCTCTGCGTGAGTCAGATGTGATGAAATCAGGAACTTCAGCATCCTCATCCAAAAATCAGAATTCAAAACATCTACTATGTATTTTTAACTTCAGCAATCAAACTATCAAGTCTGTATAAAGGAATAGAGCTTTGTTCAAGTAGCACAGCTGCTACTTCCTTCTAGGAAAGGCAAGTCCCAATGTTATCACTGGTCACCTGATCTATATAGGAGGCTGTTTTGGATGTTTTTGTGATGGTACTCCAAGAATGTCTTTGACAAATACATTCTGAGGTAATATGCAGGTTCACATGCTGCAAGAATTGCCCAGTGGTTGCAGTTGAGCAAGGTGCTGCCATGCAGGAAGTAAACAAAAGGCTTCTCAAATCCTGAAACAGACATTTCTATTTTTAATTCGGCTCCTTTTACCCTATAAGACTCACAAAAAAACATTTGCAGCTGCTGCTATAGGACACAAAATAATACATCACTCAGATGCAGGAAAACCCATCTCATTTTCCCACCTGTCTGGTGAGCAGCAGGGGCATTTACAGGGTAGAAAGAAGCATGTCTGTGGTAGTATTATAGGGAGCCCAAGGGACAAGCTTTGAGAACAGCTGTGCAGCCACTTGGGTGCACAGTGGATGATCCATCCTGTAAAGTGTGGCTGATGGAGTTGGATGCAGTGTCCATGCTGTAATTCTCCACACAACACCTGTGTGCAGCACTGCTGGCCCAGTGCAAGCAGCAATAGAGACTTCCTGATCACTTTGGGTCTGCCCTACTTTGGGTAGAAGATGCACATTTTCCCGCCACAGAAATTATAGAATCACGGAATAGTTTGGGTGGGAAGGGACCTTGAAGATTATCTAGTTCCAAATTCCCTGCCGCAGACATCTCACACTAGATCAGGTTGCCCAGAGCCCCATCCGCCTGGCCTTGAACACGTGCAGGGATGGCACAGCCACAACTTCTCTGGGCAACCTGCGCCAGTGCCTCACCACCTTCACAGTAAAGAATTTCTTCCCAATGTCTAATCTAAATCTCCTCCCTTTCAGTTTAAAAACTCCCTTGACTCCCATGCCTCGGTTGTCCATGAGGCATGACGGAATTTTCCGTAACTCTTGGGGAGTAGGACCCAGGGCGGCATCTCAGCGCAGCTGAGGAGGAGAAGGCGCCCAGGTGCGCCCGGGAGAGGCGAGTCCCCTCCGGCGCCGAGCCGCCCGCCGTGTCCCGGTACCGGCAGCGGGGTGCAAGGGATGGACGGAGAGGAAGGCGCCCGGGCCCGGCGCCGCCGCTCCCCGCCGGAGGAAGGGGCGGCCCCGGCGCTCATTGGCGGGGCGGGGCCGTTGGCGGTGCGTCACGGGCCGCCCCGGCCGCCGCTGCCCGCCCGCGGAGCGGCGCCGGGGGATGGAGGCGGCGGCCGAAGCTCCGGGAGCAGGTGCGGGGCGAGCGGCCGTGCCTGTCGGCGGGGCGGGGAGAGCGCGGGTGGGAGGGAGGCGGAGAAGCCCCCTCGGAGACAGGACCCGGGGACCGGGCGGGGGTGGCGGCGGAGCCCTGCCCTGCCCGGCCGCTGGCCGCTCTCCTCAGCGATGGAGCGGCGCGGCTTCCCCTGGGGGGCGCCGGGACCGCGACTGGGGCGGGGGCTGAGGCTGGAGCGGGGGCGGCCCGGGCCCGCCCGCGGCAGGGCGGTGGTCCGGGCTCGCCAGCGCCCGGCTGGCAGCGGCCGGAGCCGCCCTCGGCAGAGCAGGGCTCACGCCCCTTCCCTTTCCCCAGGTGCGGGCCCCGGCGGAGAGGGAGCAGCCATGGTGCCGCATGCCGGCCCGGAGCCCGCCCGCGGCTAGAGCCGGCCCCGGCCGGAGAGCTGCGGCGGGGCACCCTCAGCCTGAGCGCCTCCCCGCGCGCCCCCGGCATGGAGCCGGGCGGGCTGGAGTGGCTGCTGGTGCCCATGCAGCAGCTGGTGTCGTGGGGCGCCGCGGGGGCCATGGTGTTCGGCGGCGTCGTGCCCTACATCCCCCAGTACCGGGACATTCGGCGCACCCAGAACGCCGACGGCTTCTCCAGCTACGTCTGCCTGGTGCTGCTGGTCGCAAACATTCTGCGGATACTTTTTTGGTAAGTTGGCTGTGTTTCTGCTCAGTTCTAAAGGTTCGTGTTTGCTTGCCAGCTGTAAAGCTTTGATTGGAATATTTGACGAAATAATCTTTTACGTACGTTTTCCCTTCTTTTAGAGATCTAAATGCTCTTTCCATCAGTGTGCGAGTCTATTAAGAATGAACTGGGCTGGAGAGCATGGTCTGTCCCCTTGCCAGATCTAATTATCAGCACTCTGATTTCCAAGATGAAACTTTCTAACTTGTTGATAAAGAGGTTTATGCAAAGTCACGTCTATTTTCTTGCTTTTACATTTCTCGTGCTCCTCTGTCTCCATTTTCAGAGTGAAAGTCTCGGTACCACACACTTATTCTGGTGTGTAGCTGTCATAAACATCGCTAGAACACTTGCCATATATTTTTGCATTTTCCCGAGATGCCAGCTGGCTTCAAAGGGGGTTCACTTGTCGATCTTCATGCACAATTACAGATGAAAACTTTCATTCTTGTATAAACAAAAGGAAATTTGCTTTCAACATCACTTTCAATACCACTTTCAATACTTAAGAGCAAGTTTATTTCCATATTTAGGTCTCGTACTGCTGGACAAGCAGGGCATGATTTCTGCAAACCAATGTTATTAACATCTTGCTTGTTACTTCTGATTATATAGATGCTACATCACTGGGAATGTACTTGGGAAACCAAAGATTAAATGGTCTGGGCAATTATTGCAACTAAGGACAGTTATTCCATTATTCTATTCTGATTACAAAATAATGCTTTTTAATCCATGAAGGACTGATAGGTAACAGGCTGCATCCAGTTTCCAGTTTCTTTTTAAAGAAACGTCCTCTGACTCAGTCTAATGACTTCCTGGGTTCTGCTACAGCAACATGCAACTTGTAAGTGCTGTGCTGGAGTGGAAAACGGGAGACCCTTCCTTGGTACCACAAGCTGGCAGTCAAACAGGAGTCATCACTACATCAGTGCTACTTGTTGCATTGGAACTGTGTTTTCCTGGGGAGAAGTATATGGAGAAAGCAAGAGAGCAGGAGGGAAGTAGAAGAACTGGCAGGAGGAGGAAAGTGGAAAGCCTGAGCTGACAGTTTTAGAAAGAGAAATAGTCTGATATTTGGTTTTGCTGGAGGTAGCTAAAATACAGAAATGACTTACACCTGAATGGAGATGCTGGCAGTTTCTAGGTAACTCAGGTGAGTGCATCTGTTAAGTGAGACTCAGGTTGTGGAAGAACTGAAAGATCTTTAGCTTGAATTGATTTTGGATACATCTAGTTAAGAGATCTGTGAAAGTATAAATACTGCAAGTAATGAAAAGTTATAATTTTTGTCAATGTTGAAGGGTTTGTCAATACCTCAAAAGAGAGAGAAGGCAGATAGGAGTATGTAACTGTTTAACTGTGAGTAGTTAAGCCACATTGTAGAATTACTCCCTAACACAAGCACTGTATAGGCTCTGGTCACCTTGGGGCTTGGCATGGAATGGCTTCACACAGGAACCTGCAGAAACCTTTCTGTCTGTACTTGCAATGAGTTGTCTCTTTCTAGTTCTGCTGAACTGGAAGACAAAAGAGTACTTGCGTAATGATAACTCAGTGTTCCTGGGAGAGAATGTTTTGCTTGTCTGCCTAAAAAATTAGGCACCCCTTAGTTAGAAGCACCAGTAAGTCATGAGAACAGCATTGAGGGTGGATGTTATTTAGAGTGGGTGTGTCTGGATGATTAAGGAAGAGCTAAGAGCAAGAGCCTGTTGTTTCTGTGAACATGGCTAAAATGCACCCATAGAGCAACTTGGCAATTCAATTTTTGCATTATTTGGTTAGTGTCACCTATGGCTGATGCATTATCTGGGACACAACACTCATGATAATGACATAAACAGCAGAATTATTTTAATTGAATATGTAATATCCTTTGGAGGAAATGAGAAGGTTTTATTTATTTTGTTTTAGGTTTATTAAATAATTTAATCCATTCTGGTGCCAGGACAGAACTGTTCCTGCAAGTAATTTTGTTCTGTATATATTTTTTTTTCCCCAAGTACCAGCTGACATTTTCTTCCTTTAGCAAACCCAGTATTAATCCAAGTCTCTCTTCTGAAAACTTTACTGCCATATAGCTCTTGGTTTAATTTGGTTTCTCTTCATTACCTCTGATTATTAAGCACGTGATTTGAGCCAGAGCAATTTTTCTAGGATTTCCCTTCCACCCTGACCCAAAAATTAGTACTTAAATTGTTAGGCCTTAAAAGCTTTCAAGTTTTAATAATGTTGTTTCAGGACTTAATTATTTCCTCCAATGGCTCATGTTTCTATTGTTTTTTGCTTGTTAGTTTTGTTTTTAACTTCGAAGACATTTCTATAATTTGTTTCTGGTGCTACTTCCAGGTTTTCCCTGAAATTTCACGTATTGAATTTGCAGCTCCACAAGGATGGACTGTTCCTACCTTTTATGCCTCTGTATTTTTGCTCTTGGGTAGTGCTGGTGTTTCTGTATTTGTGTAACTTGTAACAGACTCAGTCCTCCCACCTTTCCCTTATGGCTTTATTTTACTTCCTTCTCCTCAGCTATGGGGGAAATTCCCTCACATTCTCTTTGTGGAATGATGGATTCCACAGGTCTCTTTAACTGTACTTGGTTATTTCAGAGATTATGCTTTCTTGGTTTAATGTCTGGTTTTGCAGTGGGTGAAGTTTGACCTTTCATCTCCCCTCCAAAGAGAGTATTTGCTTCTTAATCTTGGCATGTTTTATGTGTCAATAGAGTTTCAGCTGGTGGATTGCACTGTGGCAGTAGCCAATGAACAAAGTACTCCTGAGATCAAGGATAACAGTCCTGTTTCCAGTTACCTGTTCTCACAAATTCTGTTGTCTGATTAGACTATCTGCAGTGGTAAGCCATCTTTTGAAGTCAAAGAGGGCTCAGTGCAATGCTTCTCCTACTTGTCTTTCTACATCTAATCACTTAATTTCAAGATGTGCCCAAGGAACTTTTAGTTTGCTAGTGATGACAGTAGCACAGTATCCATTTTTCATGCTTCTCTTTCACACAATGGCTCAAAATGTCATCTTTAAAGAGATGTTTCTGCTTTCAGTTATGTGTTTGGCCTCACTGTGTTCCAGCAATGTGCTAGAACTTTGTGTAAAAACATTGGAAAAGATTGGTCTGGAAGAATGAAGACAGGGTATGGATAGCAATAGACTTGGTTCTTCTTCACTTTATGCATGCATGGCTTTTGTTTAGGAAAAAACAAACTCGAAGTTTGGCCATGTTTAAGTCTTTTGCCCTTTCAAAGAGGGTTCTTAAAAAAAAATTGAAAAGTAAGCAGTTTGTGCTTATAGCATAACACAAGTGAGTCTCTGTTTACCAGTATGATTTTGTGCTGTAGTAGATTTGATACCAATATAACTTTATTTTTAGGAGTAATCTATTGTTACAATTTTATCTAACACATCAAATCAGTATTTATTTTGGGGTGCCAGTATAGCTGCTGGGTATGATTTATGGCTTCATCAGCTGCCCCTTTGTCTAGTCCTGCCATTGTCAGTACTGCTTTTCCTGCCTGTCTTCTCCAGCCCCACAGGTCATTGTTTTTCTGGACTGGTCAGCCTGGGGAAAGTCTGCACTCTGGATTGACATCGAGAGGCAATGTGGAACTCCAGGCCATTGTAGTTCTGGTGCATATGAAAGTGTATGACCTGCTTCAAAAAAACCCTGATAAGCAATTTTCTTCCCTCTACATTTTTAATTAAACACTTCATTACCATTTTTGATAGCTGTGCCTTAGTCTTATTATACATTCTTGAGTTAGCTCTCTGTTCTTGCTCAAGGGATACCCTGAGCTTTGAGGTGATTAATTATCTGTTTAAGCTGTCCCAGGCTGTTTTGAAGTTGTGGAATGGCTCCGGAGTTCCCTGTGGCACCTAGACCAAGGTGCACAAATCTCCTGGGTTCCTGTGGCCTGCAGGCTGCCAGCTGAGTAGCTTTGCATTGTCATGATGGAGAATAAGGATGAGAAGGCGGGTGAGAGTTGTGTAATCGGTTGGGGGTGGAGGATGCAGAAAAACTTACACTTGTAAGTTCTCCCTCTCTTCCCCCTCTCTCTCTTTGCCCTTTCTTTTTTAAAGCAGAGCTTATGAAGAGATAAATTACAGTTTCTTCTAATATTGAAATGAGAGTAAATAACTAGAGGAGAAGAAACTGTAGATTTCTTAGAAATCAATGTAGAGATTTTTTTATATATCTTGACTAAGTACAGCCAAAAGTACTTATGTTGCCTGCTATCCCCAGAAGTTTTTTGGGATTATTATTTTTTTTTTTTTTGGTTTGATGTTTTGTAAAATGGATATGATTATGTTATAGGGTTTGTATATTTTCCAAGAAGACAATGTTCTTTCCAAAGGTTTTGAGCTGGAATTCTGTGGGACACTGTCCTAAACTGATACAGCAGTGCCCCAGAAATCCAGAAACAGAAAATAAAACCATACAGTTTTGGAGTTGTTTTCACAAAATAGTTGCCTTAAGGCAAACCGTGGGAACAAGTTCTGACAGCCAGGGATAGGATGGAGATTATGGACTCTGTTGTTTTTGAGCAAAGGTAACCCTCTACCCATTCCATGTCAGTTGACCTGAAACAAAATATCTTAAAACAGCAATATCCATAGCGCTGGGAGCTCTCTGCTGTAGCTAATGGAATAAGCTCCTCGTTTAAGAGTAGAGGTTTAGAGACGAGACTCAAGTATGAAGGTGGAGGCAATTTATAGAGAAATGGTGAACTTCCTCTTGTCAGGGGTAGATTCCTAGGTATTTATTATGCTGTAACACCTACAGTGGCACTTGTGGACCAGATCCCTTCTATCTGATATTGCTCTGGCTTTTGAGGTGAAGCAGTGATGTCTGAAGGACTTTCTGTGAGAAAGAGAAACTTGTGCTTCTAAAGCTTCTGTTACTAAAATGGATCTTGCCAGCTTTTACCATATGTGGAATGTGGGATGATGCTATGAATCAAGCTGACAGAACGACTACAACTTTGAGAGATTGCCTTGCATATGGCCTGCTCATGGAATCTTGATTGGATATTGAGAGCAAAAGTGTTATGTAATTTCTCCTCCTTTGTATAAGTGCCAGAGAGCAGTGATGAGATGTGCTGCCATTTTTGTGTAGAAAGTAAAGTATAATTTGTATGCCCAAGTGAGGAGCTTGATTTGGAATGATGCATAAAGTCTTGGAAGTTTACATGTCAAGAGGAACCTTGTATCAAAAGATGCTGTTGCAAAACTAGTTGGTTTCTTCTTCCTGCTTAAATCCTTCAGGTTAAATTCTGTAATTGGGATGACTTTCAGGACAGCTGCCATACTGCTACCCTGGGATATCTGTCTTGATCCTGGTCGTGTGTGGTGTATCCTGTGTGCTTTCCCTGTTGCCTAGAATCTGTAACTTCCCAAAGAGCTGAAAAGCAGGCAGCAGATGAAAGCTGGAACAGCATCCAGGAGTGTTGGAGGAAACAGAGTGGTCGGGGTGATGGTGATCTGGCTGCACCAAAAGCAGTCAGTTTCTTTCAATGTCGTCTTAGGAAATATATATATATAAGCAAACCTTTTATTTTTGGTCTAGCTTAGGCTTCTTTTTCACCATCTGCATTTGCTGTTTCAAGTAGGCTCAGGACTGGAATAGCAGGATTATTGCAGAATTGAATTGTATCAATGCAATTACATAGTTTTCTCAATAACTAGTTAGTCTCTGCTCTGGCTTGAATGTGCACTTCTCTTGTCTTAATCACCCTGAACATGCATTAGTCATTTGAAGGCTGTGGAAACACTAATAACATTTAAGTCACTCCCTGCCTTTATTTGTGTATTTGACTAGTACAGGAAATAAAGGATTCTTTTGTTTTTACAAATGAAGTAAATGGTGGAAAAACTGTCTCTTTGTAGTCTGACATATGAAGTCTGAGTTCCTTGAATACTGCAAGTGCCACTGTTCACTTTGTTACAAAACACTGTAGTTATGGGATGAAAATGCAAAATAACAGTGGTGACCCCTCACCCCCAGGACTTCAAAGCTAATCTTTTCTGCAAGCCTGTTCTAGTATCCTAAGGCTCTTCATCTTTCCCTCATAAGGTGCTCTAATTACCTTAATGTTCTTCCTTTCCTGGCTTCTGCTTGTGCAGAGACAGGAATAATGTCTGTGAGGCAGAAAGGAAACAGAACATGGAATGGCATGCTCTCCCTGCAGGGCATCCCATCGTGCTCCTGGCTGAAGCTGGCCTGAGGAGTCTTAAACTGGATTAGTGTTGCTGTGGCAGGCCCTTATATCAATGCAAAGTAGGGAAAGCTGCTCAGAGTGGTGCTTGTGTCCATGACCCTGAGCAAAGTGAGTGTTCTGGCTTTACTTTTTACAGCTTCAAGAACCCAAGAGTGGTCCTTGACAGTGGCATTCCCTTCAGTCTTGCTGCTCAGGTAGTGTGATTTTTTGCTCTGCCTGTTGGCCTCCGTGGTGGCTATTTGTTTTCCTGTATATCTGATCTAGTTTAGAGGGTTGTGTTGCCTGCAAGACTCATTCTGGGGTTTGGTGTTTGGGAAAATATATTTCAGATGAGTTATGTTTTGTTGTATAACCTTTGTTGTCTTTGACTGGATGGTTGTGAAAAACCCCTACAGGTGGTTTGCATTGTTTGAAGTTTCCATAAGAATTTTTAAATTTCCATTTTAAACTCTTTTGTGTGTTGTGAGCTTTGTTTTACTTTTTTCCCCACCTAGTGTTTAGGGGTAGAGGGTCTGCAGCAATAGTTGAATCTCACGACAAATTGCTGTGATCAGACAAGCAGGTGCCTATGCTTATTTGTGTTTGTAGTGAGTGGGTATTTAAACTGCAGGCCATACTTTTGTGAGGCACCCATTAGTGAATCACCAATAATCTCATCAGCAGGAGAAACTAACCTTGCAGTGACCTGTGGCTGGATTTACTGTCATAATAGCTTCTAACTTGTTGTGCTGCTGGCTCAGCCCCTCTTAAATGCATTGCTGTATTTTTACATGCAAATAGATTTGTAATTGGAGATGTCCTTTCTAAACCTGATGTAAACTGGTTTATAGTTAACTGCTCCATAATTCTCAGTAAGTCTTTCCCATATTTTTTTCTTATTGCTGCGTAAGAGGCAGATATGACAGTATTGAGTTCCAGTAGATGAGGGGAACTTAGCCACAGTCAGCAACACAGGCTGAATGGGCTCTGGAATCATGAGCCTGGGCCATAGGCTGGGTCAAATTTTTGTTCTTTCCCCCTGCATTTTGAAATAGCACTGCGAAAGCTTTATTCAGAGCAAACACTGCCTATGGTTATGCTTATCAGCTGTGTTCTTTATTTCCTTCCTCATAGTGTCCTGCAAATTTGTTACAGTAGGAATGAAGTGGGGGACTAAAGGTCACAGACCTGCTATTCCTGCAGAAGTTACTGATGGGCCCTCTGGCAGTAGTCTGGAGGCTCAAGGAGTTTACTTTTCCTCAGCTGTATGCCATTAGGCAGGAAATACTTGTCTGTTTTTAATGATGTGGGCTGCTTGGCTCTTCTGCACCGGATTTCCAAGGAAGCTAGTCAAGGACTTTCCAGTCTCTCTCCTGTTCCTTGTTAGTTGACTCCTAACAAAAAAAAATCTCTCTGGTGAAATGGCTGCAGCAGAAACACAGTAGTGTGAGGCAGCATGATGTGAACCTAGCTGGTTTTTACTAGCATGGAGCTCAACCATGAAAGTAGCCCAAGCATAACAAATTCCATTTTGCCAGGGCGCTGTAAAACATGAACTGTCAAGATGGCAGTAATTGCATGCCTGTGAAGCTTGGGACTCAGTCAGCATGATGTGGTCAAAGATTGACCTTATTAACCGTGCTGTTAAGAATTTTAGAAAGCTGGTGTGTCTCACAGTACAGGCGAGGGAGCCTGGGGAGCACAGCAATATGTTCTGACCAAATCACTTCCTCAACATCTCTGTCTTCAGGCCTTAAAACCTGGCACAGCTGAGTACAGAAACAGCAGCTCACTGTGATGTGTGTTGTCACCTTCCTGTTGTAAATGCAATGTGCTTGGAGGGCTGTAAATGATAAGCTTCCCCCCTTTACCCCTTATGTACTTACTGAGTGTGTGGTGGGGATTGCTGAGCTTTCATCAAGTAATGTAGGAAGAGGATCTGGGAGCGTTACTGATCTCTGCTGAAGGATTCTCGCTTTTCCTACAGCAGAATCTTGTGCAGTCACCTTAAGAGCGAGCTCTTCAGTCAAGACTGGCCACAATCCAAGTTCACCCTCTCTGTTATGTGAAGGAAGTGCTCAGAAGCTTCCATGACATGTCATCTGTACTTCCTTACTTTCCCCAGTCTTGGCTGAAATAAGACAAAAAAACTATTAAATAGTTGGTGTGTTCTGCAGACCTGGCTTTTCCACTCAGATGTCCAGACAGAGCTGTGGATATTTATTTCTTTACAGGGCAAATGCTATTGTTTTTATGACTTAATTTAAAAATGAAAAATTGAGAAAGGGAAGTCTTGCACAGAATTCCATTTGAAATCTTTGGAGTGTGTGTGTGTGGAGAGCACACATAACTGGTGTTAATGTGGCATAACTCTCTGGTCTTTCTGTACTGACTTACTGCTTAATGAATGTGATTCTCCTTTCAAAACAATAGGTTTGCTGCTGGCTTTTGAAGCAAAAACTTAAGTGTCTCTAGGGTCAGTCCACTGGGATGTTGAAATAAGGTTCTCAGATACTTCTGCTCTGACCTACTGTATGTGCAATTAGGTCTATCTGGTGACTGATTTCCTCAGCCTTCCATACCTGTTACTGATAGCATTTCCTTTTCCAGATGCTTAGATGTTTTACATACTTTCTTTTCGTTTTTTAGGTTTGGAAGGCGTTTTGAATCCCCTCTTTTGTGGCAGAGCATTATCATGATCATTACAATGTTACTGATGCTGAAACTGTGCACTGAAGTTCGTGTGTCCAATGAGCTGAATGTGAAACGCCGCTCTTTTGCAGGTCAGTGATGGGAATTGGCTTTTTGAAGATAAATATTCCTGAAAGTGTAGTGTGCTCTACTTAGTACAAAAGTTCTGTCTTGCAGACCAGTCTCCCCACTGTAGCACTTTCTGAACTATTTTTGGGAACTGCTCATTTTCCAGATAAAAATATACAGCTGAAATTTTATTTCAGGCAGGTCTTGCTTCAGTCTAGAAATTGAAGTTCTCCCTAATATTTCACACCACATTCTGAATGTGGAGCTGGTTGTTGTGCTATTGTGCTAGCCTGGATTATTTTTAAAGATCTTGGCGGGAGTAAGAAATTATTTTCTTCAGCTGTGCTTTTTATCAAGTTCTTAGCTATGATCTTACACCATTATCCAAGTGCTGTAATTGCAAACATTTGCTTTAGTAGGTAATAATTTTCTCTTTACTTGTTATTGACTATCAAAAAAACAGGTGCTTCTTATCATAGTGGCAAAATTTATCTTTTGGTGTACAATTTCCTTTGGCTTTAGTGTGGGATTAGTTGAGATTTATGGGAATTTTCCCATATTTTTTATTTTGGTTAATTTGGCCAATTTCAGTTGGACCAGACTATTATTCTCTATTTAATAAAATGTTCAGTCTTTGTGCAGTGTCCTTGCTTTTTTCCCCTGCTGATAAGATATGTGAGACGGGTAGGTTTTTGTTTCTCTGTGTTGACTTTGACTTACAGCATTTTATGTAACTGCTTATTACCAACAAGAACAGAATTAACACTGTCAGCTTTCTGTCAGTTGTTTTGCCATTAAGGATGTATAATTTATTCTCTCCATCTGTTCTCTTCCACACTCTCTAATAATTGAGGGTCTGATCCAATTCCAGATAGCAGCAGCTCCTGGCTGTGCAGTAGGGTAATTTATCTAATAGCTAAGGAAGCTGTTTCCATGTCTGCTCATTGTAGAGTGTAGTGAGAAACTATTCAGGTAAGTGAATTCATGTGGAAGAAGAGCTGCACTACAGCTTCAAAACATAAGCTGCTGTGTTCACAGGGTTTTCAGTCTGGCAGGATGAACGACTTAAAAAGCACTTTCAGCCAGATTTAGCAGCAGGTAAAATCCAGGAAGCATTTGGGAGGGGCATGTGTGCTTTCTTCCTCCTCTGCTGTTTGTACTGGCTTTTTGTGGAATGACTGAGAGGTTTCTCTGTTTGCCCTTTCGGAGAGGAAATTGTTCTTGTGCCCATTTACACACGCACACTTGCAGGTAACCTTTGGACAGAAAAGGGAGACTCTTCAGTTTAATATATAGTGCTCTTTAAGCAGCTCTCCCTGAAAGACATACAGTCTCCTAAGGGGTAATTAGTCCTTCCCGTAACAGGTGACAGAAACTCTTTGAGATTGCATTGTGTTACTTATTCCTTTTTCCTAAAACTCAGTTTGTCATATGGAATTTGCTAGAGAGACTTATTTTTACCTACTTGTGGTCCTTAATTATTTGTTTTCATCAAAAGGCTTATATCCTCCCACAAACACTTGTTGGAATATTTTTCTTACATGGGACTGATAGTTAGTAAGAACAACTGTATAATAGCTGAGAATAAACATACAGATGCTTACAAAGCTCCTTTCAAGTTGGACAGAATAATAGGTTTCAAGCACAATACAAATAGGAGTGAGAACTGTGTTTCTAATCATACACCTAATCTTATCTGTAAAGTTTTATGGTGATCTAGGCAAGCTGATAAATCTGTGTACTTACTTTCTTTCCTTATAGCTTAGTGGGGCAATGAAGAGCTAGGTTTGAAGTCATTGTTTTTGGTTCATCTTACAGAATCCTGAGGGAAGGTCCACCATTTCTGCATGATAATATAATTATTATTTATCAGCATGGTTGGTCTTCATTGTGAATGTTTTTCTTTTCTATCCTCCCTTTGAATGTTTCAGCAAAATAATCCAAAATATTTAGAAAGAACAGAATATTTCAGTGGGAGTTTGCTGTTTTCTTATATTATTGTAAACTGTGGTATTTCTTCCAAGTGGCATAAGTATATGTTTACCAGTGTGTTTTCAGTTATGTGGGAATTGCTTTTTTTTCTTCCGTTTTTATTTTTCTCACAAATTAGGTCCCTTAAGTAGCAACTAGTTCAGAAGGAATGTACTTCCTATCTTAAAGCATTAAGAAGCGATCTCTTCAAATCCTGGCAACTTGTTCTGTATTCTTTAGCCTGTTTTGTGGTATTGCTGGCTTAAAATACCCAAAATGTCAATAACTATTCAGAACATATAAAGTCATTCAGTCAATTTGCTTGTACTTTGATTTGTAGGGTAACTATCATAGCATGAGAAATGCAGTCTCCCTAGATTTTCTGCTAATGTTTGGGGTTTTTTTAGACTCTATATATAGAGAACTTAAAAAGATTATTTGAGTTTTCTTGACTTTTTTCCCTTCTCACAGTTACTTCTCAATGATTGGATTTCCCCCTCCTCCCTTTTAGTATTGCAAAATGAACGTAAGCTGGAAGTGGTGCAACATATCTTGTGCTGTTGCTGCCTTCTCTGAGTTTTTGTTTTGGATACACAGACTTTATCCTTCAGTACATACTGATTGAAAACTGAGCAAGTGCTCTTCATACATCTTACTGTTCTGTTACTTTTTTTTAAACTTGGACTGTGTAGCCTGTTTTTAACAATTCAGATTGGGAAAAGCCAGCACCCAAACCAGGCAAAATACAAAACCAGCAAATACCCCAAATTAATTTTAAAACCTCCCGTGAGGGGACAGTTCCCTCTGCTGCATACAAATGCTTTGAAAACTATATGAAGGAGTCTTCAGGTGAAAGCAGGCTTGAACACTAGTTTCTTATCTCTTATCCTGTATTTAACCTCACTGCATCTTAACTGCTGTAATGCACATCTCCTGATACCATTGTTGTGGTAAGAATTGTTTTCCATATTTGTTCCCAAGTTTCAAAGTTGTATCTGTGCAACCATACGTATGCTGCATTGTTATCTCGGTACAGAAAGGGCCAGGCTTCTTGATAATTTTGTTGTTGTCTCTCTTCTAAGTATTTCATTATTTTGGGGCATGATGGTGCTACCATGCTAAAGAGCTGAAAATTGAAATACAAAATGTGCATGTACTATGTCATTACTCAAGAACTAAGAGGTGGCTGAAGCAAGGTGGTCACAGATATGGACAGCTGACAACATCTGGTTACTTTTGGGAATGTTGATGGGTCTGAGCAGTCTCATCATATTCTTGGAGAGACAGACACTCTTTGTGGAACGTTCTTTTACTTTCCCCACATCAGCCTCCCACCTCTTGCCAACAAAGATTCTTAGCAATGCCTAAGACATTGTGACAGATTTTGAGCCCCCTGAATGTATTAACTATACTAAAAAACAGTGGACAGCATTTGTTGAAAGGAGATTCTTGGACATCTATCCTTACTTGTGCAGCCCAGGCTTCACAAGTAGAACATGGATTCCTGTGTTTTTACATGAAATTATTCCCTCTTGTCATTCATCCAGTTTTACTGGTTGGCTTAATCTGCTTTATAGCTTTTATCTTACTATAGCACTCCTTTGAAGAGCTTTGATTTTGGTGCTGGAAAACTCTTGTGTAATACGTGGTTTTCAACTGGCAGAGGCAGGTTAGAGTGAAAAAGGTTTAGCATGCAGCGTGGTTGCACATGAGGTCTGTTCTCTCCTTCTTGATGTTGGGCTTTGTGACAGTATTTTTGAACAGCGTTTTCCACCAGAGGTGAGGCAGCTACGTCTCAGCTGTTTATACATATATATATATCCACACACTTAGTGTTGCTGAGCGAGCAGCTTGTTTTCTCTATTCATGAGAAGTTAAGAGTTTATGTAGTTTAAAGTAAGAAACAAGCTGTCTGTTTACTTGTTTATTAAGCCTGTATTTCGCCCTCATAGGTACACTGCTACTGGGTTGTGCACTTAGACTGTTCTGGTACTTCCTACTGCTCAGTCCCATCTTAATGTTGTGGGGTGGGGGCCGTATAGAAAGCATGGGGGACTACAATTTCTGGCATGTTTGGTCTGTCTGTTATTTTTTGATGAATAAAATGTACTAACTGACTAAACTAACTCAAATAACCACTGTTGCATTTAATCATAAAAGTCTGTTTGTCTTTCCTTTCTCTTTTTTTTTTTCCCCCCTCTTCAACTCCTTTTTTATGTAGCTGCAGATAGTAAGGATGAAGAAATCAAAGCACCTCCCAAGAGATCCTATCTGGGTATGTACTGTACAAACCCATTCTGCATGAAGTTATCCCCTTGACTACATATTTCATGATTTGCTACTTTTTGTGATCATTTTTGGAAATGATTGCATGATCATTTCTCTGGCAAATGTTCACATTACCTTTTCTTGACGTACTAAAACCTGGTGTCTGATTTTGGTTTTTTTTGCTTTAATTTTTCACCTGCCCACTTCTAACTTTAATGGAAAAGAGGAAAAGATGCTTTCAGCTCTATTTCCAAAACCAGTTCTTTGAAGGCAGTTGAATTGACCACATTGTGAGTCTCAAGAATATCTTTCTTACTCCTTCCCCAAGCTGGGAAAACAAAATATTACATGATACAGAGATCCACTTCTTCAGACTAAATTGTCCTCTTTCAGCTCTTGTGCTGGAGGAAATGATGAAATATGCAGAAGGTATTCCTTTAATGAGTTTAAATTAAAACTTCTGCTCAAGAAGATCGAATTTTTTTTTTTATTTCCTTCAAATATTTTTAAGTGGTGTAAAAACTTTTAGTCAAGTAATCGTAATTTTGTTTTAAATTAGTTGAGGTATCACATCAAAGAAATTAACACTGACAGAGAAGTTCCCCAGAGTAAACTTTTAGACTGGTTTTAACTGAACTAATTCAGAATGTTCCATTGGTAGCAGTTGTGTTCTGTTGCAGTTCTTGAGTTAGTGAGGGATCAACTGGCAATATCCAGGGCACAGAAGAACATTTTTGTGGCAAAAGGAGAGTCTCTCTATTTCTCAACACACAGTTAATCAGGCTGGAGTTAACTCTGAGAAGCTGCCCAGGAGTGGTATTAACCTGAGTGTTTTCTTGAAACCATAAGGCCATCCCTGTTTAGGTTAAATAAGACTCTCTTTTAATGATTAATCTTCTGGATCTCCCCTTTCAGGTTTAGGGGCAAAATCCATGCTTTGGGAAATTTATCAGTTTTTTTGTCTGATACTAGTATTTTTGCAAAGCACCTTTTCCTTTTCTTTTTTCAAAGTATTCTTTTTTCTGGATTTGATATCAAACTATTTTTTTTCTGTTTGTCTTTAACTCTAGTTTGTGTGGTCATTCTCACTGGCTTGCAACACTAACCATTGGAATGTAATGTTTAAGCAGTTCTGTCTTCTTTGTTCCTGTTGTCTTTTACTAGTTTTCAGCAATGCTTTATTTACAGTGTCAGAGCTAGAAACAGTTGTCAGCTTCAAGTGGTTAAAATTAAAGAGAAATAAGTAACTTAATGTGACCTTTTACTTATTTCAATCAATTTTTTTCTTGTCTATTTGGTTAAAAACTCAATTGTTGGTAGTTTGATAGTTTAAAAAGATGTAGAATAAAGCACCACACATCTTAATCCAGTTGATATAAATCTGAAACATTTGGTTAATAGATATTACTTGATGTTTGGTTTGGAGTTGCTTAGCAAAACAGGATGAATTGAATTATTGCTAAGGAACAAGACAGCCTTACACACTTCTTCAGAAGTTTAAAGACTGGGTGGGCAAATTTGAAATTTGGCAATTCTCACTGCTATAAAGAAATAAGAAATGTTTTCAGCTGTTTGTGTATTATGTGCATAGAGAAGTATGTGCAGGTGGTATAAAGAGTTGGTTGTACAGTGCTGTGTGTCGCAGCATATGTCATATTCAATTTACAGAGGCCTTAACTGAGCTGTGCCCTGCAGTGCTGTATTTTGCTACAGCTCTGGGGAAGCTCACTTAGAGATTAGCTGAGGGAAAATTTGTCGTGCTTTCATGTGCTAGTGCATTCTCATTATGTCCTTTAATGAGTTTTAATTAAAACTTCTGCTCAAGAAGATTGAATTTTTTTTTAATTTCCTTCAAATATTTTTGAGTGGTGTAAAAACTTTTTTCAATATATTTTTAGGCTTCAGAAATTATTATATTGTTTTTTTCTGCTCATGTAGTAAATTATGTTTGTATTTGAAGATGATCTATGAAAGCTATTTTGATATAGAGCTGTTGAACAATTAATCTGAAAAGGTACTGGACTACCAATGAATTTTAGGTGAACTTGTTAGACAAATACAGAGGCATTTGTTTGGTGCCTCTTCATTAATAGGAACTGAACTCCTGCTGGGCTCCCCAAGATTGCTTTTAGGTTTGTTTTATTGTCAGTAGTTCAAGAAACCACGTAATGCCACTGTTTTTCCACATGTTATCTGAAAAAGCCTTTATCTCTATCATGTGACTCTGAAAAGTAACTTTCTGTCAGTACTGAGAGAGAATTGAGGGTGTCGGGGAAGCTTACTGGGGTTTGAGTGACCTAAAAAACTTGCAGTAAGGTTGGCCCCAGGGTGTAGGATTTTCTCATTCCATACAGAAATAAAATTATTCCCCCTTTTTTTTTTTCTTGGTGAAGAAAAGATTAAAAAGAAGTAGCTCCAGTTCTGAAGGATTAACGCTTTATTTCCTTTGTTTTCTAATTCAGGTGTGTAGTTCTACCTAGTGCCTGA
The DNA here is from genome assembly GCA_009812075.1 of Sialia sialis. Lineage (NCBI taxonomy): Eukaryota > Metazoa > Chordata > Aves > Passeriformes > Turdidae > Sialia > Sialia sialis. Next base: position 94,267,638 of record VRYO01001463.1, on the reverse strand, counting down.
TAGCATGACAACTGCTGAGATTGAGCAAGCTGCAGTTGAGTTGAAATTTGGGTTTTTGCTTGTTTCTTTTTTTTGCTTCTCATCTTGTTGATGAAATGATTTAGAACAAATGTGAATAAGTGTATTGATCAGTTTTGCTAAAATGCAATTCCATAGCATTCCATAGCAGAGCCCTGGGAGTGTTGGAGACTGTTGGGGTAACAAAAATCACTAAAGAAGTAATAAAACACTACCATTGCTCAAAAAAAACCTGTATTGTTTAAAGTTGTTCAGAGTGGTTTCAGTGTGTGGCAGGTGAGCCTCAAAGTGGATGGGACTTGTTGGATTTTTTTTTTCCCCTTCTAATTAGACAGTTAAACATTTTAAAAGACATTTCTGGAATTTCCTTCCCTCTCTGAAGAAAGTTAAAAAACTTATTGTATTACCGAGTCCTGAACCTTGGTTTTAACTCAACAAAAACTCATAAAGTAACATTATATTTTTAAACACTGGTAATACACTGGTGGTAATGAAACAACAAAAACTTAAATTCGTCGAATACCTGTTGCAAAATATTTTATACTACTAAATGTTTTCGGTGGGGGGGGTGGAACGTAAAATATGACTTATATCTGCATAATAATGAGGAGAAAATAGTAATGTGAATTCAGCAGGTATAGGCATCTGCTGCATGGTTTCCACTGGCAGTGTGACAACGTGGCAGATAACTCACCCTTGCACCTCTCCTTTTGTCTGTGCTCTTTAGTTAGCTCAGGGCATCAGTTGGCTTGTGCTGTTCAACACCACCACAGTGCTGACATACTCTAGAACAGCACTGCTACATTACATGTGCCATGAAGGATGTAAACTTTATTTAATCAGCTCTCACTTCTGTTCAGTGTTCATTCTGTTTGGGCTCAGCAGGACATCCTGCACAGCTTGCAGGCGAGCACCGTGTTTTTCTAGGGGTGCTCTGTGAGTAACAGCGCAATGTGCTTCTCTGTCCAGCCCAGCACCCTGAGCAGAGCTTGGGATGCAGAGAGGCAGCTTTGCTGGCTGTGGGCAGCACCTGGGTTTCGTTGAAAGTGCTTGACTTCTGCATGCTGCTGCCCAGTAGTTGAATTCCCTGTACAGCTGGAACATTGAGAGCAGAATTGTTGCTGGGCTGTCACCACCTCTGTCTGTGCATAACTGAACATGGAAGTACTCTTGGAAGGATTTCAGTCTCTCCTCCACAGGATTGTATGTATCCTCGTTAGGCTAATTTCAGAGTGCTTTTGTTAGTATTTTGGGGAGAGTGTCCTGGAGAAAGGATTGTAATGGCATGTCTGTGATAAGATAGGATGCCAAAAGGATATTTTTTTTGCTTGTTTTGTTTAGTTTTGTGATTTGCTTATTGCTTTTTAAAATTTTTATGAAAAGTGTTTAAAAAATTATTAATGGAGTTCTAGCTGTTGAAGAATTCAGGGCTACTTTTCCTGAGAAAATGGCACCTGTCTGCATTGATACTTTGGTTGTAGTTCTGTGTATGATAGGCACAGTTAATTCACATGTCTTTCTCTGTCTTTCAATTTTTAGACCTTTCAGGAGACAAAGCAGAGTAAAAAATGGAGATTATAAGGATGTGGGGCAATTTAAATTTTTTTTTTAAGTACTTAAGTGGCAAACATTGGTGTCTTTTCTAATAAATCATTTTGGTTCCTTTTTAGTTGATGTTGCAAATGAGACCAACTCAAGTCTGGAAAATAGTTTGTCTTTACAGGTATGGGTATGTGCTGAAGGTCTAAGTTACTATTCAAGCATTTCAGAATAATTCAGTCCAAATAGGACACTATTGAATTTTTTTAAAAGGAGCTTAGAAATTGTTGACACACTGAACAGATAACCTTTTCTTTTTTTAAACTACAGGCACAGAGAGATGGAATAGTTTCATTTAAAAAGTTGTTCCTTTATTTTCGTAGGGAATTTGTCCTGAACCATTTCAAGTTCAAAACGTGAAATAAATGGATTTAGATCAGTCTGTTTTTTAAGACCAGTTTTATGTTTCCCAGTAGATATTCTCTTTCAGGCTTTGAAGTTCTATTCAGTGTAAATCTTTGTCTAGCCCCTCAGGCTAATGGGTCTCAAAATAAAACTGTGGCCTTTTCTGTTCTGTTGAAAATGTTGGAGGTGGCTCAGTAGAAGGGCATACCTTTTTTGCAGACTTATCTGGTATTATTCAGAAGGTATGAAAGGGAAGGATAAGTTTAAATTTTGTATTCCAGAGAGACCTTTTCCTTTCAGAAGAGACAGCTAGGAAGGGAGAAACCCAAAGAATGATTGTTGAGGCCTCTGAGTAGCTATGATCCCCGCCTTTGGCAGTTTGCGGTTTCCTTAAGGTGAGAGATTCAGAAATGCACACACTCTCTGCAGTGAGGTGGAGGCATGAGGCCAATATCTTTCCTGCCTACCTGAGTGCTGTGAAAGCACATTCCTGACCACAGTGGTCAGGAATGAATTTTATTTTCCCATTTCCCTATGCTAGAGGCAGCTGGCTCATGTGGTTCTCTGGAGGGATAAGCAAGGGGAGAGGGAGAATTGCAGTAGATCCACAGACTTAGAGATGAAGTGGTGAGGGATCTAGGTGGGCAAGTCACTCTCGTAATGCATGGCATGTGGTGGGTTTAGGCCTGACAGACAGGTGGTGGCTCTGCATGAGAGTTAAGGTGGTCACCTTTAGGAAACCTAAGGGTATTTCTTTTCATGAGGTGCATGGATGAACTGGGCAATGGAAGTGGAAGAGACTGACATTACCTGCTAGAGTGCTGTGTAAAGTATGAGGCAATAGGTTCCAAGTCTTAGACTGATCTCAGATGTATTGTTCCATTCATAAGTTGCAGATTTACCAGCAGTTGTAGTTAAGCTGTAGGGAATAATTATGTGTTGTGGGCTCACCCTGGCACTCAGCTCTTCCCGGCAGAGCCCACTTGCTCCCCTGCAGTGGGTGGGAGGGGAGACTCGGAAGGCTAGAAGTAAGAAAACTCCTGGGTTGAGGTTGAGGTAAAGGTACTTTAATAGATGAAGTAAAAGCTGGACATACAGGCAAAGCAAATTAAGGATTTAATTCTCTACTTCCGTCGACCAGCAAATGTTCAGACATTTCTAGGGAGGTAGGAATTCATCATGGAACATGATGGAGACAAAATCCATAATTTGAGACATCCCTGCTTCTTCCACCTGAGCATGCTGCTTACACTTTCTGTGGTCACTTGATGAATGTGTGAGCCAGCACAGGCAGGCTCTGCTGTGATGTGATTATCTCCAGAGCAGGGCAGGATTCTCAGGCATGTTTAATAGGGTGCGTGCTATCACAGGCCTGTGTTACCTAAACACAGATGCTTGAGTTGCTTCTAGGAGAAAGGTAAGGTGATGAAATGTGGTTTATATATAAAAAAAAAGCCTGCAGTGTTTTTTCAGTTCAAGAAATGCCAAGGACTCCCGTCTTAATTCTGCTTTCTTGTTTAGTAGTGGATGAGAGTGTGGAGCACCTGTTACTTCATGCTAGCACATGGGTCTTCCTTCTCAAGTTGAAGTCTTATGTTTAGTCAGCATGCTTTGTAGTGGATTCTTACTGGGTCTGCCAGTTGTCTGAAAAAGGAATGACATGTATCTGCCAGGTAAACAGCTATTTTGGCTGCTCACATGCTGTTTTCTTTATGTAGGTAGCATAACTCAGAGAAGAGAGGTCTTATTTGGGTGGTAACACTTAATCCTTTTTTCCAGAATTTTAGTTAGTACGATGATGATTGAACAGGCTCCTACTGATTTGGGGGTTTGTTTTTCAACTTAGCTATTACCTTAATTTAAGATAAAACTAGAATTGGTAGGCAGAGAGGTAATGTCCTTAAACAGACAACTTGGGGAAAAAGTGTTTTCAGCTGTGCAAGTTCTTGTGCAGGATTGAAATAGAAGCAGTGAGCTTCACGCTTCTTTCTGTTTGGAAGCTGCTTTTCTCTCAAGTTTAGCTTGTGTATCATTTACAACAGTTAAGCAGGAAGAATAGTTGCTACCTGTCAGATCATGATTGCCTGTGAGATGGAGAATGGAATGAACGTGGAATGTGGATGGGTGAGTTGCATTTCAGGCTGTATTTTTAGCAGGCAGTGAAGCTAACAGTTCTAGAGTCTGTAATTTTTGATAACCATTGATGAATTTTAGTTTCTAGACTTCTTGTTCAGCAATTTTACAAAAAACTTTCATCTTTTGGGCTTCACTCAGAGGTCAGATGTGGCACCTTTGGCAATGAAGACCTTATCTGGCCAGAAATGTTTCTCTCCTTAATTTCTGCGTGGGAGATGGAGATTAGTGGTTTCATATTTGCCACATGTTTTGCACCAGCAGAGTTGATACACTAACAAAATACTTTGCATTTGGTGATAGATGCCCTAGCATTCCTGTGGTTTGAGAGCTATGTTATAAAAAGTACTCTTTCAAAACATTTGAGAAATTGGAATTGCCACCTGCAACTTCTTTTAGTTATTAAACTGAATCCTCTGAAGCCTTATGGACTGAAGGGATTATTCTGATCTTGTGTGACGTGGACAATAACATTTTGCTCATACTTTATTGTAGTGCATACAGTAACTTGTGGTCAGACTGGTTCTTCTCACAGTTTAAAAATTTACCCATTCTTAATCAACAAGGTTCAAAGTACTACTTCATAAAGTGAAATGTCCTCGGTTTTTGAATTTCTAACAGATTACCGTTGGACAGAGTGGACTAGCTGTCCTGCAGAAGGCTTTTCTTATCCAAACTATTGTGGGATTGCAAATAAAGTGTTTGTAATTTCCTCTATACTAGCATTGTAATATTTTGTAGAACATGTTAATTCATTTGGCTTCTGTCATTAGCAGAAATCAAACAATATACATATCCCTAAAACATGGAGTTGAGAAGGTATTACCTGTGTTTACTTGTTATTAGGGCAGGGAACCTGGAGGACAGTGTTCTGTTTTTGCTTTGCATTTTAAAATTATTATTTAGCTCACTTGACATTTTCAGCTTACAGGCAGTAGTGAAATAGCCAATCACAGACTCGTATGATCTCTTCTGAGTTAGAGTTGTTTCAGTAGGATGTTAATTGGTGGTAGAGCAGTATGTTTGGACCTAAGCCTTTTGACCTCTTCTTTACCCCAGCCTTGCTGCTGCTTTTGAATGGCTTTGACATGAAAGTGTGGCTAGGCTGTTGTTTTATGAACTACTTAAGGCAGTTTACAGTGTTTGTGTTTATAGTTTAAGAGGATCTGCCAGGCTAAATGTAGCATGTGAAGAGCCTGTGCTTGTTCCAAAAGCCTACCTGCTGCAAGGAGAAAGGGGATGGACAGGCATGGGTTAGATGGAGTGAGGGAAGTGTGTGCAGCGTCAGTGCCTTTCCTTCACTGTGCAGCATGAGGGCACTGCAGTGGCTGAGAGAGCTGGAAAGAAGCAGTACAGCTGTTGTTCTCCTGTCTTTCTCAGCCTGTCTTTATTAAAAAAAAGAAGAAAAAGTAAGGAAAAAAAAGATTAAAAAAAGAAAAAAGTGTGTGGAGGAAAAGAAAAAAATCTTACCTGCTACCAAGAAATTTCAGTGTTACCTTAATTTGAGAGAAAACTGTTGTTCAGAAAAGGGAGAGGTGGTGAAGGTTGCTGCCCAGCCTGGCATGAGCAGTAATACTGAGAGGCTTCACAGGAGCGAGGTTCAGCACTGTGTTTCTGGAGGGTGCCTGCTCTGGCTGCTGGTGCCCTGATCAGCCATCCAGCAGGCCTGTCGTCCAGCTCTGCTCTGGGGGGAAGAAGAGGCTTGAAACAGGGTCTGTTGGAAGAGCTGTGTGGCAGCAGAAATATTATTTATGGCATAAAAGCCATGCCCAGTTGGTGGTGTGGTGAGGAGATAAACCTGTGAATAAAATGTGCATTTTGCTTGTGCCTCACACAATTCAGACAGAGGGAAGAGGAAGCAGAACTCCTAGCAACATCTAGCCACATGAGGGTGCTCTGGGGTTTTCAAAATGTGTCTGCTGAACCGCTCAACTGGAACCTCAGAGAGGAGGATGGGGTCGCTTCCAGGGCTGCGGAAATAGTGGATAAACAAAGATGTTGGAAAAAAAATCTTTTCCTTCTTGGTGGGAGCCAGAATAATTAAGTGCTTTAATAATATCAGTGATGAAACATCTTAATGTTCAAACAGCTGGTTTGCTCACCCTTCACATCAGGGAGCATGTGTGCAGTGAAGCTGCTGCTTTGGTTTGGTAGAGGTCAAAAGCTTTTGCAGTTGCCTACTTCTAGAGTTTGTTACTGTTGTATACTTGGTCACATCTGGATATGAATGATGAGCTTCATTCTTTAAATTTGGCTTGGAAGGGACTTCTGAAGTTATTTGATCCAGTTCCCTACTTTAAGCAGGTCCAGTTAGATGAGGTTGCTCAGGGCCTTGTCCAGATGAGTTGTGAGTATCTCCAGAGTTGGAGATTCCACAACCTCTCTGAGGCCTGTGCTGGTGGTTGACTGTCTTCATGGTGATAAAGTTTTTCTTCCATCTAATTGGAATTTCCTTTGTAAGTCCTGTCTGTCACCTCCTGTCTCCAATGCCTTCAAGAAGAGTCTGTGTCCATGATCCACTTCCCCCTTAGATAGCTGCAGGCAGCAAGAGCCCTTCTCTTTAAGCTGGACGGGTCCTATTAGCCTCTTCAGGCACACCGTATACCTGAGCCCTTTAATCATCTTGGTGGCCCACCACTGGGCTCATTTATAGAATCATAAAATTATTTTGGTTGGAAAAGGTCCTTAAGATCATGTCTGGCTGTAAACCCAGTGCTGCCAAATCCACAACTCAACTATGTGCCTAATTACCACACCTAATCTTCTAAATTCCTTCACGTATGGTCATTCATCTGCTACCCTGGGCAGCATGTTCCAGTGCTTGACAATCCTTTCTGTGAAGATTTTTTCTTAATATCCAATCCAAACCTCCTCTGATCCAACCCACGTCAATTTTCGCTCATCCTACTGCTTAGTACTTTGGAGAAGAGACTGACTCCCATCTCCACTGAGCCTCCTTTTCTCCAGGCTAAATACCCCCAGCTTCCTCAGCTGCTCCTAATCAGACTTGGGCTCCAGACCCTTCCCCAGCTCCATTGCCCAGAACTGAACATGCTCCAGCCCCTCAATGTCTTGTAGTGAAGGGCCCAGAACTGAACACAGCACTTGAGATGTGGCTTCACCAGTGCCAAGTACAGAGGGTCAAACACTGCCCTGGTCCTGGTGGCCACACTATTGCTGATGTAGGCCAGGGTGTTGGCCTTCTTGGCCACCTGGCACTGCTGGTTCATGTTCAGCAACTGGCAGCTGGCAGGCATCCCCCAGGTCCTTTTCCACCAGGCAGCTTTCTAGCCACTCTGTCCCCAGCCTGTAGTTCTGCATGGGGTTGTTGTGACTGGATCACTTGGCCTTGTTGACTGTCAAACACTTGGCCTTAGCCTGTTGATCGAGCCTGTCCAGATCCCTGTGCAGAGCCTTCCTGCCCTCCAGCACATCAACACTCCCACCCAACCTGGTGTCATCTCTGAACTTGCTGAGAGTGCACTCCAGCAGGTAACTCCAGTAGGCCAACATCTTTCTTGTACTTGGAAGCCCTGAATGCATTACTGCAGATAATGTGTCTTCTGGGCATTGAATAGAGAGGAATTAACATGTCTATCCATCTGCTTGCTGCACATTTGTCGAACTATACAGCCTGGAAAGTGGTTTTAGCCATTACATCCATGGCCTTTACTATGGGTGTACACTTTGACTCATGCTCAAATTGCCTGCCTGGCAGTAGCAGGTTACCCTCTGCTATTCTGTGAAGCTGTTCTGTAGTGAGTCAGCCCTTTGCATTAGTACTGTGATGTGTGGATACTCCTCAGCTGCACAGTAACCCTGAATTTCATTCCTGTCTGCTCATATCCTGAGAGTAAGAACCCTTTGAATAGCAGTGCTGTCCTCATACAGTATCCTGGGTTGGAGGGGTTCTACAAAGATCATTGAAGTCTACCTCCTGGCCCTGTAGAGGACAGCCCCAAGAATCACACTGTGACCCTGACGATGTTATCCAGACACTTGTACTCTGTCAGGCTTTTGGTGCTGTGACCACTTTTCAGAGGTGCCCAAACACCCTTTGGATGAAGAACGTTTTCCTGATATCAAAGCTGAACCTCCCCTGACGCAACTCTGTGCTGTTTCCTGAGGTCCTGACATTGGTCAGCAGAAAGAAGAGATCGGCATCTGCCCTTCTGCTTCCCCGTGGGATGAAGTTGTTTATTGCTTACTCTCCCTAATTTGGTGCTCATGAACTCACCATCATCCAGGTTGTTAATAAAAGATATTAAAGAGCATTGGCCCTAGTATTAATCACTGTGGGCTGCCTTGTAACTGGTCATAAATTGTATATTTTTCCTTTGAGAGAAATTATTTGAGCCTGATGATCCAGCCAATATTCTGCCTTTTTTATTGTCCACTAACCAATCAGTACAGTAATTTCGCAATTATAAGCCGCACATCCTGGTAGACCACGGGATTTGTCCATATATAAGCCACACCCGAATATAAGCCGCATTTTTTTTTCTTTTCAAAAAGCGAGGATCCATGTGCAAGAAATTAACAAATTAGTAATAGAATTGCAGGTTTGGTGTCAGGTGCTCAAGTTGCAACAGTTTTCATAGACCAGCGAAGCCTTTAAAGGCTGCCCCAGGCACCCTCCCCGGCCGGCTCTCACTTCCGGGTTGGCATTTCACTGGGATTTGTCCATAAATGAGCCACACCTGATGATTAGCCGTGCTACTGGGGTAGGCTGGATTCTTCAATGAAAAATCTTGAAATTACTGTAATTCATTAATAAAGATACTGCAGGAGAGTGTCAGCAGCCTTGTTAAAGGCACCTCTTGGTCTTAAAACCGTGAATTCATAGACTGTTAGGGGGTTGGAATGGACCTTAAAGACCATCTAGTCCCAGTTCTCCTGCCATGGGTCAGGATGTGTCCCACTCGACCAGGTTGCTCAAGGCCTTACACCGTCTGGCCTTGAACACTTGCCAGGGTTGGGGCATCCACAGTCTGCTTGGGCAACCTGTTCCAGTGTCTTACCACCCTCACAGTAAAAAATTTCTTCCTAATATCTGACCTAAATTTCCCCTCTTTCAATCTGTACCCATTACTCCTTGTCCTATCACTTCAGCTGCTGGAGAGTCCCTCTCCAGTTCTGTTAGGCTCTCTTCAGATACTGAAATGTTATCATCTCATTGGTCAGGTTGGTCAGTTGCAGTTTGTGGTTGGTAAAGCCAAGTGCGATGTCCTGGTCACTTGGTTATCCTTCCTCTGTTTTGAAGTGACTTCCATGAGGACTTCTTCCATAACCATCCCAGGGATAAGATTATCCTGACTGGCCTATTGTTCCCTGGCCTCCTCCTTGCAGATAGGTGTGATTTTTTTTTTACCTTTCCTTCCCCCTGTCCCCAGTAACAGAAAATCTCTCCTATCATGATCTTTCAGAGATGATGGACTAGCCTTGCAATGACATCAGCCTGTACCCTCAACACCCCCACATGCATCCTATCTTGTATAATCTTGTGTAAATTGTATAAATTTAGGTAGTCCCATATTGCTGCTTTCTTGTTCCTGGGTACTCATTCATTCCCTCAGCTTTGCTTGCAGGACTGAGGAGCTGTAGGGGGCAGACCTCACCAGTGAAAGCACATTAAAATATTATTAATGCAAGAAAGAAAGAGGTGAGTTTAGAGCCATGGTGACAGTTATCTGGCTTTCATGGTGATGTCCTGCTTTGCTGCCTGCCAGCTCTCTTTCAGTTTCTGTAAGCAAAAGAGTGAGAAGAGAAATTATGATTTTCTAGATGATGGCCAAATTGCCAGTTTGGTGCAAAAGATACAAGTAAAGACATTTTTAAACTGTGACTCACCTCCCCACAGACTTCAGAATAAACTTTCAGGCTGAAGGGGTTTTAGTTGTTAGTACAGATACACTGATAGCTTGCTTTTTTAGTTTCTTAAGTGGCTTGTAGCACTGGCTGGTATAGTGTGTACTTAAAGAAGCACTGTTGCCCAGTGCTGTCTGCTCAGACATAATGGATTGTCTAGACAGCTTGCTAGTGAGAAAACTTCTGGTTGCAATGCGTTTGTACAATCTTGTTACAGATTCTGGAACATCCAGATTTTGTAGATTTCATGAGTTTTTAAAGAACCTTATCTTTTCATTTAGGTAAGTGATATGGAAGCAGCAGTTCAACAGATGAGCACATCATCAGAGTTAACACCTGCCAGTATTAAAGTTCTGTCATGTACAGGAGATGGGGCATAGCTTGCACTCACTTTCTGCTGCTGACTCTCTAACTGTACTCCCTAGGAAATGCAGATGTCACTTGGGAAAGCTGCTCATTGGATATGTTAGGGCCTTCTGCTGGAAATGAGCCTGCTGAGATAACCATACCCACTGCTGTATGCAGTGGGAGGAATGGACAGTGAGGTGACCTGAAGTGCTGAGCTGTGTGGCAGCATTCACTTGGTCCCAGTTAAAATGCTGCACAGGGCAGGTGTGACATTGGATGTCTAAGCTGTCACAATTTGCTCTATGGACTGTATGTGGAGGTCATGCTGAAGGTACAATGTGATTGTTGTACACAGCCTAATGGGTTTTTAAATTAAATTTTATGTCTTATATGTTTTATTAGCTTTATTTAATTATTTAAAAATCACTGAGAATATGAAGTTAGTAGTTTCTAGTGAGCTTGAAATAGGGAATATATTTAATAAAATCAGTGCTTCTGAAGGTCTTATAAATAATGCCATTCTAACAAGACTTTTCCTTATGGTGGAGATTGAAAGGCACTTTTCACTGAAACATCAGTGCTTTGCCGTTTTCATTGCTGTATCAAGGGAAAACAAAATAAACCCTTTTCTGTTTTAACACAAATGTCATGCTTTTAGCCTGTAATGCAGTGCACTGACCATCTTGGACTGAAAAATTTGATAGCTTTATTTTCTGAAAAGGTTGCCATTTTCTCCCCACTCCACATTCCCACTTTGCAAGCAGCAATTCACTGAAGGTTCATTGGAAAAGGATTTTCAAACTCTAGGAGAATGTTTCAATTGAGAGAGAAGAGAGATCTTAGCCACTCTCCCTTGTCTGTTTGCTTTTGAGAGATGGCACGGGAAATTCTATTTTGTGTCCCATCTCTGAAGCAGGAAAATGAAGCAGTAGAACCTAGGTACTCTGTATCCCATGTGAATGCTGAGCAAGGATGAATTAGGGAGGGGGCTTAGGTGCTCCTGCTTTTCTGTGTGTTCTTGATCCCCTGTTGCCACCACAGGAAGGTGTATGCAATTGGCTCTGTTTAGCACTTGTTGCCCATTTAGTTTGTGTCTGTCTCTGCCTCTGAATGCTTTGAGCCCTGTACAGACTGTAGCTGAGCACTCCAGTTATACAGGCTGCAAAGCAGTATCATGGCACTTGGATGGGATACAAGAGACTCAGGTGGAGGCTTCTGCTTGCACAGGTAATTCTGGGTGTATTAGTGTGAGCAGAGTGGCTCTGATGGTTTCTTGGTAAGCCGGGCTGCAGACAGGAGAGAAAGAGCCCTTAGTGGGAGCCTGAAGCCTGCATCCCAATCCTTAGGCTGTTTAGATAATGCTGGTTCCCTATCCCTTACTATTAGCCTGAATTTCCCCTGACTTGGGATGGAGAACCAACTGAAATCTCAGTGTTTTCCATAAGAAAAAGGCATCCTATGTGGTTCTATCCATGACTTGCTGAGTGGCCTGCAGAAGCTGAAGGCAAGCCAGTCTCTCCCCATGAATTGCCAAGGGCCTGAATCTGAGGCTCAGTCTGGTGGCTGGACTCCAGATATCAAGTCTGATGAGATGAATACTGCCTTCTGTGGTGCTGAGATCAGCAGTACATCAGGGAAAGCTGCCTGCCTCGTGAAGTTTTACTTACTTACTGATTTTCTTTTGCAATAGTAAGTTCACAGCTGGCTTTACCTATTTTTATTTTTTGAATATTTTTTTATGAACCAAGGTGCGCTGAAGAGCAAACATGAAACCAAACACCTAGTGTGGATGCCAAGTTGTCGCTTCTGATGTTTGGCAGTTAACAGATGCCCGAAGAGTGACTTACGAAAACTGAAGGGAAGAAATTTTTTTACAAGTTATTTGTCAGTTCTGTTTTTGTGTGCTGGGGAGGTGGGCATTGTTATGGGAAGTGGTGTAGACCTTGGCAGTAAGGCTGTTTGATGGCAATGGAGCACATTTGGCCTATGTATCAACTATGCTCGTCTGCACTGAGATGTGACAGTCAATTTCCAGAGACAGGCAGTGCATCATCTTCTTCCTGCCTTCCAGTTTGATATTTTTACTGTTATATGCACCTGGTATAGATTGTTTCAGGTTGCATTAGATATTGGGGCAAATTATTTAGACATTTTGTGATGTGACAGCGCAGTGTGGAGCAGTGCTGGCTTACAGCCACATTCCAGATTGCAACCAGGACTGCTGGAGGGTTGTACAGGACATTGTGTTAAGGAACAGACAGAATTAAGGTGGAAGGAGTACTTTGTATGTCATACCAGTTCCTGAATTCACTTCACAGTCTTGTCCTATCCACAGTTGCTCCTATCTCAAGGCCCAAACCATCTCCCTGTCACTTCCAAATACTCTACATCATTAAAGCTGATGAGGAAATCTCACATGGTAAAAGTTTTTTGTGTAAAGAAAGGCTAGTGTTGGAGCTTCCTTTGCAAATAATGATTTAAATTACCAAGCAAGAAATATGGGAGTAAAATAAATTACAGTAATTTCATGATTATAAGCCGCACCTTTTTCATTGAAGAATCCAGCCTACCCCAGTAGCGCGGCTTATTTATGGACAAATCCCAGTGAAATGCCAGCCAGGGAGGGCACCTGGGGCTGCCTTTAAAGGCTTCGCTGGTCTATGAAAACTGTTTGCAACTTGAGCACCTGACACCAAACCCAGCTGGCAGTGATTCTGTTACTAATTTGTTACTTGGTTACACATGGATCCTCCCTTTTAAAAAAAAAGTGTGGCTTATATTCGGGTGTGGCTTATATATGGACAGATCCTGTGGTCTACCCGGCTACCGGGGAGGTGCGGCTTATAATCAGGTGCGGCTTATAATTGTGAAATTACTGTATTTTATGTCTTTGCTAAAGGACGTTTGGTTTATATGGTGATATATGTAAATAGAATAATTGCATTTTAGTAATGATCCATTTAAATTACATTTTTTATCATCTCAAAAAATTAATCAAATGGTCAAATATTGCATTACTTGTAACTTATAGAAAGATGTCTGGGTTGAAAATGGATTCAAAATAGAAGTGCAAAATGACTTAATTTAAATTACAAAAAAGTAGATGAACTGCCGTGTTTGTTCTGAAGGTTCATTTTGCAGAAATGTTTCTTTTTAAAAAAACAAATGAACTGGATATTATTTTCAGACAGATTTTTAGTAAAATTAATCTACTCTTTTTTTCTTATTCTTCTGTACTCTCAGTCACTATTCAAAACATGAGAACAAAGCAGATGTTACTCAGCTCCAATCAGTTTCTTGTTTTTAGAATAAATGAGATATTTTTACTAAGCAAAACAGAAAAAGTAGAAAAATTGCTCTTGCAGAAGGAGACAAAGCTGCCTAAGCACAGGCTGCAGTGCACCAGCCAGTAATTCTTCAGATGTAGTATTTGACTTGTTTAAACTATGCAGTAGTGATCTAAGTGATGTTAATAGGCTGGCAAATATAGGCCTTATTAGAAGGGTGCATAATCACGTTTCAAAATCTGACTTTGTTTTATGCTTCAGAGTGAATGTTTTTAGCTTCAGAATGTTACCTTGTAACTAAGAGAATTATGTGCAGTCTCTGTCTGTAGGAGGTGGTGGCATAACACTGAGTGAGGTTGGGAAAAAGGGTGTGACTTAGCTTCCTCTATTGTCTCAAATCAGCAGCAGAAAAGGTGTTATTTTTTGGTGAATTGTGCATTTGTGGTGAGGGGCAGAGTGTGCACAGTCTCCCTCCAAACACTTGGATTACTGTAAACAACGTGTGTCCCTTCACATGGAGGGAACTATACCATCGTTGTTCCTGAAGTTATGAAGGTCTCCTTTCAGATGCATTTATTATGTGCCCTACTTTCTCTCTGCTCTGCTCTGTGATCAGTATGCATTACATCTCTGCATCAGCATGCTATGTCCCCTCCCATGGGTGGGGGAAAGAATCCAAATCCCAGAATTCAGTTCTGACATATATATTTTTACTTGCATTATATGTTTACAAAAACGGATCTTGTTCATCCTGACCGATTCCATGGAGAAATAGAAATCTGTGAAAGGAAGACAGATCCTGAGTATTGCATGGAAGCATTTTTTTTTTATTTTTAAAAGCTGCTTAAAGCTGTCTTTTTTACTATTACCCATTGCAACTCAGAAAAATAACTCTGAAAATAATTTGGGAGATAGAGCATTTTAAATACTCAGATCATCTCTGTTTCTTTGCATAAAGTATGAGTGTCAGGATTTTTTTCCCATCAAAATCAGAACCAGTGCTGCTGTTTCTAAAATACATAGACTGCTTTGGTGTTACACATGTTTCAGTAGAGCTTGCAAGTTTGCTGTGGTTTTTTTTTTTTGTGTGTGCAGTGCATGTAGCTAATCTTTAAATTTATCTCTATGATAATAAAAATTATGCCATCCTCTCCTTTAAGTGGCTTTTTAGTAGGTTGCTTTGTAAGTGTCACAAACTGCAGTTGTTGCTAGGTAAATTTTTTCCCCTCCTTATCTCCAGTTTGTATAGCCTTTGGAAAAAACCAATTGCTGGTCTTGACATTCTCTTCTTCCTGTCACCCCCATTTTTTTTGGTCCATTTATACAAACCATGGCAAACTTGAGTGACTCCTTGCTTATGTCGGTGTTTTCCACTGCTGCCCTTTCTTGCCTTTGCACTCCTTGGCATGTAAAAATCAGGAGCAGTTATTTTAAGAAAATGTCTTTTGCCTTAGATTTTTTTACTGTATCTTCAGAGATGTTATTTACTCCCTAATGCCTTTCTTCAACCCCTGTTGAGAGTAGGTTGTAGTAGAACAAGTAACTGCACTTAGGGAATAGAGCAAACTTAATATGGAAATGGCTTAAAATAGTCTTGTACACAAGTTCCTCATTTAATTTCTGTGTAGAGTAGATGTTAAAGAGCTGATCACGCTTTAAAGAAATTCACTGTTCCTTCACAGCAGAACTTAGAAATGTAATGAGTATTTTGTGGATAGGATTGTTGTTTGCAGCTCATTGTTTATGGTTCACCTGTCATCATTCTCCACATCCCCTGCACTTCCAAGTACACAATGTGAAAGGGCTAACAGCAGTGGAGGGCAAATCCCAGAATCACTTGGCCAGAGGTAAAAGCATGGTGCCCTGTGGTGTCAAAAGTCATCTCTCTGGTGAACAGTTCCAGTGGACTCTCTTCTGCCTGTTTTGGTTTGGAGGTTTTATGTTGTCCTTTTCAAAAGTCAAAATACTTGTAAAGAGGCATAATAGACAAAGTCTTTTGCCTTTAGCAATGACTGGGTGATAGGATGCTTAGCAGCAATGCTGAAGATATTCTTGATCCTCTTTTTCCCCCCACTCATTCTTGCCCCCTCACTTGTACTGACAGAACAGTTTGTGGGATCATGTTTTGAACTAAATAAGTGAACCAATCTTGGTTAAAATGCAGACTTGTTCTTTTTTTGGTATATGTAAAATCTTAAAAAAAGAAAGAAAAAACCACACATTTTATGGCTTCAGTGGGAAATGCTTCAGGGAGCTAAAGAGTTATCCTGTTAGAGATTGAGGGGGATAAGAGGAGCTTAAACATCTGCTGGGAAATGTGAACAATTTGTGAATGCACATCTATGTCACCACCAAACTCTTTATAACAGAGCCTCTTACTTAAATCAACTACCTTTTGTTTTATCTTGAAGGTTTATTAGCTTCAGAGCACTGAACTGCAGGCACAAGGTATTCAGAAAATGTGGCATTCAGAAGTGCACCTTACATAAAAAACACTGCTCTTGTCAAAACAGGGATTTATCTCTGGTCAAACTAAACAGCTGAGAAGTTGAAGGGGAAATTTTGTTTCAGGGGAGCTCTGTCTCACTTAGCTGCTCCAGTTACAAGTGCTGTAATCAGTAAAGCAGTTTGCAAGATTCAAGTGAAACTCTCTACTGGTCTCCCATCCTGTAAATTGCTCCTGCTAGTGCAGTGGGAATTCCTGCTGTTTGGTGTCTGTATATGGTAATTTAGATCTGTGCAGACTTGTTGTGAATAGAATGAGTTTTGGTGTAATGGTTGTGAAGAGACACTGGAGGCATGGAGGTTCTGCAGTCTTCAGAAGATGATAGTCTTACCTGGCAGTTACTTCCAGAGTTTCTAGGAGTAACTTGCTGCATTATACATGCAACCTGGCATCGTAATCTCTGGCGTGGTGGAATCTGAGTCAAACTGCGTCTGGTCTAATGCACAGTTTAGTTTTGTAATGTTTAGAATAACTTTTATTAATTTCTTTAATTACAGTCTTTAAATAAGAAAGGGCATATGGTTTCTAAAATTATGGTAGTCTTGATGTCTTCTGAGACTTAAACTGCATAGAATAAGTTTCAGTACTATTCAAAATAAATTAATCTGTTTTCATATAGAATTTATAACTCCCAACTACAAGAATTTTAGAGTCAAGGCTGCCTGCTCTGCAGTGCTCAACTTACTCCATTTTAGTCTTTTTTGGAGGCCTTTGTGTACTGCCTTCCTGAGCTGTGGGTGTTATCTTCGATAAACTATGCAGATGATAGTGTAAAATATTGTTAAAATTATTGTAAAAATAGAAACTTGGTACTACATGTTCTCCTTGCTGTGACATTCTCATCATCCCTGCTTATCTTGCTGAAGAAGTCTCTTTCTATAGTTAGCGTAGGAAGGCATATCTGGCCAAAAGAAGAGGGAGCTTATCTCTTACCTTCCGCCTCCATCGTTGGCACAGTTGGGAACAAAGGCCTGACTTCACTGCCTGTGAGTGAAGGGTTGAGGCACTTCTTTAGTTTGACTTGCTCTGGGGTTTTTGATGCTCCTAGTGTAGGAGGTGAGCAGAATCAGGAGTATTTGTAGTGAAAGCAGAGGCTGCCCAGAGTCATCGAAACTCTGCTGTGGCATTCCCTGGGCTTCCCATTTCATTGCCACTGCTGCAGCTTTAGAGAAGGATTTCCTCCTGAGGTCCATGCTCATTCTGAGTCACATGGCTTCTAAAGCTGTTCATGCTGCTTTCACTCCACCTTTCAAATACAGATCTTATTTCTGTAGCACTAAATCCTTTGGGCCACAGATGTCTTATTCCAGTGGCTTTCTATGCCCTATGATCTGCCAAGTTACTAGGCTGTTTTCCTTCATTGCTCATAAGTCAGCTAATTGCTGCTTTTGCCTGCTGTTGAGACAATCTCATGGACACAGTGACTAAGAAGAACAGTGAATACATTGGAATAGAAAGGAGAGATACTATACTGGACTATACTGAACAGGCAAGAGTAGCAGTAACACAGTTGGGAGTTGCAGTAGCGATGCTACTGGGGAAGCCAGTCTTTACTGGGGAAATACAGTGCTGTAAGTACCTTGATTTAGATATATCTAGCCTTAAGTGCCCTGCTCTTGTAGCAATATTGGCATGTGTGTGGTGGTTGTTGGTTTTATTCTTTTCCTGATCTTACTCTGGCCTACTAGTACACCAGAAGTAGAGAACCAGTGCTTTCTCTCAGCTGGACTTGGGAAGCAAATAATTTGGTTAGTGTATGTTGCACAAAGTACTGTGGTATGGGGGTTGCATGTGTCCCTGCTGCAAGATTGCCTCAAAAGCATCTTCCATCTGGAGATCTGGAGATCCCCAAGAAATGTCCTTGCTTTGGACGAGAAATCCAGAGTACTCTTCTGCATGCTTTTTGTTGGAGGGATGGGGTTAGGAGTTTATTTACTCCCCAGGTTGGTTACACTCATTCTGCAGTGATATTCAGAGACAGCTGAACTTAGCTGTACTGCTCCATGAGGACTTCCCAGCTCAGTTGCCATTCACCAGCAATTTGTGAGCCCAACAGCTAGAGCCTTGTCCACAGATACCATACTTGATAAAACTTCCTCTGTATTAGAACAAAAAATCTTTGTTCTCCCCTGCTTGCTTTTATAATTTTGCTTCCTTTTTCATGCTTATAACATCAGCAGTGCTGTGAGGAGGAGGCATGTATGTGTATGCAGGCTTATTTAGATATAAACACACAAATTAAAGTGTTGACAGGGCTGGTATCAGTGCAGCACAACTGATGTAAACAATTCTGCATCCTTTTGTAAGACAGTGGAAATTCTCGAAGATGAGTTAAAGGTCAACCTAATTTTGTGGGTTTATATAACCGTATTTTTCTCTAAAATTTTTTTTTCTTCTTCACTCTGAGGCTCTCATACACTGAAGCTGTGTACAAAGCAAATTACACTGCAGATAGCATGGCAAAGGCTGTCAGTTACACAGAAGGTGCCTAGGGTATGAATATTTTGATTTAGTTTTTCATTCCTATTGTCATGTGTGTTGTCAGCAGCAGGGGTAAAACTTTCAGAATAAATTGTAACTTTTAAATTGCTGCTCTTTAAAGGTCACTAAATGGTCAAGATAGGTGTTTTTGCTGATCATGTCTGGTGAGGACCACTGTGCTAAGTGGTATTCAAAGGTTTCCTTAAACCAAAGGCTGTAAAATCACGGAAATAGCACATTAATGGGAAAGGCAAGATATTAAGAAGTAGAATGTGGATTGCTTGACTTTTTCATGTGTACTAGTGCATTTGTGTCAGATTTTTCTGAAGTAGTTGTAATTAATGTAATTAATTTCTTAACCATGCAATTGCTAATTACCTTTGGTGAGGAGGTAGAGTGGACCCTGCAGGACCCAAAGGGGAAGGATAGAGCAGTTGCTGATACTTGTAGGTGTGTACTGGGGGACAGTGTGGAATATGAGTGAAAAGCCCTGGATGGGCAGGATAGTGCTGAAAAAATGTCAGCCTGCTTATGTGTAGTGTTTCTGAGAAGGAAGAAGAGTGGGTAATAATCCTGATGGGAGGGAAAAAACATAAACCTGATGTGAAAAAGAGAGCCGGCTTGTGAGGCTACATAAAATAAGGCAAAGAAAATCAAGGCAAGTACTTGCCTTCAAACTAGAAAAGATGACAGAAGGGAAATCGGGATAATGTTGATGTAGAGGTTTCATCAGACTTGAACTTCTAATCTCAGGTGTTCCATCCCCCATCAAGTACTGAAAGCTCCACTGAGCTTTTAAAAACAAAAGTTCTTTAAAAACAAAAGTATGAATCTTCACGGTTTGTGTGGATCAGACTTTAATCCTTTTTCTATGCAAATAAGATTTGACATTTTCCCCCCTCACATGAAAATCTGCTGGTCACTTTTTGTTGACTACAGGACTAGTGCTGTTTAGGACAGTCGGATACTAAGAGGAGTGGCTTTAATGAACTGACATTAGTCTAGATGTGGCCAAGAGAAGGCACTGTGTGAGCCAAGGGATGTCAAAAATGGACTTCATTGGAGGTGAAATTTGTTTGGTATAGGCTGGGTTGATATTTTCAGAAGAGGTTGAAGACTCTGCAGAATGTTTTGCTCTCATCTTGCATGGGCTAGAGAGGAAAAAGTGACAGGTCAGTGTGAAGACCAGATAGAAGGGAATGTTTGAGAGATGCTGAAGTAGTCCAGTGACTGGGCTGAGCAGATTCATAAAAGTAACTCAGAGTTTGAGAAATTCCTAGGTCATGGGCCTGAAGGAATGCAGATGAAGAGCATTGTCTGTTTATAGACAATGTCCTTTCAAAAAGACAGTGACTTGGATTAGAGCCAGAAGTTTTTCATGCTAAGCTCTCTTTTCTTCTCTTTTTGTACCATGAGGGAAAGATAAGTCCCTTCACAGCCCCTGTGAGTGTAAAAGAAATGCTGGCTTCAGACAGCATTTGCAGGTTTCTGTCAGTTCTTAAAAAAGGAGGAAAGAAAATCTAAATGTATCAGTTCTCACTGTCTATCTGTAATGCTGCTTCCTTTCTTCTTTCTGGAAGGAAAGAGGAAAGTGCCTAGCTGGATATGTGGGTGATGAGAGTGAGAGAAAAAGTTTTGGATCACCCAGTGAAAGTCATGCATAGTCTTACTGCCCTTGTCACCCCAGTTACTTCCTGGGTGCCCTGTGGGGTACTCTGGTATTTCAGAACAGAGCATAGAGAAACCCAGGTTCTGACTGGGAGCTGCTCAGAAGGAGCAAGGTGAGGAGTGCTAGCTAGCCTGCTTCTCTGCAATCTTGCTGCTGTTTTTAGATGAGAGAGCTGAAATCAGGATTGCTAGGGAGACAGATAATGCCTGAGGCAAATGTCTGAGGATTTGCTGCAGCTGAAGAACTGTAAGTGTAAAAGTCTTCTTTTCAGAATCCACTGCCGAGAATCCCAGTCTCTCGTGACAGGTGCCTTGCAAGTTCTCTTTAGAGAATGTGCCAAAAATTATTTTTAAGATGCCACTGCTGAGTGCAGGACCTGTGTGTAGCTTAGAGCACTCATTGGAAGTGTGAGAGATCTGAGTTAATTTCTCTTGTCAGCCTAGGGATACAAGTCTGTGTCCTCCAGCTGTCCAAAGAGTTGCCCTTGTTGGTGAGCTGGGATAAGGAGCAGCATTGTATTTGCCTGCAGCTCAGACCTGAACCCCTTTTACAGCAGAGACCACGAGCTCTGGAGAGCAGAAGAGCATATGAGGGGAAGAGTGTTGTACTGTAGCCCAGTGGCTGAGACCCACAGGCAGCAGACAGTTGCAGGCTGTGCCTCCTGCATCTGCAAAGTGTGTATGTTTTACAGGAAACAGACCATGGGTAATAACCTGAAATAATTCCCCACCATGACTGCATTTTGTAACTGTTCCAGGTTGGATCTATTGCTGTTATCAGGCTCTTTCACAGCAACTAAGCCAGGTTTTGGATTGCAGAGTCGTTGAGGGAGGCTTTGGACATCTGACTGCTTGGGCTGGACTCCTCTGATTGTGTGGCAGGAACAGGTCAGGTGCTGGCACTGTAGTCCACAGCCAGATGATGGAAACTGGATGTCCTTTGAACAGCACCACAGTCTCACAAACTGTAAGAGTTATCTGTGTCCCAAGGGGTAGGAGGATTAACTACTGAGTCATCTGTTTAGAAGGGCACTCAGGGGGTAGAGACTGTCTGCTCAGCATACTCTCAGAAGGAGTTAGTGAGCAGTGTTTTTCATACAGGAGGTCAAGAGTTTAATTATGGGAGTCAATTTGGGTGAGTGACTGTGGTGTAGTGGCGTTCATAAGGAGTGGGAGAGAAGGTAAAACCAGCAGCCTTCCTGAGAAAAAAGGAGTTTATTTCCTTGTCAAAGCTGTACAAAGGGCTCAAATGCAAAGACCCGCAGTGGAAATTGCAAGCTTTTCCTTGACTTCAAAACAAGGAAGGAACCAACTAAAAAGGAGGAGCTGGGTCAAGTGTCTAAGGACAAGTGTAAGTGAATGTAGTGCGAGGATGTAGGTACAGAATTAGAAAGATCAAGGCACAAAATAAGATGCAACTAGTAAGAGCTACAGTAAATAATTTTTAGGATGTCAAAGTCTTTGCTTCACTTTCCCTAAAGGAGCTAGCATGGTAGCTGGCTTGGTATAAAATGTTTCTTGACTAAAAATAATGTAACTGTTTGGACATCTGTGTCATCCTCACTTGAAAGTTGATACTGTGGACTCTTCTTTGTGTCACTTGGCGTCTATCCCACACCAAAATCTTGAATTTACTACTTGCATTTTGGCCTGACTGGTAATAACCATTGTTATTTACAATGCTGTCTCTGCCTGCTTTACATTTTTCATATCTGACATGCAAAGTGCCTCCCAGAGGAGGTCTTTTAATCTCATCCTTCTTCACCCTCAAGCTGTGTAGTTTTCTCCAGTCAGTGCACAAAAAAACCTACCGAGCTGCTCCTTCCCCCAGCATTAATAGGATTTTCCAACATAAATCTCTCATCTATCAATGGATTAACATGCTTAAAATTCAGCTCACTGAGTGGTTTAAAGAGCTCAGCCATGGGTAATAAAATACAGTACCTTTCACTGCAGTAATGCCAGTTCTGATCCACACAGGATGTTAGTGACTGGGAGTTACTGCTTGAACTGCATCAGCTGAGTGTGGTTACAAACCCATGTCAGGGATTTCTCACAGGGCAGAATGGAGGGAGCTGTGCAGGCAGTGCCTTCCCATTTCAGAGAGTAGAAAATATGCATCTACATTTAACTTAGACGGTTTATAAAATGTTTGCTAGAAATAAATAGTGGTACAGTGGGATTTCTTGTTTTGTCCTTCTAAGAAAAAGAGATAATGGGGGGAGGGGGGCAAAAATCCCAATGGGATGTTTATCATTCATACTTTTCCTCAAACACAAGTGATGTTTGCAATAATATATATAACATTGTTCAGTTCTCAGATGACATGGTCTGGAGCACTGATTGATGTTCTCTGCCTATCTTCTTGGGATAAGGGCTGGTTTGCACACACATGAATTTTGTTCTGTTTTGAAAACTAAATATTTTTTTCCAAGCATTTAAAAGATTTTTTTTGCAAATACCTGTCACTGTATTCAGCAGAATTAACATTTTTTTCTTGAAAAAAGTATCCCTCCCATTACAGCTCTAATGTGTTTGGACCCCCTTGAGAAGGAAGCCACTTGGAAAAATGAGTCACAGTTTATTTCCAGATCTTGACGTGATGGGTGTGTGACTTTTTTCCCTCTGAATTTTTGAAGCCATTTGTCAAAGAAAATAAAATTTAGCCTTGGTTAAAAAGAAGCAATCATGTGGCAAAACATTGTAGCAGTTCAAATGAGGGCTAAAAATAGTACAACCCTTATGGAAAGTCAGGTGTCATTCTCTACCTTTTTTTTTTTTTTTTTGGTAATGCAAAGTGTGGTGATGTGTAGTGTCCTAAAATAGACTTCTGCATCTGGAGAATACATCTGTTAAGTAGAGCAATTGCTCTATATATATTGCTCTATCTATATTATATATTGGGTTGGTTTTACAGTAATTCAAATGTTTTTCTGCAAAACTATTACCCAAGGTTATGATTGCTCTTATCTCTTTTGTCTTCTCTTCCCCTCTTCCCTTCTTTCTTAACTATATTACCAAGCAAAATTTATAGCAGAAACCAGAACTCATAAACTATTACAGTGAAATGGAGATTATCTAGCATCATGATAGTTTTGAGCAAAAGAGAATCTCTGTGCTAGTAATTAGTTCTCCTGCATCAGCTGAAATCCTGTTTCATACCATATTTTTCTTATCTATGCTCAAGTGTTTGCATGGATGCATGGATTTTGTTGCTTGCCTCATGATAGCTGTGGGAATGTTGACTTTTTTGGTTTCATGAATTTCCTAAACTTCTCCTTCCATGTAGCTTTAGCTCTTTGATTTCTATTGTGAAAATGAACTTGGGAAATCAGGTTTTGGTGTCCAGGGATAGGTATTCTAAAAAGGATCCTTGAGCATGTGGAGAACACAGGAGGAAAAATACGGTGTGTGTAGGGCAGATGTGACAGCTGATGGGAAGGTTTAATGAGTGAAGGGCCATGGGGCCTTCATCTCCAAAAAGAGAAGCCTTCATAAAAAGAAATGCACGAGGCTCATGTGGTTTGGGCTGTGCCAGCACTGGGTCTGACTTCTTTTTAGTCTTGTGTCCCTGAGTTTTGAGGCTGAGGAGCCACTACCATAAAATGCTGAAAGTCAACATTTACATTGACTGTGGTTTTGCCCCAGGTAATTTCATTCAGTTCTGGGTGATGGTTGACAATGCTGCAGGCTGTGTAAGGTTCCTGGCCAGTTGTGCCTTCCTCTTTGGGTGGCAAAATAAAATGATTCAACTGGGTGCAGGAGGTGTCCTGAGGTGTGGGTTTGCCAAGTACTTAGAAGAGAATAGTTAATAAAGGATGTCTGAAGGCCAGACTGATACTGGTATGAAGGCATGAAGAGATGCAGAAAATAAAACTATTACTTGGTGTGTGTATGTATCCTGAGGCAGCTAAGTGCCTATATCCCCATCACTGAATTTTTTGTTAGTGTTAGTCAATGGAGGTCAATGTCTTTCTTGCTTGAGTTAGCAGTGGGACTATTTCTGTAGCTTTCTGACTACTTCTGAAGTGGCAGCAACAGAAATCTTCTTTTGGTGTGCTGTGTGTTGCATGGCTTTGGGCTGATTGTAATATCCCTGTTAGAACAGTAGCTCATCACCTTGGTAGCTCAGAGTCCAGTTGGTCTGAAATAGATGCTTCTATGAAAGGAAGGCAGGAGCAGGACCTGTTAACCAAGACATACCTATCTTCCTGTGATACACTGTTATTGTGCCAAACAAATGCCATGGTTGGTTCTTTCCTTCTCTCCTTCTCTCAAGAGGGGATATTGTGTTTTGTGACTGAGCATTTTGTGTCAGATGCAGAAATGGGAGCTCAGCCTGCACTCCTTGGTGCTGGCAAAGGCAAGAGCAAAGTTTTTCCTAGGAGTGAAAGTGGTAGTGTCTGTGAGAGGCTTTTTTCCAGAGAGAATCTCGCCTTAGTCTTGTACCTGTCTCAGTAATACTAACTGTAGTAGCTGCACTGGCATCTTGCCCTTCACCACAGGCAGCTGCAGTGCACCAGGGAATGGAGCTGTGCTGGACTTCAGGTGACCTTCTAAGCTGCTTAGGTTGAGTCACTTGGAAGGCAGAGATAATGAATCTAAGAGAGAGAATGCTTGCACTGCAGTGCTTGGGGCCTGTTACTAGTATTGGAACGTTTTTGTGCAACACTTCCTATGCCAGCCCCACTACAGCAGTATCCATAGTCCTTCATGTTTGATACAGGAAGGTATTTTTGAAAAGCTTTCTTTTGAAGAGTTATCTTTGTAAATACTTCGTTGGCTTGCAAGCCTTTGTTTTCTTACTCTTTATTGAACATCCCCCAAAAAACATTTTTGAAATCAGGACTATTCTTTATTTTTCTTGGTTTTTTTCTTTGTTTTTGGGGGAGTGTGATTGTGAGTGTGTGTGTGTTTGGTTGGTTGATTTGTGTTTTTTTTTTTTTTTTTTTTTAGTCCTGTCCCTCATTTTCTAGTGAGCCCTTCCACCAAAGCCTGTGGCTCCCTCATGCTTCCCAGTTCTCAATTCCACCCTAATTGAGCTGGTTAAGAAAACATATTTCATTCTTGCATTCCTCTTCTGTTGCAGATTTTGACTTGAACTACTTTTGGCATTGGAGCAAGTTTACAGACTACGTGCAGTGCGTCCTCACCTTCACTGGTGTGACTGGTTACATCACTTACCTGTGGCTGGACTCCTCCCTGTTTGTGGAAACACTGGGCTTCCTTGCTGTGTTCACCGAGGCCATGCTGGGCGTGCCCCAGCTGTACCGCAACTACCAGAACAGATCCACAGAAGGAATGAGGTACGATGCTTGTCCTACACCAAACACGTCTGTGTGCCTTCGAAGCATTGTCTCTGCAGTGCAGGAATGCTTTTCCAGGAAGGGCAGTGTCATCTCTACAATTTTTACTTGAAAACACAGCAGCAATTGGAGTAGGCTCTCTGTCAGTAGGAGCTGGTGCAGCACTGCTGAAGGCAGTGGGAATTCTGTGACACCTATGAAGTCTGACCATTATCCAAGTCCAGCTGGAGAGTTCCAAGGTGAAACATGTTCTAGTGAAATAAACACCACTGCTGTTGCCAGTAGCAACATGTTGCAGTTTTACTCAAGCTGTGCTGCACTGGTACTTAAAAATGATCTAAAGAAATCTTACATATCAAAAGTAATAGAGAGGATGAAAATATTTGGAGCCTGCAGCCTTTAACTATCAGTATAACTCATATAATTAGCTTTTTCTCACATATCTGCTCATCACTTCTCCATAATCCATTACTACATTTGTAGCAAATGACATCTGTATTTATTTTTGTATCAAAGCTTGAAACTGACATTTATAAAAGCTCCGATGTGACTTTTACAGTCATGACTGTAAAAATGTGGGACAGAAAACTTTAATTTGTGCCCACTCTTGAGTCATTAAATCAGATTATCTTTTCACAGTGTTTATTGGATAACTCACATGGTAACACCACATTTACAAAGGCAACTTGTGAAGCTTTTTGAGAGAGGAAACTTTCACAATGGTGCATCAGTTCACTGGTCTGTAAAAACAAACAGCAGCAAATTCAGTTCACATAGGTGCTGTGGTCATTTATCTTCTCTTTTGTTGCTTCATTATGACTTCTCTGCGTTCCTTTTAAAGTTTGCTAGGATAGTTTTTACTTTGGTCAAAACACTTAACCATGCCATCCCCAAACAAAAGCAATTCTGTCCCCTGTTCACATTGTTCCCTTTACTTGTTTGGCTTGAGCATGCTTATACTAGCTACTCTGAGATATTTTATAACTTGAAGTGTTGAAATGTTCAGAAATTTGCTCTGATGCTTCAGGCATTTTCTGTTTGGGAGCCCTTTGGTACAGAATGAGATAGGATTTGCTTCCAAAATATTGGAGTATTTTTCATGCACCCCCTGTCTTGGAAAATTCTGTACCTGTGATATCCAGAAGGCAGCTTACCTACTAGATCTCTTTTTATGCTGTGGTTTGACTTCTCCTTTTCTATTTTTCATCTGTGAATCATAATGCCATATTAATGATGGCGACTGGTAATGTTTTGCTTTTCCTTAACTCCTTCCTGAGGACATGAGTGTCAGTTTTCCTATTTCTTGTATGTGCTATTAGCAAAAGGACTAAAAAAAACCCTTTGCTAAGCGTAGAATTGCAGAATTCTCATCCAAGACTGCTTGGGAGAAGAGTGCTGTGCTTAGTCAAGAGAAAATAGCATAAAAACTCATGTTTCCTTGCTATGGAACAGAACCAGGTCAAGCATAGCCACATTCCTTATCACTTGTGCCCACAGTTCCAGAATGCATTCCCCTCTCTGTTTCCACTCTTGAAGCAGTACTTTGTGTGGCACTGGACATCGTTGGGTCTGGACACTGGCTGCTGCGGGAGGATATTTATGCACATGTTGGCGCTCTTTCTTTTTTTCAGGTTAAATTGTGCTTTTATATACACTTTGTAGTACTATGCAATCCTAAATTAACTGGATGTTCTCTAAGGGCTGTTCCGCCTGTGAGAGTGAGTGACTTCTGCCAGTGTATTGCTTTCTGCTGAAGGAGCTGTTGGAAATGTTTCCTCTGAGCTCCCCTTCCTGTGCCCACTTCTCTAAGAGCATATCAAGAAGAGACTCCAGTCATGGAAACACTGAAGGGAGTGTGTAACAGTGCAGTCAGCCTACTTGCATGGGTATTTACCAGGTGAGGGCTGGCTGATGCCCAGGTTAGCTGATTCCCACTGCTCTGTGCAGTTATTTACAGCTCTGGGCAGAAATAGCCAAGTGGATGTGTGGATGGTTACGCCGTTGGAAGCAATTGCACTGGGAATCTGGTCCAAAATGGCTGGCTGCCAGCCATGCTCTTAGCAAGCCTCAGTGGCAAAGAAAAAGAATGAGTTTCTAGTGTCTCTGTAACTTTAAGCTTAATGGAGAGAGCAATGAGTATTAGGCTGTTCTATATAGTGAACTTTTGGTCAATCATCATATCCTCGTTGGAGATGGTAACTTCTTAAACCACAGTAATTATGTCACCCAGTGCAGGAGTGCTGTGTGTGTTCCTGATAAAGATCACAGCCTTTACTACTGCCAGAGAAGTCGTTCACAAGTCCTCATGGCTTGGCTGAGAAAAGCTGTAACATGCATCTGTCTCTGAACTGGGACAGAGTAGCTGATACATTAATTCTATTTAGCAAACAAGTCCTTTCATAAAGGTTAACTATTGAAAAAGAAATGCAGAATAAGATCTCAGTATGTGGTCCCATCTGATCAGAGTATCCTGCCAGACTCCTCTGATACTCTTGTTTCTGAAAAAAGTCCACACTACCCCCAACCCTTCTCCCTGCCCAGTAACACCTGTCTATGTGAGAAGCTGAGGATATCTCATACTTGAGGTAGCAGTCATTTCCCAGTAAACAAACTTGGAGACCAGGGGCCATGAGAGAGCTAAATGGGAGAGGTGACTGCAGTGGCAGCCAGGATACCCTTTTGGAGTGTGTTGTGGAAAGAGTTCTATCATATCACTCCTGTGTTTCTATTTGCTACTGCCTGAAAAGTCCCCTACTGAAAATGTCCTCTGTGTCTGAGGTAAATGTCCAGAGGGCATCTGCAACTTAGACCATTATGTTTATTGTAATACAGCATGGCTGGAGTGAAGGAATCACAGTTATGTGCTTTGTAGTGCTCCTGAGAATGAGTCTGCTGGTTCTTTGATATCTCTGTCCTGCTGGATAGAGCTTCTCACATGTTATTTTTGTTTACATTTTTGCCTTCCTCTCTCATTTTCCTTCTTTTTATAGGATTATTACTAATAGGTCCTGCAGCTTCCTCCTCTGTTCTGACAGAACAGAGACCAAAGGAGAAGTTGGAAAGGAATGGAAACAATAAAAGTAGAAAGGAGATGCATGCTGAGTAACAGCTTTTGTGGAGTGAAGGTAGTGTAGTATGTCCTTTTAGCCTGATGATTGATGGGTGGAAATTTTCCTATGATTAAGTAAACAACTAAGCTAGTCAAAGCAACAGAAATTTTCATCATGATCTCTTTGACAATTCACCTGATTACTTTTGGAATGTGTACTTTATGGAAACTTGGAGCTCTGTTTAAGTACTTCAGAATGATTGCAAACCTAAATAGTACAGTAGTAGTTATATAAATTATGGTACTAAACTTGACAGAAGTGCTTTGTAATGAATTATGTTGATACCTATCAAAGAAATATTCACTTAGTTTCCATTCTTTTCAAGAACTAAACTAGTTCTGTCAGGTCACCTAGGAAAAGAGTAATCTAATTGCTTTAATTATTGGGGTGGATTAGAATTATAAATTACTATGTTAGTAAAAGGACAAAAGCTGCCTCAAAGTTAAAGAGCTTTAGAGTAGTTGAGAAAAAAAAGCACTGTGATATTAAAAGATTTGTTCATCACTTCTAAATTTTCCTTCTATCATGTGATAAAATATTTCAAGATTTGACATCCAGAACACCTCCCCTCTATCACCTTTTAGGAGTCAGGGCTGCTGAATGCTACAGTTGGGGTCTGATGCTCCTTGTATTATTAAGTGCTTTTGTTTTGTGACAAAAACCGTACAGTCAGGAACACTCTGTCATTTGTCTTTGCGTTCCAGCTCCTTCTAGGATAGTTGCCTCCCAGTCACTTTCTAATAAGCTGCATTTGTGAGGAAAGGTGATGTTCAGCAGGAGGCAGTGGAAAGGGCAGGAAGGTTGTCTCTGGATCTGGCAGCAGCACTGCTGCACGCAGAGGTCAGTGCATTGGGAGAATCGCATCCTTGTGTGGACAACAGCTTTTGTGGAGTTCCTGTAAAGGGGCAGTGTGTGCTTTTGTGCTGGTGTGGGGAGAGCCTCTGAGAGGAGGTACTGCTGTTGTTATGCTCTTCTCATAATCACATCTGACCTCACTGCACCAAAGGAGGAGGATGGAGGGCATTCCTCTGTAAGGTCTGTGACCAAGTTGTACGTGTATGGTCCTGCCAAAGGACCATGTTAACCTTGGGACTGCATGACGGTTGATTTGCTCCAGGACAGTATTGCATTCCTGTCTGCTGCCCTGCTCCAGAAAAAAATGACTGCCCTTTATTGAAAGTATTTTGCAAAGGCTTCTCAAAATCACCTGGCAGTAACCCTTTTTGATTGCCAGCTGCTGCTCAAACCCCATGGAGAAGCAGTTTCTTTTCAGTCAGAGCTGCTGCATGGCACAACTTTCCCAGGTCCAAGAAAGAGGTCGGGCAGTAGAACTAAGCTGGGCTGCATATTTTGAGTTCTCAGAAGCCCCAGTCCATTGGATACCCAAATGTGCCTATCAGTTGTTAGCTTGGACACATGTGGGATCAATAAAGCAAGGTCTTTTTGCAGCAGTAGTTGAGGTCCTGATATGCAGTGCTGTCTCTTCCCTGGCTGCACCCTGTGCTGTGCCTGGCTCAGGGCTGCATGTGCAGCTGCACGGTCAGAAGGACACAACCAGGGAAAATCTGTGTTGTTCCTCTGCAAGCGGTTTCCCAGATTTATCTTGCTCATGGACAGCTTTCAGTCTGCTTGGAAGGAACCTCCTTTTTGCATTTTAACTTTTAATGTTGTGTTTGGCTGACATTGGGTCAGGGATGCAGAATTTCACTGTTTGGAGACAGCCAACATAATCAGTGACTCTGCTTATGCGTTGATAGGAGACCGTCTGGAGTCTAGTCTGAAAAGGCTGAATGAGGATAATCTCAGGATTTCATTCAAGTGGGTTATTGTGCAGTGAAAGAAAAATGTTAATTTAGTCCCTCCTGTGGCAGTGCTCGGTCAGTCACAGTGATTATCCTGTTTTAAAAAGCACAAATCACTGAAGGAGAAACAATTGGCATTTATTGCCTCAGAAGTTGCTGGAGTCAAGAGCTGCAAATTATAAGAAGCTTTTTCATTCAGAAATGTTTTATGAGATGTGCTGCAGCTGTGAGCTAGTTATGAGTACAGTAATTTCACACTTACAAGGTGCACCAGGTTATAAGGCGCACTTCCGGGTTTGGGTTGAAACTTCGTCCAAAAAAGGTGCACTTTATACGTGTGAAATTACTGTAAGTGTTTATCTGAAATGCATCCAGTGAAATGAGTGTGGTATAAAGAGGTATGAAAGGAATAATTTCTATTAAATTATTCTAATATGTATATATATTTAATATATTATTTACTCTTCTCCTCTATAGATAATATTAAAAATACTAGAAGACAGTATTTCTTAGAGAGATAAATGTTATTGTTGGTAGCTTTTATTGAATACTGATCTGTAGCTTTTTCCTTTATGAGACATGCAGCTCTATATATCATTATTCAGGAGAAACTTTTGACTTCTGAGGATAGTGTTTGTCCCAGAGATAAATCCTGGGTTTATTCAAACACTGCAAATATTAATGAAAGCTGTTATGTTTTTTCTGCCTGCATTGTATTAACCAGTTGCTGTGATGAATAGGTGTAGAAGGCTTTATTCAGGACTGGTTAACCAATGTCTGGGCACCTCCTAGAGTTTAGATTTAAGGAGATTAGGTGCTCTAAAAATGCTACTCCTGTGGTTTCTTGGGATGTTTTAGCCTGAGGGAAGTTTTTATTTGTGAATAAGTAAAACTGTTTCAGTGAGTTACTTCCTTTGGAGTAACTTTCAAGTTACTTCCTTTATGCTGTTTAAAACAGAACAAAACCCTGTGCTAGAGGGAGGTAGCAAGACTTCTGGATGTTTCTGCTCAGGCACCAACTATGTATTAGCTTCTTCAGAAAAAATTTAGTTCCATTTAAAAGGGAGGCAATTCATATCTCTTATGACAACTTCATTACATATCTGTGCTTTTTTGGGGAGTCTCAGTAAAGAAGTAAGAGAAATTAACTGGAAAATAATTTTTAAAGTGCTAAAAAGAAGAGAATTTCAGAAAGAATGATGCAGGCAATGGCCATTCAGCTCCTGTATCTCACTGTCAGAAATTGCATTGATGAGAGCAAAATCAAAGAAATAGGAGTAGGGATAATGGTGCCTATGTGAAGGATTTCCTTTCCTGAGTATGCCACATACACAAAGCAGACTGATTAGCACAGTTACGAGTAAATTGTGTCTCGGAACTAACACCAAGGAAGATGCTGAATAGAGAGAGACCTGTTTCCCATAGGCTTTGGCACCTCCAGGTGCTGATTAAACAGTGTCTTCTTTTACTCTTAAAATAACAATTGTTTTATATATTAAACAGACAAAACAGACAACATGGAAGAGAGGTATGGGAGGTGAGGGCCATTTAATTCAAACAAACCAATTAAAACCCCTCAATGTAATTTTGTGGATTCAAATCATCTGACCCAACTAAGAAGCAGATTTTCATTGCATAAAGCATTGTGCAGACAATCATAGGGACTAAGTTATGAAAGAAAAGTAGTTCTCAAGGGACTAGTTAGGACCTAAAAGTTAAATCTGGGACCCTGGAAAACAGAGAAATCAAGATCTTAAGCATGGGCCAGAACTACATTGGATAAATGTAAAATTATTAGCTATACTTAAAAGTGGTTTGTACTTAGGGTTGTATATAGCCCATTCCTTAGTTTTGCTGCCTTTTCTATTGCACTAAGTTAATCAGAACTGTCACTGTGCTTACAAATTACCTATTGTAAACTATAAATATAATTTACTGTTGTTCTGTGATTGTATTCTTTTGTCTTCCTAAATGCTCTTCTTTACTGAGATCCTCAGTTTTCTTTGTGGGCCTACAACAAGTGTCGTCATTGCTTCTGTGGCCAGCGTTTCATAGTTTTCTGGGGAAGTTTCACTTGTGTAATTGCTGTTCTTTGCTGACATTTCCTCTTCTGCTCATGGCATTGATCAGCTGGCTGCTATTGTCCTTTATCATGGCTTTTATGTAAAATATTCCAGAGTTTTTCATTTCTGGACTTTGCATACACATCCAGGTTTGCATAATAGTCAGTGAACAATTTTCATGACTGGATGGATGAGGTTTTTGTATAACTGTAAGGTTTACTACAAACTATCTTCTCTCTTCACCTTTTCATTTGTAGCTCTATTAGGCAACAGGACCATCAGATTGCCTACCCAAATCTGCCTATTTTAAGGCTAAGAGATTAAAGAAAGTAGTCTGTAGTCTTCAGAAGGTTTCTGATTTCTTCTTGCTTGAAAGTGTTACTACATCAGGAAAATAAACGGACTTGGTCTCAGTGCAATCAGGATGAGGGCAGAGTCCTGTCAGCATGTGAACAGATGGACTGAAACTTTTGTTCTTATCCTAGGAATTAAGTGGATTCTTTCCTCTTCTCCAGACCCTCTTTTCATTTGGAGCAGACCTGTGACCGATGCCCCAGGTTCAAGGGCCTGCACTTTCTGCTTGACTCTCTGTAGGTCTGTGGCCTGTGGGTTGCTGTGCTGGGTCAGCACTGCAGGCACCTCTGTGCTCGCCTGCTGTGTCGTCCCAGAGCTGTTCTCTCAAGACCTGCAGCAGCACACTATGAGGCTTCAAAGACAGTTCTTTGTGGCCCTGTACACTCAACACATCTGAGAATTTCAGGAACTGAAGGAAGGGACTGGTGGAAAAATCCAGGAGGGAGACCTTCCTTCCTTCAGCCTCCCAGCACTTCTGAGAGCGTGAGCAGCAGTATCGACTTCCCTTAAGCATCTCTAAGATTGTAGCATAGTGTGGACTGCTAAAGTTCTTGCACATATTGAACCGCTTTCTCATTTCTCTTCCCCTGGCACCTCATCCCCTCAGTTCAAAAAGCAAATTCAAAGCAAATTACTTCAAACCAAAAGCATTCATCTTTTACAAATAGTTCAAGGCTTCTGTACAGTAATAGGAATAAAGCTTTGCTGGCATGTTTAATGAGTGCTCTCTCAGTAGGTGCTTTTCTCTGTGCTCTGAGAATTTGAATTACAAGAGAAAATTTATTGTACTTCTGTTACAAAACCATTCTGTTAAGTTTAGGTGCTCCATCTTCCTCTGGCAAGGAAGTGTCATGCAAGGTGTTTTGCATAGATAAGGTCAGGTCAAGGCACAAAAGGTGGGAATTAAGCCTGTCAAGAAGACACCTGAGATATGAAAGTTTTCTAAAAATGTTGTCTTCCTCTGTTACTCAACAAATTTGGGAACAAAAGTGTTTCAGTTCTTGACATTCCACTACCTGTATTGTTTTGTTAAGAGTTCATCACAGTCAGTTGTGTAAGTGGGTTAAGTTACTTGGTTATGTGGGTTTAGAGCTGTCTCCCTCAGTGCAGTAGTGCTGAGTGGAATTAGAAATACGGAATGGAAGTAAACTGAGATTTGAGTTTAAAGAAATGTAGGTTGAGATGCAAGGATGCAGACAGCCGTAATGGTAACACTGACTGTGATGAAGATCTGTAAAGTCAGCAGAATGGTGAGTAATTTAAGCAGTTAACAGATGAGCCAGAACATCAGAAAACAGATCAAAGAACCTTAGCTCAGGAAGTGACTTTGCAGGGTGGTCCAGGAAGACTGCTAAGAAGAACTGGGTAAAGAATGGGAGTTGAGCAGATGCGAGTGGATCAGCTACAGAGATTTTGTTTCAGCTTTGACCTGTAATAATGTATTTGGTCCCCTGCTCCTCAGACACAAAGGGACAAGCAAACAGAAGAAGAGTGGGAAGTGCAGAGACTGACATACTGAGTGATGTGCCCAAAAGCTGAAGTGGGGGGAGGTGCGCATAGTATTCTTGAGTGGAAAATAGAAATATAAAAATCTTGATAGCAGAAAAACCTGTTTCAACAAGGCTGAAAGAGGTAGGGTTTTAATTTTTTCTAGGGAGGATGGCTAGGAATGATACATGTCTACATCACATAAGGGAATTACATACCTAGCCAAATGTCTTGGCGTTGTCAGGCAAGCTTTCAGGGTAGCTGTGGAAGCCTTGTCCTGTCAGATACTAAGTCTTGTACTAGAGAATTTCCTAAAACAGGATTCATAGTGTACAAGGCAGCAGATGGCAGGAGTTTGGGAATGAACAAAGGCTAGAGGATATCTGTCCTTTTTGAACTGCAAAAACCCTACTTGGGCTAAGATGTCAATATTTGTTTCACGCTACTGTGTGTGGGGTGTGATCATGATGCTTTTATTTCCTCCCTACAGCATTTAGTGCCGTAGCAGGGCTTCAGAGCTCTGCAGCCGCCCTGGGTCAGTAGCAAAGTGGGAAGTGGCTCAGAAAGAGTTGGTTTGTGGTGGCACCTGCTGACAAAGCACAGCTTTGCTTCCCACTGGGCTTTGCTTTGAGAAGCAGCACAGAGGTATATGGTGTGTCACTGTCACCAGTAACTTCACTTCTGCACCTGTGTGTGCATATGAGCATGTGGAAGGAAAGGGAGAAACCTGGCATTTCAGATAAATTAGGTGGTGACATATCTTCATATAGAGCTTGCAAGAGGTTATTTCATAGAATCAGTAAGGTTGGAAGAAACTTCTACTGAGTCCAGCCATTGACCTAACACTGCTAGGTCTGCCATTATTTCCTTACAGTGCCAAGGTGTTTTAGAGGAGAATGCAGGCTTTGTTCTTGCAAATACCTGTAATTTCTTTCCAGACAGTAATCTGGACTTTGTCCCTGAGTGATCACTCTTATTTTACCCACTAGTGTTTGGGATTTTAATTTCCCCAGTGTTTTCCTAGAATGTGAGAAGCATTTTTACTAACTGAAGGATGTGATTATTCTTGAAAAGTAGTGACTGCAACATCATTAGACTTTGTTCTTTGGATGCTGGCTTTGAAGACAGGTGAACTCCAGTCATCTAGAACAAGGAAAACACTACACCTGGGACTGTTACTTTGTGTATGTTAACCAAACAGGTAATTGCGGTTGTTGAAGTAGAATACTAGAAGTGTGCTCAAGCTATGTACTTGTTACCATAGGAAGGTGAAGGCAAAATGTGCTCAAATTACCTCAAGTTGGATGAAGAGTCTGATGATCTCTTGGTTGTCTAGGGCAGAAGGGAAGGAAGATGTAAAAGCATTGCTCTGAGCCTTGGACACAGCTGTGCTGCAGAAAACATCTGTTCCCTCACATCTTTTT
This sequence comes from Sialia sialis, assembly GCA_009812075.1. NCBI lineage: Eukaryota > Metazoa > Chordata > Aves > Passeriformes > Turdidae > Sialia > Sialia sialis. The sequence continues at coordinate 94,231,838 of VRYO01001463.1, read as the reverse complement.
ATTACATTTCAAATTGAATTTGTCCCAGGTTATTTAGAACTAGAGCAGGAAATACACTGAATAGTGTTGCACAGGGACATTATGTTGCTACTTCTTGGCGTTGGCTTTGCAGGACATAGCAGTGATGTCCCTCCTGGCAGTGGGTAGGCTGCAACTACTGGGATGTGGCAGGCCAGCTCACCCTGCAGGGAAGCGAGTCATGGGAAGGAATGCTGCTTCCTGAGACTTGTTTCCCCATGCCCTTGCATGGCAGCAAGTCCTTTTTATCACCCACCTTTCAGTGCATGATGTGGCACCCCAGGGTGCCAAGTGGCTGGAGAGAAGGTGGGCAGCAGGAGAGCATTTAGAGTGGCATGAGCCAGCAACTGTGCCTGCAGCTCCACCAACTGCAATGCCGTGAGTGGGAGGTGGGAGACAGGGAAGCAGGGACAGATCCTTGAGAACAACTTCAAAAGTGAGATATTGAAGGATGGTGTAATTTAGGTGTTCTCTGCACCATTCTTATTTTGTTGACAGTACCATGTGCGTTGGCTGCTGACTGCGGTTATTGCGAGAGGTGCAGGACGTGATTTTCTGCCGTGGTACCAGAGGAAATCTGGTCCCTGCAGTGGCAGCAGATCTCAAGCTTCCCAATTCACCAGGAGCAGAAACAGAGCCTGTCTGATCTGTGTACCACACATCTAAGCAGACCTGAGCTTTGCAGTCTGGCTGGCATCCATCTTTGTCTCCTACAGAAACGACACTGTTGTCAATTGTGGCTCAAATCTCTCCTCTGATCCACAGAAGAGATTTATTTTCACACCTGACTCACAGAACTTGGGTTTTTTTATGCTGTTTAAGACCTGCTGCCCTTCTATCTGCAGCACAAATTTTAGAGTACTAGAAGTACTTTGTAGCTGTTAAGGGCTACCAGTTTCTGGGCTCCTACAGACTGGACTTAAGGTACAGCTGCTTGCCATAGTTGGAGGCCATGTTAGTGATCCTGGACTACTTACCGGCCCTGTGCAGTATGTCTTATACTTTCCTCTTGACCATCCTTTCATAGACATATTCTAACAAATACTGGCTTTTGGCTGGATAAGCTACAACGGGATCAAAATGCCTGACACTGCCATTCCTGATGTTTAGAAAACAGATATTCATGGAAAAAAATTGACAAATACCCATTTACTCTGTTTTTATGTGACACTTTTTTGTTCAGCTGCACCTTTCTGGATTTGTTTGCCTGATTGTTTCAGAGTGAAATCCTGTATTTCATCTTTACTCATTGATGAGTACAGTCCTTGAAAGTCACAGAAACTTTCAGATAATTTGTTCTTGGATTGCAGCTGACTGTGGTATGAATTGCTTGTGGATATGGCTTTCAACTCAATTCCTTCAGCTTGGTTACAGAGGTCCAAAATAAATACTGGATCTCTCTTGCTGCATGCTCCTTTTAACTCCTGCTAGTAATGTGTGGATGGACAAATGTCTTTCTCTGGAGATGGTCAGTGCTGCTGCAGCCTCAGAGGAATTGTTGAGAAGTGAGGTAAGGCACTCACACCGAGCAGGGCACGTAGGAGTGGTGAGCAGTTTCATGCTTGGATTCCCAGCTGGCTGTGCAATATTTAAAACAAGATCTTTGCTTGTTCACACAGAAGGACCTGTCTTAGGGTATGCACACTTAGTTTCCATGTTTTCAAACTTCAGACATTTTGGATATCTGATCCGTGTGTTTTCTTTTTCTTCTTTTACTTTTAATAGTTTTTGGCAGGCTAAGCAATTTGGTTAACATGAGGAGGAATCCTTTTTTTTTTTTGTGAAGCCATATGGCATTTTGTTAGAAACAAGTGCTCTATTTATTAATTTTTGTTTGTTTTGTGCAGTGTTAAAAATAACATGGCATTCATGTTTCATGTTTTCTGGTCTGTGTTTCACTGCTGTAGGCAGGCCAGCCTCTAATTGAATGCAGTGTTAGGGATGCTTGCTGTCTTTCCTAAGTAGCCTATTTTGGAGCTGCAAATGGGAGCTGAAAGTTTTCCAAAGTCAAGATGTTACAACTGAATCTGTTTTCTCTTCCAGACATTCCTGTGCAAATGGCTTGTGGGAGGTAGCAGCTTAAAAGGTTGCCAGAGAGATACCTTCTGTACCTTCTTCCTCACTTCCCAAAACCAAATGCAGTGTTCAAAATACTCACTGACAGGCTGCTTCTGTATGGGCTTTATTCCTGAATGAAATACTATATTGTCAGCTTTTACATTATTTTATTCTGCTTTTGTATCCCGCCATTCAAATGTTTGTCACTGTGTTTTAACAAGTCTGAATGTCAAGTGCTAATATATGAAGAAATGTCTGAAACTGTGGCAGTCCAGTCAGATTTTCTGATTTGGCAAAACCTGTGGCCAAGATGTGGGGAAGTTGGCCTGGATGTGGGGCCATGACATGTGGAAGTTGTGGACAACTTCCACTGATTCTTGAACAAAGAGTCCAGGATAATTCTTTTCTTTACATAGGTAAAGGTCAGTAAATTATATTCTTTTTTTCTCTTATCAAACATAACTTAGAAGTTTTGAGTTCATCAAGTGTCTGAGCAGTTAGCCCTAAGTTTTTGATGGTAGCAGGATGTAATTACATCAGGGCAACACGTACCTCCTGTTGCTATTTGTGCTGAAACGTCTGCTGAAACCACTACAGGATTTTTCAGTGGAACTCACTGTCTAATGTCTGATTCTCTCAGTGTCTTCCAGTGTGCAGGGTATTTTTGGATTTGTGTGTTAAGCTACAAACATGCAGAGTCATAACATCAGCGTGAGAAAATCTGCAGTGCAAACAGGAAGCAAGGACTGCTGTCTCTTTTTCCTTCTGCATGTCTTGTGCTCAGTCTCAGGCTGTGTTCTGCAAACTGCTTCTCTGCAGCCCTGCTGCTGTTTGGATGGAGGGGTGCACAGTCTTAAGACAGATTGGGAACAGACAGAGAAGTGGAAGAGGGGGCTTCACATATCACATTCTTTTACCAGATCCTTCTTTCTGGTAGCTTTTGTTCTTTCAGATGAAGGAAGAAGAAGGGTGTAATGATCCACAAGTGAATAATGCTGAGCAGAGTGTGCAAAGACTCTGAGGGAAAATCAGAGACTTGAGACTGTTGCAGCCAGATTTTGCACAGAAGGAATGAAGATGCTGAAAAGCTTTGATTAGAATAGTATTAGTCCTGGATAGGGCAGATTGAACCTGAATATCTGTCAGCTATAATTGTTTTGTAAATTACTCAGCCTCTAGTACAGTTCCACAGAAAGAAGCAACAGAATATAGTTTGGGTTTTTTTTCTTTTCTTTTGAATGTAGCTCTTTCTACATCTAAATAATTCCAGAAATAATTCTATAAAAATTAAGGTTTGTTGGCTGACTACAGATACCATGTTACTGATGTCTTGTTTTTACCTTTAGTTGCTGTCACTTCATGATTAATATACAACATACTGGGAACATGAATAAAGCAAGTTATTCCATGAGAAAAGTGAATGCTGTTTTCCAGCATGTAATTTATTTATTTAGCAAATGAAGACAGGTACAGCTTGTTTAGGAAATATGCTATCAGTGGTAGAGCAGCACCGTAGGGCATTTCCATATTACTGTATTAAAACCCATCATTTAGCAACCCACCCCTAGTCTAGTGTCTGATCAGAAGGGCCGGTGTCTCTCTGAGAATAAATTCCAGCAGCAGAATAAGTAAATGCTCTTTCAGATTTTGAAAACAGTTTAAAAAATAGCAGCTTTTCCTCTTTGTGGTCATTTGCAATTTATGCAGACTGTTTACTGGCTGTCACTACATTAACAGCCCCTCCACTGTGAGGAAGGTGCTTGCTTTTCAGGAGGTTTGTTGTCATTGGATACTGCGGTGCTGATGCACATCACTGGGAAGTGCTATTTTTACCACAAGTCTGCCTCAGCCTCTGGCAATACTAGCTACTTGAACGCAGTTCCTGCCTCTCTGGTTGGCATCTCTGTTGTCACACGGACAAATGCTGGCATTTGTTTATTTCTGCATTCCCAGGTTGCTCTCTGGCACTGCTCATCCCATACCTGCTTGCTCATTTGTGCTACGAGCAGTTGTGCTGTGCTCCTAGAGCGTATCCTCCATATTGACAAGGTGAGCGTTTCCTGCCTTCAGCATCTCCCCAGCTTAGTTCTGGGCTATTTTAGGAAAGAAACATTTACTCCAGAGTCCTGCTTTGCTTTGTAGCCAGTGCTGCACAGAACACTTGGCTTGTGTGACTTTGCACATAGCAGGAAGATGGAGTGTGAAGTCGGTCTTTGGGAGATAGTCTGGGAGATTTTTTGCTACAGGCAACCTCTTTGTGCCGTGCTCTCCAGTCTCAGGCAGTGTTGCTGGTGACCCCTGACTGCCTATTGTGGCAAAGCCTCCTCTGCATTAGCAGTGCAGCATTTTCTCTTGCATTGTGAAGCCAAAGATCAGACTCTGGTGCACCAGAATCTGTGATCTACCAGCCCACAACACCTGGCACATGGCAAAGGTGCAGATCCATGGGCTGAGGTTGGTTGTATGAGCATCCCCAAGACCAAATGCTGGGTCCTGCAACAAGCCCAAGATGTAGGCTTGGGAAAGAGTGGCTGGAGAGGTCCTCAGCAGAAAAGGACCTGGGGGTGCTGGTGGACATCCACCTGAACATGGAGATATTTAAAAGATGTGCAGATGTACCACTCAGGGGTGTGGTTTAGAGGTGGATTTGGCATGGTTGGGTGAGTTTAGGTTAATGGTTGCACTCAGTGGTCTTAGAGGTCTTTTCTAACCTAATGATTCTCATCAAATACAGGCTTACAATAAAGCAGTGGAGCGAGGACTTAAGTGTGCCTCTCCCCTTTTCTTTCTTCTCCACAGCCAGTAGAAAATTCCCATTTATTTTGGGCAATAAAATGCTCCCTTTTTCACAGACACTGCTCTTTTTTCCACCATGGCAGGTAAGGGGCAGCTATCTGCCCAAGCTAGAATGGTGTCTTTCTTGTCTACCCCACAAGTAAGTACAAGTATAAGAATTACCTCTCTTCCCCAGGTGACTGGGTAAGGTTGAGAAGCTGCAGACAAAAACTGTCTTTTCTGTGCATTGTGGCATCCTGAGGTGACACAATAGTTGGAAGGTATGAGGACAGTGGCAGCGTGTCCATGCCATCCATCCCTCATAGTCATACACGCACTACTGCATCATTGCAAGTGACATCTGCATATGCAGCAAGGACAGAGCAATTGCAAATCCCGAATCAGGGGGAGGACCATTACTATTGCATTGAGACTCTGGAAACTAGGACTTGACAGAAGCTGTGTTGGTGGTGTAAGCTTCATCCAGCCCGTCTCAGGCCTGTGGTGTGGTAGTAGGGGCAGGGCCAGCTCTGTTTTCCCCAGGCAGGCACTTGACGGGTTTCTCAGCAAACTGAAACTTTGAGGCTGTATGTGCCAACAGGTGCTGGTTGAGATGGAGAAGAGGCAACAGGAGTTGTAGCTTCTCTCCTCCTTGTAATGGGCACTGGAGGAGTGAGACATGTACTGACTTGGAGAGGGTGCTGGGGGTATTCTGGGGTGCTTGGAGTGGTGAGATGAGGGTCCTGAGCCAGCACACACCTCTTTGCTCATTCCTTAGCTTTGCCCTCATAGTGGATTGATGTTGGCTAATGCCAGGTGCTCACCACACCACTCATACTGCTCCTGGACAGGGGGAGAGAAAATTACAATAAAAGGCTCATGGGTCGAGATAAGGACAGGGAGATCACTCACCAGTTATCATCACAGGCAAAACAGACTCCACTCAAGAACATTAATTTAATTTATTGCCAATCAGAATCAGAGTACAATAAAGAGAAATAAACCCACATCTTAAAACAGCTTCCCCAGACTTCTCCTTTCTTCCCAAGCTCAGTTTTGTTTTATCTTCTCTACATTCTCCCCACAAATGGCACAGAGGGACAGAGAATAGGGTTTGCAGTCAGTTCATCACATGTTTCTGCTGCTCCATCCTCTTCATGTACTTTCCCCTACTCCATTTGGGGTTCCTCCCAGGGAGACAGTGCTTTCTGAACTTCTTCAATGTGAGTTCTTCCCATGGTGTGCAGTAGCTTATAAATTGCTCCAGAGTGGGTCCCCATGTGTCCTTTCCATGGAGTGCAGTCCTTCAGGAGTGGATTGCTCCATCCTGGGTCTTCCCAGGGATCACAAGTCCTGACAGAAAGCTTCTCCAGCTTTGCTGCTTTGGGCTGCACTCTCCATGGACCCACAGGTCCTGCCAGGGACCTGCTCCAGCAGACTTCCCGTGGGGTCACAACCTCCTCTGGGCGTCCACCTGCTCCAGGATGGGTTTCTTCACATATTACAGGTGGATCTCTTCTCCCCCATGGACCCCCATGGGCTGCAGGGACACAGCTGCTTCACCATGCTCTTCACCGTGGGTTGCAGGGGAATCTCTGGAGCATCTCCTCCCCCTCTTTCTGCACTGACCTTGATGTCTGCAGGGCTGTTCACTCACATGTTGTCACTTCCTCTCACCTGGCTGCTGTGAGCAGTTTTTTCCCCCTTCTCAAATACCTTATCCCAGAGGTGCTACCACGATCACTGATGGGCTCAGCCTTTGCCAGTGGCAGGTCCATCTTGGAGCCAGCTGGCATTGGCTCTCTTGGAATTAGGGGAAGCTTCCAGCAGCTTCTTACAGAAGTCACTTTGTAGCCTGCCTCCCTGGCCCCTGCTACCAAAACCTTGCCACACAAACTGTCTACTGGTCATTTTCAAGGACTTGTGTACCAGGTTTCCAGTTCTCTTCTGTTTGTCATTCCTTGTCCTGTTCCAGTCTCTTTTTTCTATCCTCTTCTCATCTGACCAATTTCTTGGCTCCTCTGCTGCCTCCTTTGCTTTCCTCTGTAGCCCTTCATTGCCTTTTCTCACCTCTTGCATGACTCTCACCATTTCCTTGCTAAGCTCTTTGTGATTACCCCATGCACCTTTTGGTCTCTGCTTGATGTGCTCCTTTTGTCCAGCCTCTCCTCTGGGGGGAACAGCCAGCATTCCCACAGTCACTGCTTTGCATCAGCTCTGAAAACATCAGTGCAGCTGCAGGACTGTCAAGTGTTTTCTGTATTTTATTTTCATTGTACCTTGGTGATTAGCAGGTTTTCTCTGGTGCTTTGTCCAAGCTACTGGACAGAGAATTATGTCTAAGTTTTGGTACATAGACAGACCAGTGGCATTATCTCTTTAAATGACTTGTAGCGTTTTTAAAGATCATTTTTGTCAAGGACAAGTTAAGATTTTCATGTGTGTGGAGCACTGTCATGTCCTAGTGAGAACGCCAGGCATGATGATGAAGTCCTAGAGTGTCAGATGTATGAGATGAAGTGTGGCCTCTAGAATGTGCAGAGGCTGTCAAAACGTGCACCAAGTTTTCCACTCAGTATTGCAGACTGTTGACTTCACAAGTGACTTCTTAGCAAAACACAGACTTGCTTTGGCAAACTTTGCTTTGGCACAGCATGTGACACAGCTAGAGGTGTGCTTGGCTCCTGTGGTGCTGCTGACTGCAGGTGTCCTTAAGTTTGCCCTCAGTGATGGATTATTTTTTCTTTGAGGGGGTTAACTCTTCTGTAGGCTGTACATCTTCTGACTCTATATTTTCTCCTCCACAACTGCACTGCACTGTAAGGTCACTTAAAAAACCCACCTGGCTTTCTCCATTGGGAATGAGTGGCAAATATCCTTTGTATTAAGGATATTTGTTAAATTCCTATTCATCTATCTCATGGTGTCTCTGAATTGTCCTTCTGTCAATAGTGAGCAGTTAGTTTGATCAGCCTGGTTGAGCATGTGCTTTTAGTGAGGGTGCCTAGCCATGCCAGGACAGATTCACAATTAAATTGTGATCAGTTGCCCAGCAAACACTAATACAAGGAAGTGGAATTTCTCAAAGGAAGAGAAATATTGATTGCCAGCAAGCAAGGTGCCAGTTTTATTACCCTCAGAGTTTATTGCCCTCCTTATTAAAATCTCTGTCAATTCCAACCACCACCTGCATCTATGAATATCTTGTAAGTGTGATATAAGGTGACTTGGTGTGACTGGGAACATGCACAGGGCAGGTGGTGCAGGCTGTTTGCACCAAGCACAAAGGACGTTTAGAGTTTTGCTGTTGTTTTCCTTCTCTGATTATTTACATTTTTAGAATGACCTTGGATGGGGAATGGCTGCTCACTCAAGCCCATTATCCTTGCTTGCAGTTCCACACAGATTCTGTGGAAGGTCCTGATAGTCAACCTGTTTTGTGTTCTGGCCACATGACCTGAGTTACAAAGGGCTCCTGTTTCCGTAGTGTGATGGGGCTGTACAAACTGATGCTCTTGGCCACCCTTCCCATGTGGGGAAAGAATGGCTTGCAGCATTGGCTTGCAATGCCATGTGCTCCTGTGCCCAAAACACAAATCCTGTGGGCTCCTGCCTGAGTGTTTGAAAAATGAACATTAAGTCACCAAATGCCCTGCTGCATGGGCCTGATTGTGTGTGATGAATTGGAGTCTGTGCTGGCAAAACATAAATTGCTTGTAATTATGACAAATCATGTGCAGTGCTCACACTGTGAACTACAAAGCTTTTGTCCACTGCTGCTTATCCAGCTGCTTAAAAAGCTCTCCCAATAAAGTGCATGAAGCTCAGAAACAGCCTTCCAGGTCTTTGTTGAGGACACTGAAAATAATTTGGTCTATTTGAAGAACTTGCTTCTATTCCCTGGAGTAACTCCTGATGTGGGGAAGCAGGAGCTGGACTACAGGACAGGGAATGCTCAGCAGAAGAGCAAGATGAAAGCAAGTTTGGTTATTAAAAGGAACTCTGAGCATTGCTCTTGATCTGTGTCCTTGATAAAATCCCTAGTGTTGTTCATCCTTCCAGTAACAGCTGCAGGCATGTAATTTCTCCTCTTTCTGCATTACTGGACAATCTGTCCAGTATGGTTATGCATTTTCTGCAGTAATGAGGGGTTTCTTCTGTCTGTTTTGTTTGTTTCAGCAGATGCTAAAAGTGTGCATACATGAGAGAGCAATCTTTGTGTTGCTTTACCTTGCACAGAATGGCACGCACAAGAAGTAACTGTTGGGATGAATTGCTGTTCCTTTCCATGCACTGTTTTTACTTTGGTTTATGGTCAGTGCTGTCAGCATGTGGCATTCATGTTTACAGAGCACCACTGAGTCAAATGTCTTAGCTGGATATTTCAAAATGTCGGATACCTCCATAGCCACAGGTGTTCAGAGCTGTAATTGCTGAGATAAGAGTGCTGCAGTGTGGAGCAGAGAATTTGATCCTCCCTTCCAAGTCCAGTGCTGCCTGTCTCAGCTAGGCACGCTGTCTGCCCCTGTCAAGAGGAGTCCCAATCCACTGTTGGGTATAAACCGTAGCTGCAGTTGCTACAGCAGGTCTAATCCAAAGTCAGGTTCTTCTCAGTAAACACTCTTCCCTTTTTTCTGTCTTTTAGCATCAAGATGGTGCTGATGTGGACCAGTGGGGACACGTTCAAGACTGTTTACTTCATCCTGAATCAGGCCCCCTTCCAGTTCTCCATCTGTGGACTCCTGCAGGTATTTGTGGACATTGCTATCCTGTTGCAGGTTTACTTGTACAGCCACTACCCTCAGAAGCCTGTGTCCCACACTGCACACCCAGTCAGCACCAAGGCCCTGTGAGGAATTTGGCTGGGCAGGTTGCAGGTCAGCGGAGTCAGCCATGGCATCTCTTCTTCCACTTGTAAATACTCCTGTGTTGCCAAGTTGAAAGCAGAAATGAGAACAAGGATGGAAAATACGGCTGCACGTCCAGCTGGGGAGGTTCTGTGTTAAATAACCTGCTCTGTTTTCAGACTTAGCTGTACAGAACTGTTTCTTGGTGGGGGGAGGGGCACTTTATTTTTGCATACATACCTATGAGCCTTATTAATTCACAAATGTTCGTGTATTTAATCACAAGGGCTGGATGGTTTGTGTTTTTAATGCTATTTAAAAATGTTACACCACAGAAATTATAGGATATTTTGTCTGAAACTTCTACCTATTTATAAAATATAAAGTCTGTATATTGGTGGGAAGTTTGTGGCATATACTAACATTCAGTATCTCCATGATGGAGGAAGAAGTATTGAAGAGCAAATCTAGGAGCTTTCTCTTTTCTCTCTAAGGGTGTCTAGTGAGAGAAGGTGGGGGTGGGAGGCCCTGCAAAGACATGAGCAGCCAGAAAACAGAGGCTGTAAAGCTAAAGAGTGAGCAGGTGTTCATCCCCACTGCAGGAGGACACATGGAGGAGAGATGGTGGAGGGGGCCTGATGGTGCTGGAGTCACATTGAGAGCTGGCACAGCAGTCAAGCATCCAGGCAAAAGGAGGAGACTGCAGGGGACTTAGGTAGTCGTGCTTTGGAACCATGGGATGTGGGAATAGCCTACCCTGCACTTGGGGAGCAGCACTGCCCCTGCAGCTGTGCACAGGACAGAGCTGCACTGTAGGGTATGGTGTCTTCCCCAAACCAAGGGGCCAGCAGATGGGTGTTGCCAGTATTGCCAGGCAAGTATTTCTAGATGGTGATTGAGCCACAAAGACAGAAGCAGGTCCACTTTCATTGGCTCAGAAATGAAAAAGTTTGAGACAGAGAAAAAATTGTATTATCTGCAGTAGGACCAGCATCTGACAGCTTGATTTGTTGAGGCTGAGATTCGTATTCATGTTGTTCAATGCCAAACAAGAACCAGGTTATGTTTTGGGGTGCTTCCTGCATTGGCCCAACAAGGAAGGAGTCCATGTTTTCCTTTTACTGTTATGAACGTCTAGGCTCTTAAAGAAGAGGTTCTTCTCTTTTAGAAGAATCAGCAGCCTGTACTGAGAGGGACTGAGAAAGCTGAAAGAGCAGAGTTTATGTAGATGTTGTCTCTAAAGGCCATTGGCCAGCACAGATCACCGTGCTCTGTCTGTGACATGCAGCTGCTGCTGGTGTGGACCCCTGGGGGCTGTGCCCAAGCCCCTGGGCTCCTGTTGTGACACTGCTGTCATGAAACTGCCCCAGGTGATGTGAGGAGGCCATAGCAAGCCCTTGGTCCCAGGAGCAGCTATGCCTGTGCTGCTTCCTTCATGAGGTTTCCTCTCTCTTGCTGGCTGAGTCCTGTCTGGCCACAGGCAAGGTGTTGGACAGATTTTTCAGGATAATTTTTTCTGTAAGAATAGCCCAAGAGCTTGTTTTCTTAGCAGCAGCAGCAAGTCTGAGGTTTGATAATTTCAATGTGTAAATCAGATACTTCCCCTACCACGCTTCCTTTGAGAACCTCTCAATTTGAGGCTGGACTGTCTTCATCGGTGGCAAACTGTCCAGTGGAGGGGAATCACTCTGTGCCCAGGCACTGACTCCACACTCTTTGTTCAATACCATACTCTTCTAGGCCTGAAGTGACCTTACAAAGACAATGTACTCAGCATGGCAGACTATGAATGTTTTGTTCCTCTCTTTTCTCCAGTGTTCTGGTTGTGTTACAGGAACATCTGGGCTTTTGTCTTTTTTAATTGAAAAACTTTAAAACTGGCTTCTCCGGTATGCTACTTTAATGAGGATTGTATTTCTACTGTTTGAAAACAAACACTTTCTTGTGTGTTTTAATGGTCTGAAGGGTTTTTTTAATAACTTGTAATGGTAAGATTTTTGTATTTGGTGGTCTTTTTCTAATATTCTGCAAAATGGGGATGTAAGAAATTAGTGGTTCGTAAGGAACATACTTTTGTATGTTATAGCTTCACCTGGGAGTGCACACTTTTGGCCACCTCTTTGGCTTTGAACTACAGGTATTACTGAGGATAAAACAACTTCTGTTTTTTTCCTTTTGGGATTCTTGCTTAGGCGGATTCTTGAGTCTGTCATCAGTACCTAAACCAGCGAGCTCTGCAGACCAGTCTCATTTACAGCAGAGCAGCAAATGCTGGAAGAGAAGCCAGTGAAACCGTATCCAAATCATCTTCTGTATGTGGCATTTAGCAAGTAGGACTCTTGGCCAGGAACTCTAGAACTTCTTGCAAGGTACTTTAGGGACAAAGTGTTACAGAACTTTTGTTTTGTTCTCTAATTGTCAGGAAGTATCTGTTTCAATGATCACCTCAGAGAATAAGAAATCGCTTACTTTAAATACATCTCTTTGAATGTATGGCACATTTCATGGACTTTATTTTTTCTGTCAGTTGCAACGTTTTTTTTAATAAAAATTACCTATTATATATAAATTGCAGTGTTGCTTTGTTTTGTTCAGGTACAAAATGTGTGCTTCTTAGCTCTTATTATAAATCATCCTGTCAGGAGTGTTGTTGAATATGAATAACTAGCATGATTTTTTCTTTTGATGAGTGAGTAAGCACAAGGCATAAATTGTCCTGAAGTCATGATGCACAGTAGGTATTCTGGATTTCTGTCCCCTGCTCTTGCATACATACCAGGGAAAACTTAGCCATGGAGATCACGTAACTTGTTTGAGTTTGCAGTGCTAACAGTAAAAACCAAATTACTAACAGATTATTGTATGGCTTTAAAAGAACCCTGTGTCATGCAGACTGCAGACTTTGAAGATGGGACAGATGAGGGATGTGCTCTTGGCGGCCTCTGCACAGAAGATGAGGACACTGAGTCTGTCATCTCCTGGCCAACTGCTGCCCCAAGAGAAGTCTTGGCCACCCTCCCTGTTTGTTCTGGATGGGAAAACAAGCCAAGACTGTCAGGAGCAGCCTTGCAGCCACTGTGCACCTCCTGGATCCTGCCAGGCCGCTGATCCAGGATGTTGGGCTGCTCTGGCATGGAGAGGTGCTTTGCTATTGCTGTATGCAGTGACTGCAGGAGCTGCAGAAGGGGAGTTGGGGAGGAGAGAGGGCTGGGAAGGGCAGGAGGAGAGATGTGGGGGAGACTCAGCTTGGTCAGATAAGGGCTGAAGGGTGATACTCCTGAAGGGAAGAAAAACCAAAACATGAAAGTAAAGGTAGGTAAATCAGCTAAGTGGGAAGGAAAGGAGGAAGAATGTGAGGGTGGGGAGTAAACCCTGCCTGCTCTGTTGCAGTCAGCTGGCAGTGGAGACCCAAGCAGCTCTCACAGCAGCCAAGCCTGCTCAACACTCACAGTGCCTGCACCTTCTCTCCCAGAGAATGCTGGTGTTACTGGCTGCAGCTTTGGCATTCACTGTGGAGAAGCCAGTGGTGAGGCTGGCCCCAAAGGAAACAATGGGGAAGCCAAATCTCTGGGTGCTGCACAGCCCAGCCCTGCTGGCTGGTGCAGTGCTGCCCCAGGCCTCCCTCAGGGCAAATCTCTCCCTCTGCTGTGCATGGCAGGCAGGGATCTGCACTGTGGCTCCATGAAGGAGAAGTGTCATGGTTAGATGTTTGAGATAACATGCAGTTAGGTGCAATTAAAAACATTTTAAGACAAAATAAAGCTCACATTTGGTACTGGATATTAAGCAAAAATTGTCCCACAGGTTCTGTTTGTTAAATGTCATTGCGATCTTCAGGCTTGAGAGCCAAGCAGGCTTCAAGGACCTGACTGACAACTGTAGCTTTGTTGGAGGCTTTCTGTAAGAAAGAAGACATCAATATGTAAGTCAACAGTGTGCCAATAAATAAACAGTGCCTGGATACCTGTGCCAACAGCAGTAAATGAAAATGTGGACTAGAACATAATGTGAGGTTCACCCTGGGGGCAGGTCTTCCTGTAAACAGCCTGGTAAAGCAGCCAGTCCCAGGAGGACGTCAGCATCTAGAAATGCACTGACAGCAAACACAGCATTTCAGACCCCCCTCCTGCCTTTCTGTGTCCTGGCGTAAGTGCACTTGGCTCTGGTAGGTTCTTGCTGGGGGACTGAGGGGCTTTCTCAGCTACAAATGGGCCAGCAGCAGCACCCTGGATTTCTCTACCTATCAGCCCTTCTGTGTGCTTGTGTCCTCTTCCTCACCAAGGCTTCACAGTCCTCTAAGGCTGTGGCTTGTAGGTGCCAAGGATGCTTTGCCCCGAGGCATCTGCTGTAAGGCTGCCATAGCCTGTGTCTGTTCTGCCCTCAGCAGTGTGGGACAGCAGCCTCTCTCCGGCTGATAGCTGAGGAGATGACAGCAGCGTTGCATTTTTCTTTGCATTGCTGCTTTTTAACTGAGGCTGCTGTGCAGGAGGAGGTGTCTGTGCACATGCTCTGTATGAGCTGAAGTTGTGTTTGACTTTGTGCCAGTCCCTTTAAGTCTGTCCCTTTACCAGTTTACACATCCTTAAACTCTCCTAAGTTAGTGTCTTCATGACTAATGTTGCCAGCTGCCAGAATTTGTAGGATCCATGCATGCTTTCACCAAGGTGGACGTGAAGAAGAGGTGGCTTTGCTCACGTGTTTCAAGTCTTTTGAGTCCTATATAAGAGAAAGGAATTTTTTTTCCTTTTTTTCCCTGAGGCAAAACTAACTTGCTACAATCGTGAAGCACTTAGTTGTTCAAAGAAACAGGCATAACTACCTGCTGGCACTGATGTGCCTGCAGACAGAGTGTGGCATTTATTATAGTTAGAGATAAATGGCCTTAAAATCATCTGTCCGCCGTGTCAAAAAAAACCCCCCCAAATACCACACACAACAAAATCAACATTCTCCAGCAGCTGATCAAAAGTAGCAGGCATCACTCATAACAACAGCTGCCCTGGGTGAAATTCATTCTCCTCTGGGTGTCTTTTATGTCTGGCAATGTGTGCATCACAACTTTATACAGCTTCCAAAAATAATTTGTTTAAAAGGTTCCTGGTTTATATTTGTTTCCTCATCTGTCATCCCAATAGATGAAATGAAACTTTATTAAAAGCCAGGCTTTGACTAGGAGACAAAATGAGTGGGTTTTGTCACTTTATTAAAACTCTGTGCGTGCTGGAATTAATTATGTGCCTTTTGAAAAATACAAAGAACTCGCTATTGTAGGACAATAGCAACTTGATGGAGAACAGCAATAATATGGTGTGTGTCATCAGTCTGTTTTTCTACACAGCTGCTGAGTTGCAGTTTGCTGTCCTAGCACTGTTTTTTTTCATGCTGCAAGGCCAAAAACTGCATTGATTTGTGGTTATTTGCTAGCACTGCAAGTGTGAAACTCTTTGTTCTGCAAGATACCTACTCCAGCATGGCTTTTCTTGCAGTCTGTGGGCCTCACCGCCTTGAGGAGATGCATTCTGCACTCTCCATGCGCACTAGCCATGGTCACTTCATTCACACCGGAGACGGAGCATGAAACACACCTGAGTGTGCATGAATGAAATCATCATGAGGAGTGAATTTGTGAGTCCTCCTAGTGAGTCTGCTGGGTTCCACCTTCACACCGAGCATCTGACTGCCACCAGAAGGTGCAGTGCTGCCCCTCAGCACCAGGCCACACTGTCCCCCAGCCACTGCTCCCTTTGCTGGTTTGCAATCAGCTGGCTGCAAAGCTGTATCCCTGCTGTCAGACCTTAATAACCCCTAATGAAAGAAATGCCTGCACCGGGAATAAAAAAAACCAATAAAATTAAAATCTCTCATGAGTCACAGCAACCTGGGGCTGGCATTGCTTTGCCAGGAGTCTGAGTCAGCCCAAGCACCAGGCACCAGCCCTTGGCCCTCCTCTCTAGCACAAGGAGCAGATGTGTTCCCAGTGCTGCTGGGCCATGATGGGCAGAGCCCTGGTGTGGACACCTGCATTTAGTTTGCCTGCAGTTTGGCTTTGCTGACCCAGGTGCATCCTGCAGGACAGGGGAGCTCACATTTGCTGCCTCCATCTCCTGCAGTACTCAGCAGTAAGTAACACGTGTTAGTTCACATCAGCACAGTGAAACACCACCTCCTTCTGCACCCAAATCACCAGACACAAAGAGTCAGCAACAAAGCTTTTTATTTTTATTAAAATAAACTGTAACTTTTCCATGTCCTTTGCTTCATTCCTATAAGGAATGGCTTAATATGAGAGTTTGCTAATGCAGGATTGGTTTTACAACATATGCCGAGGCAAAAAAATCCCCAAACAACAGACCAGACAAATGCTATCTTCAGTACATCAGGTTTTGTTCCCTTCCTGGTGGGTGGAAAATATGGAGGGTGACACTGCATGGCTTTAGTACAATAGGAGTGTAGCTACAAGAGACTGTTGGGTTCCATCTCCTCCACTGCCTCATCACATCCCATCTGCAGGAGCATTGAAAGACCCACAGAGCATCCTGACTTGGACCAGTGACACAGCTCCTCCAGGGTGGGGGCTGGAAAGCTCATGCATGGAGCTGGCATCAATAAGCAAACATGCAGATGCCACCATATGATTTATTTTCCTTTCAAGTTGACTTAAATTCTTTGAGAATCAGGAAGAATAGCCACAACACTTGTTCTAATGACAGGACTGTCTTTTTCGTAGTAGGAGGGCAAAACCAAAAGGCTACTCCTGGCGCAGAGCACAGCTGCTGCACTGCAGCTGGGGCCAGAGCCCACTGCAGGTGTCTCTCTGGCTTCCCTGGCTTTGTACTACTTCCCTACTCCTGTTTGCACATGACAAACGCTCAGTGCAGCCACCACCGAGGAACACTGTGCAGAGCTGGGAGTCGCTGCTGACTTAACATCACCCTCCCCTTCTTGCACTACATGTAGTTCAGATTGGTTCAGTTGCCTGTTAAACACATTTCTTGATACATGAGAGATGGAAATAGTTAACAGAAAGTGGAGAAACAACATAATTTGTAATGGTATTTTTTATATCCGACTGTTAGCAAAGAAAAAATAACCAAGTTAACATTTAGTACCATAGGATGATTTTTTGTACGTATATTTCTGTCATGGGACTAAGATATAAAGCTTAGATGGTAAATATTCATCTCTACTAAATAATGCAAACTGTGCTCACACACAATTCAGATCTGGCAGCTCCGGCTGCGTTGCCTCATCTGCAGAAGACACAAGCAAGCCCCTGGTAAAGCTGAAGGGATGCTTCTGCCCTTCTCCTGCCCTTCTCCTGCCCTCGCCCTTTGGCTTGCCTGAGGTTTGTGTTCCTTGGTGGTGCTGCCAAAACAAACGTGTTGTGGGGGGCATTGCAGCACGGGAAGCCCCTTGCTCAGCCCCTCGCACAGAGAGTGCCACTGAGCAGGGTGGGGAGGAGGTGGCACGCTGGTTGCTCTGCCATATGGCCCCTGGCACAGGCTGTGCTTCACATTACATTCTACTGGCTGGCTGTGTTCAGTGGCTGCTCCTTGGGCGTACCCAAAAATACTTAATAGGAATAGGAAAGCCCTAGGAAAAGCAATGGAGCAGAGCTGTTCTTGGTAGAATTTATAGGGGTACATTTCAGAGGTCCCTTAAGATCAGAAGTTGGTCTTTAGAGAAACCTTGTTTGTGTCTGCCCCTCATTTATGCAGTTCAAGGCATTCTTTTTGCAGAACTGACCTCCCTTGTCTGCTGCTTCTTGTGCTGCTGGCGTATGTCCTCAGCTGTTCAGGTCAAGAACTTCTCTTGGCCTACTGGTCCACCAAGGTCAGATCCTCATGCTCACCAGCACTTGGTGGGAATGTGGCACTGAGCCCCCTTGTACTGTCACCACCTGGGAGCTCTGTGTTCTCGTGCCACTGGCGCACCTGCCTGCTGGCTACTCGCTGCTGCTGCTCCTTCAGCTCACTGTAGGAACGGGAAAAGGTGTGAAAGATGGAGGTGACCGGGAAAGCCATCAGCAAAATCCCACTCAAGATACTGCTCAGGGCTACCACCTGTCCGGGGATGCTACGAGGCACCATGTCCCCGTAGCCAACAGTTGTCATGGAGATCACAGCCCACCAGTAACTGGTGGGGACGCTGGTGAACTCCTGCTTGGCTCCCAGCTCGCTCTCAGCCAAGTACACCAGCGGCGAGAAGAGGGCCATGGCGACGCAGAGGAAGAGCAGGAGCAGCCCGAACTCGCGGGTGCAGCGGCGCACGGTGAGCCCCAGCGTCTGCAGCCCCAGCGAGTGCCGCGCCAGCCGCATCACGTACAGGATGCGCAGCGCCCGCAGGAAGCGCAGCACCAGCCCCACGCGCTCCAGGTACTTATTCCCGGCTCCCCCGCCAGGCTTGCTGCTGTTCTTGGTGGAAACCACATCCACAATGAGAGAGATGTAGAAAGGCAGAATGGCCAGGATGTCGATGATGTTGAGCGGGGTTTTCAGGAAAGCACACTTGTCTTCTGCCTGGATGGATCGCAGCAGGAACTCAAAGGAAAACCAAGCCACACACACCGTCTCCAGCACAAAGATGTCATAGCACTTTTGTGAGCATTCACCCTGGGGAGAAGAGGAGCGGGAAACAAATGAAAGAGGGAAGAAACAGATTTAGCCAGGCAGTGAAACAAAGAGAGTGTCGGTTCTTAAAGCAAAGCACCACGCGAAATTGATACCAATTGTAATTACCAAAGCAAAATCATGGCTGCTGAGAGGAACTAAAACCAGAAGCTACGTTTGACTACAGGACAGGTGAACAATGCTCTGGAGTGTCCCACAGCTGCCAAGAAGTTGGTGTGATCTTATCAGCTGTTGGCCCGAGAGCCTACTCCTAAAAGACCACTGGCTCGCACTTCATTTCTAACCAAGACTTTAACACCTTTTAAAAAGGACTAATACAAGATTCATGGATTGTAATAAATGTGTGATCCTTCATTCCCTTCCTGATCAATAATAAATTGCTTACTAATGGCTCATAAACACCTACAGTATTTTAAATGATATGCTTGGAGTTATCTATAATCTATTATTCACTAAATGCAGTACATATTTTATATTCCAGTGAACATT
This sequence comes from Sialia sialis, assembly GCA_009812075.1. Classification (NCBI taxonomy): domain Eukaryota; kingdom Metazoa; phylum Chordata; class Aves; order Passeriformes; family Turdidae; genus Sialia; species Sialia sialis. Next base: position 94,213,021 of record VRYO01001463.1, on the reverse strand, counting down.
TACTAACACACTACCCCTACAGTCTAAAGCTTATGTAAAGTATTGAGAAATGTAGGCATTTCTAGAAGAAAAAATACCACAGGATAGAGTGGGGTATAGATAAGTGTTTTAATTCCGGCACCTGTAACAACCAGTGACCTTCCCCAAGCTTTCTTCCCCTGCTCTTCCCTGCAGGCTCACTTGGTAGCACATAAAGAGAGCTCTAGCTCTTTAGTTATGATGCTTCTAAACAAGTCAGCCTCAGTGCACTGGAAAGGCAGTAAATAATAATGCTAGTGATGGCCACTCCTTGGTGGTTAATACTGTGGCAATTCTCTGCTGTATCACTCTTGGGACCTCCAGCTGAATAATAACTTCTCTAAATAAACAGATTTTGATGTGGACAATTATAGGGCTAGTGTTGTTTCCTCTATAAATGCTCACATAAATGCTCATATATGGGGGCTTTGTGTGGAAGGCAAGTGTATACTTGTTTAAGGGAAGTGTGTATTTATTCATCATGCCAGTTTGAACAGTTTGTGAAACAGTTTGTTGTCAGGAGTCCATCCATGCTAGTGGGGTCTGTGACTCCCACTGGATGCAACAGGTATTAGGTCCCAATGCTCAACCTTGTCTATGCCAAATTATAGCAATAAACATCAGTTGAGAATGGCGAGGCTGTATCAAGCTGGTCCCCATTTCACCACTGCAGAAACTAAGAACCTGGCACATCTATTAACAGCTCTGCCCACATACTCAGCCACAGGAGTTCTTTTGCTCTAGAGAGCCAAGGAAAATTTTAATGCACAGCACTACATCCTAACTTCATCCCTCTGGAAGTGTGTATGCACAGGCTTTTGCCCTGTTTGGAAAGAAAGCAGCAGAAGACTGATGAGGCTTTTGCCCTCTTTGCTAACTGCAGCCTTCCCCAAAATGTGGAGGGACTGGATATGTTTCAAAAGCTGCTGCACTGCCAGCAGGGAGAGCAGTGTCACCACATTCAATGCAAAGCCTTGGGTTACCTCAATATGATAACTAAAATGCTGAGGCACCCTGCACATGCTACATTTAAGAAGAGATTGAGACAATAACAAGAGATGTCAGCAATAAAAACCGATGTGAAAAGGAATCCTCAGAGCCAGCATTTATGGTCCTTGTAGTAAACACAATAAAAAATTGTAATGCCTTGTGTTTATGGATTTTTGTTTTGTATTCCACTTTCAATTGGCACATGATGTACCTCCCACTGTTTCCCAGGGGGTAATGCTGATATGGAGAGAAAAATTACTTGTCCCATTGAAATTACTGTCAAGATTTTAAACAAACTGCAGGGAGGAATGATAATCTTATTTTATCGGTAGAGTAGCTCAGATAGCCTGTCTTTAAATTCCAAATTTTGATAGGTGTGAACGCTAGAAGGAGCTTAATTTATATCTGCCTCACCAAACTAATTTGGTCATAAGTATTTTTGTCACAATCAAAATATATAGGATATAAGATTTTGTTTCTAGGAGCTTTCCTCCTATCACAGCATAATCATGCTGTCAGGCTCTCCTATCAAACAGAGAATCAAGATGCTTTCACACCCCAAAAATCCGTCTCTGTGAGCCAGAGACAAAGCTGGCTCTTTGTCTCTGGCAAAGTCAGTGGAAGGACTCTGCCTGTACCATTGTAACTTCTCTCCTTATGACCCAGAAATCAGCCCTCAGACCAATATTGTCCCAGAGCTCTGCTGCCTGGGAATCTCCTCAGAATATGCTGGATCTCACACCTAAGATTAATGGCTGGAGGTGATTTGCAGCACTTCATCCTAACCTTGCAGGTGTTGAAAAGGATCAGATTGAGGTGTTAGGATGACAACCCAGAGAAGAGCTATGGCTTGTGCAAAGCAACAGCAGTGACAAGATAAATACCCAAATGTGCAAATTTGCTTCCTCTGACAGGTGCACCATTTCTTGGACCACCATCTATGGAAACTGGGATATATCTTGCCTTAAGAGCCCTATCTGGCAGGAAGTGTTCTGGATTCTGATGTACATGTATAGACTTACCATGCCATAAAAGTTTTAGGAAAGTCAGTGAAGCCTATGTAGAATTTAGCCTTTAAAAAACCCCTACAAAGTCACTAAGGTGATTAATAGCTAATTTGGCACTTAATTCACCCAGCACTTTCTATTAGCTGCATATGGGAAGGAGACTCTCCAAAGTGCTTCTGTGTGTGAGTTTTGGTGTAGGAGAAAGCAGGAGTGAAGATTGTTCTCACTAATGGGCTACCAGGGAAAATGACTTTCGGAAGACTCTGTGTGCTCTTCCACACTCTGACATGTTTATCCTGTGTAGGGTCACAGACAAAAGCACTGCTATTTATGCCTTCAATCTTCCTGCAGAACTACATCCCAAAGTGCAGGAGCAGCCTGGCAACCTTTATTCAGCCAAGCTCAAGAAGCTTGGTGGAAATGTGGAGCTCGGATAATCCAGCACTGCAGAACCAAGCTGCATCTTTGCCCATCAAGATAATGAGGAGCTGAAATTTCCTCCATCCAGAGCCAGTGCTGGGCCCTGGCTTTCTTCCACTCTTCCCACTCTCCACAGCTGACAAATAATATGAAAGTCAAAATGTTTACTTTCAGTACAGTGGAGTGATAATGTCCTACTACACAGAGTTCACTCCAACAGGATGAAACAATTCCCTCTTCCAGCTAATCCATAACAACTTGCTCAGTATCCTTATTAACCTATCACAATCTGAACAAGCCAGGCTCTGTCCAAAGGCTGTCATAAGAATAAGAGGGTCTGAACATGCTTTTAGAAAACAGATCTATGTGTCAATCAACCTGCCAGAGTTCTCTTTTTTCCACTAATAAAATGTCTTCCTATGCCTTGGACCATCTTTCAGTATCATCTAGGTGTGACCTATTACTATCCTCATGTTATCAAAAACAGCAACACAACATGCTTCTTTGCATTTCATTTCTTTCAGTTGCAGCTACTTTTCCATGCTGTTTTTTTTTTTCCTATAGCATTGGTTAAGAAAGTGAAAAAAAAAAAAAAAAAGGCAGTTGTTTTGCTTTCTAAAGCTTCTTAACTATGTGTTCCAGTCCAACTGGATGCTGTAATTCTCCTTGGTTTTTTGAGGTTTTTCCGTTCAAGAAAACAAAGCAAAAATTCTCAGAAAGGCACATACTCAGATGGAAAAAAAAAAATCAGGAATTAATCAGCCATTGGAACACAAAAAAACCCCAAGTCCTAACAGAACACGGCATCCTGCTCAAAATAGGTCTTCATTAAATCTGTATGTTCTCAAAAAAATTTGAGCTATACCAACTTGTGGCCACAAACGTGTTCATTAACAACTACATACTGCCTTTGACTTTGTAGAAGCAAAACAGCTCTCTCATACCAAGTAATGAAATTTCGTCACCCTGTAATCTAATGGATACATTTTTATCACTACTTTTTCATATTTAGATTGATGAAATTGAGCTGCAGGGAAAACAGTTGTTCTTCACAAGATGTGTATATTTATTTATCTGTGCACATTTGTTTCTTTGAAACCGTGAGTAGTTTGTTTTGGTTTTGGTTTGGGGTTTTTGTGCAGAAATTTCTCGAGTATGGGAAATTCTCTGTAGCTGCACAGAATTTGGGGGCTATATATTAATGTCAACCCAGGGCACAAGGAAAGAAAGTGAGAAAGACATCAGTGAGTAATTCTGTGCAGTCAAATTAAAGTGAGTCTCCTTCATTAGGACCTATAGAAATTTGCTGTCAAAAAGCCAACCGCAACATCTTTCTTCTGGAGAAACATTTTCTTTGCCAAAGTTCCTCTGGCAAAAGGAAAATTACAAAAAGGAAAAACGGAGTCACTTGAGTTCAAATCCATCTGTATTCATTGTTCTGTATGGCCTGTCTGAAAGTTGCAAACATCTTTCAGAAACATTTTGGTTTGGCTTGCAGGGTCCATTTCACTTGTGCTTTCTGGTACTGAACCTCAGAAAAATTCTCCACTGTGTGTTGTGTGACTTCTTGGCCCTGCCTTTGTCCTCTGGTCTCCTGAGAAGAAATTGTGACTCTTCCTTAGATTCTTGCAGGCTTTGACACCATCTTCTAATCCCTCTGCATTAGAAGATGCCAAAAGTCAGATCACCTCTAACTGACCCAGTTCTTGTGTTGCTTTCCATGCACTTTTTTGTAAGATCAGCAGCTCCACAGCACTTTGAAGGAAGAAGTTTCAATGCTGCCCACTTTGACCCTATAGTGAGATTTCCCTTACTGTCAAATCTGTATGTTAAGGAAAAAAGAAACCTCAACATGAGAGGCACTGTGTACAAAAGTACTTGCGTAAGCTTGAAAATCATGACATTTCTAAAATGATATTTTTGTTCATGTCCACTTGCCCCTTGCTACTTGAGCCTTTTGGGTCACATACTTCAAGTGTTTCTTTGTGCACATCAGATCAAACTCTTTTTTAACAACAAAGTGGAACTCGAAATTCTGACATAACTGAGATCTCAGCATCAGAGATGTGTGCTAAGAAACCTGCAGACAAAGAGACCTGCAGCCTTGAGGCTGCTGACAAGTCTGCCCACAATCCCCAGTCCAGAGTCTTAGGTTGTTCCTCCTGGATTGGGGTGGGAGGCTGAGCTGTTTGTTTCAATGAACATCTGACTCAGAGCACAGACACTTCTTCACTACCAATTATTCAGCCGCCCAACACTTGGAGCCTCTACTCCTATGAGTGCAGGGGGGAAGCTTGCATCTGGCTCTGTCCCAGTATGTGGGAGTGCCTGGAGCACTGGGTGCTGGGTCATTTGCCCTCTCTTGTCACTGCAAAAATGAACAAGCCTTTCCTGAGAAAAATTCCAGCAAAAGAGCAACATTCCCAGAAACATGCCTCACCAATGAGACTCAAAGGTATTGCTCATGCTGGCACTTTCTGATGAAAGGCAATTTTCTGATGAAAAGCGATTTTCTGGTGAAAGCATCCAGGTAATTTTCACAGCAGGGATAAGTACATCACTCCTGTGATGTGACCTACCTTGGAAGGGCAGCATCCCAGCCTGCCTGCCCTGGGGCTCAGGCAGCTCCCCTTGCTCTGACCACCCACAGACATGGTGATTGTAGCTCAGGGCTTCTGCCATTGACGCCAGGGTCAGGTTGAACTCGCAGTCAGCCTGCTCCGAATATTTCCTTGTGCTCCCGAACAAAGATGATTCAGATAATGGCACAGCCTGTGCTCAAAGCTGGCTGGCTATGAAGTTAAAGTAACAGTTTCTGGTTTTAAAGTCACCAAAGGGCCATGAAAAAACTCCTTAGCTTATTGCTCTCCACACTTTGATCCATAACTCAAGCTTAGTTCTTGCTTTATCTTCAGCCCAGCTGTCAGCAAAGGTAACCTGTGCCTTCCTAGGGAAGGGAGGATTGTTGCTACCTTTGTGCAACCCTGTTATGGACATAAGACAACACTTGTACAACTTGTTCTTTGTTGAGGAGAAAGGGCAAGGAGGTGGGCAGGAGTTACCCCTGCTTACTCCTCTGGACTTCCCTTGATCCTGAGACAGCACAGCCCCAAAATACCCCTTCTCAAAACCCCTCAGCCTACCATTTTCATCCTGCCAGTGAACCTGTAAATAAACATGGAATACCAACAGGAACAAGGGAGATGCCAAAAGACTATGGCAGCTGGTAGAAGGTGATTGCAGGGTGTGCTAAAATACCCACCAGAGTCTCATCAGCTTGTGGAATTGCATGCTGTGCTATTCACTTGCAGTCATGCAGCCAAGGGGTTACTGAGATACCTGCATGTGTCTTTCATTTGCCTAAAATGGCTCCTCTGGCCAGTAACTGTGAAGCCAGATGGCTGTATTCATGGAAATCTCAGAAAAGGGACTGGGAATCAATGGCAGGGAAGAGAAGACCGGGTGAGGACTTCACAATGATTACCCCTGCAGACTGAAAAGAGAGGAGATGACACTCCTGATCCAGGAGGCTACAGAGGGAACCAACTGTGTTTCCTTGGGTTACTGTGCCCAATCCACAAGCAGCTGCTGCTTTGGGCCATCTCAGTCCCAAACTGTACAACCAAAATTAGACACTGCAAGTAGGCCCTGGGTTCCTAAGCCATCAATACTGAGCTCTGAGACCTGTTTAACTGACACCTTTTTCTCTGGAATGCTACAGATGTCTTAACAGCTGACTGCATGGATTTGGCATATACATCTGAATCGTGGAGAAAGACACAGACAGGAAGGATTCAATCACTTACCTACCAGGCAAGACTTACTGTGATCCTAAGGCTTTCTTCCATTTCCCTGCCTCCTCCACCTGCTGCCCATGACACATGCAGATATATTCTCTGGTCCACCATCCTGCCTTTTTTTGCCCCAGCAGAGTTGTTGAGTAGAATGGGAAGCAGGTAAATATTGCTACAGAAGCACAAAATGCCCTCTCATTAATGCCTTCTTCTGAACTAGCTCTCCTCATGCCTGCACCGTTTTTAGCACACACTTCTCCAGAAGCAACAGTATTTGCTAGAGAATAAGAAATGCTATCTGGCTGTACTTTATGGAAAGCAACCAAAACCTAAAATCAGCAAGAAGCAGGAAATAAGAAGCAGAAAGAATAAAACAGGCAATGAAATATCTATGAAACAGAACACCATCAACTCGCCTGATTTTCAGATGCCTATCAGGAAGAGCACAGCACCTCATCCAGAGAGGCTGGGGGAGGTGTCAAGACATCCAATGTCCTAAAGCTCCTCAGACTCTGTGACTGTGGCTGGGAGCTGCTCAAGGAAACAGGCAGGAGGGCAAAGGAAAGGGACCTCACATGCTCAGTCTGTACTGGCTAGGTGCAAAGGAAACCCAGTGTAGGCCAGAGAAGAAACAGCTACACCAGCTTTCAGAAATGGACTCTAGAAGACACACAAGGTTCCAAAAAGAACAGGGAAGACCAGAGACCTCTAAGATGAAGCTTCTCAGTTTTGAGGGTTGGTGGTGTGATGTAGCTCCCATGAGAAGAGGAGTCTGCACTCACCTTAGAGGATCCCTCCAAGCCCTGCCTGCCCATAAGGTTTGGCTGGCAAAGGAAATAATCTCTTGGTGCTGCTGGAGCTGGCCATCAGGGTCTGAGATCCCCACCTGGCTGGTCCACAGCTTTTGTCTGTGCATGAGTGTAGAACATAAGTAGGCTTTAGAGAATTACAGCCTACATGTGCAAGAATAGATTTACTGCCATTTGCTTGAACAAATATTCTAAATCAAAACACTACTTTTGTACCTGGGGTCTGCTCTGGCAATTTTACAACCATTCAGTGCCATTGGGAAACTATCTGAAGATGAATAGTTACACAAGAAGACATAGTTGCAGAAGAGCAAGGTACTGTATTTGAAACTCTTCAACTCCCATGGCATTTGAGGCAGGATTTCACAGACCACAGCCCATATGGCTTGCTTGGCTCTGCCCTGCAGCTGACCCCTCTCTGGGTAACACCCGTGCGTGACACAGGGGTCCAGGTGTGCCCACGATTCCTGCCCAGCCTGCTGGGCTTGGACCAGGTACAACCTGCCCAGCCTGGCCTCAGGGGGCAGCTCAGCACAGAGATTTGTTTATCAGTCACTGCCACTGACTGAGGCAGGAAGGCAGGAAAAAGAATGATGATTTCACCAAGCCAAAGTGTCCTCCAAAGAATGGTTTCAATTTAGAAACACCAGTGTTTTCAGTATTTCTGACTAAAATTACCTTGAATTTTCTATTTCTAGATCTCCAGATTTCCAGAATGCTTTTCTTGGGTTTGACCCACTTTTTCAGTGGAATTGAAAGTAAAAATCCCCAAGAGAATAATAAAGCACTAGGAGTGTCCTTGCTGACAAGTGCTCCCCTCTTCCCCTGATTTTGCATTAATAGAAGTCTTCCTTCTCAGCCCCCTCTCTTTTCTAGCTCTGATAGAGGCATCGGAGCTTTGGAAGTTTACAATGCTTTTTTTAAAAAAAATCCAATATCTTTAAATCTAAGCAAATGCTTGATCCTGAGCTTTCATGTGAAGAAGCCTTGTTACACTTCCACTTAGCAAATCTGATTTCTGAAGAATTGTATTTTCTATCCTAGTGCTCTGAAAACAAGACAGACTCATCTGGCACTTGGACAAGCTTGAGCAATGGTACTTGGCACTTGCAGCACACCTGGTCCTCACAGACAGGGCAGAATTGCAGAAATAAAGATGAGGGCTATGTCCCTTAAAGCAATCCAGCATAAAACTGCAGAATCAGAGCAGGGATGAGTTCTTGCCAAGGGCACTTGGGTGCAGTTTGAGCAGCTTCCCCAGGGATTGGGAACACCTGCACACCCCTCCAAAAGAACCAGCCCACGGGAGACAGGGCTGTGTCACAAAGCAGTGGCATTCCCAATGCTTTCACACCTACTTAATACCTGGGAAAAGATGATGTGGTGGCACCTGGCTGTGCTCACAGATATCCACTGCCTAGAACTGTGGTCTTCCTAAACCCAGCATCCTCCTTCCATCTTCTCCTCCTCAAGCTTGTCCTACACTACAAAAGAACCTCAGTCTTGTTCTCCCTCTCTCACTTACTAATTATGTTAAAAGATCAACTGATTCTTAATAGCATTTAAAAATGTATTTTCCCTCTTATTTACCCTAGTTTCTCCCTTCTTTCAATCATTTTCTTAAGCTCTTTTCCTCCTGCCTCCCACTCACTGCTAGCTCTGTTTTACTGACCCATATTAATTTTACTGGTTCCTGCAACCCCGTAATCTGCTGTAAGATCTGGGGGTGTCTGTTTTTTCCCTTGGAGGAAAGGAGGACAGAGTCAAGCTTACTGTTTTCCTTTGACATTTTTTTCCAAACCTGTATCTCTCCCCCCTCAGTCTCCCTTTATCCTCTTATCGGAGAGCAAGGGAAGGATTTGTGTGTGTTGCCTGTGGGGAGATTTGCCTTCCTCCTGGTAGCAGCTCAGGCACAGCTGGCAGTGAACTCCTGCAGTGCCCTTGCACTGAAATGCTCTAAGCTGGGATGGATTTTTACGAGGTGGATGTGACCACAGTGAAACCCCACAAGCTTTCATATTCTCTCTTTCTGCTCAAGGCAACAGTAAAAACAGAGCTTTCTGTGACATCAGTGCAGCATTCAAGAGCTTACCTTAAAACACCCAACATTTCTACCGTGTATGAAGGCAATGGGCTGCAGACTGGGAGAAAATCTCTGCAGTGTCTGCTCACAGATAGTCAGAGCAGGGACTTTTTGGGAGAGTGCTGCAATTTCTCTTGTCACCATCTCTACCCAGTGTACCAGGTGCCAAGTTCCCAGCACAGCTCAGGATGTATTGGATAACTGGGACCTTCACACAATTCTCTGCATTTCTTATTTGAAGTCAGGCTCAGGGAATGAGGTGGGGTAGAGGGAAAGGGATTGTTATGGAAGGGTGAGGGTAGACTGACCGAATAGCCAGAGGGGTGGGCTGGCACATGTCCTGGTGAACAGCCAGAACAGCTTAGCTGTGGCTAAGCCCCACCAGTACACGTCCCAGCCCCTGTGGCATTCCTTACAAACACAGTCAGTGCTGGACAAGACGCCTGGGTTAGGATGCTGCTTTCATGGACCAGACTCATGCCACGTCACTCTTCAGAGAGCTTCCAGGCTTCTGAGCTTTTTCTGGCTGCCCTTGCCTTTAATCACAATTATGAACTGTCACTGCTGATTTCATCTTACTGATGCCTTCAGTTCTGAATATTCACGAGGGCCAAGGAAGTTCCAGACAGTGAAAAGATGTACAGCATCCTTGCTGGCACCCCTTGCACCAGGGACAGGATGGCAGTGGCTCACTGCTCTGGAAGGGCAGAAGAGGCTCCTGAGCCCATTCCTTGTGGAGCAAAGGATCTTGCCAAGCGACTTATGAATCATATGCATGGCTTCAGCTGAGCTGAGTTGTAATGTTTAGAAGGACTGACAGATTGCACTTAAAAACTCTGTGAGATGCACGCAGGCATGTCTAGATAAATGGTTTCCATTGTTAATTACCCACACTGTAACACACTTTAATTCACAGCATGAGTTTGTCCAGCTGCAGCTTTCAGTTATTTCATTTCACTGCTGCCCACAGACGTTCTCCTATTATGATTCCCACTGCATTAAAAGCACTTCTAGAGTCTCACTATAAAGCAGAACTTTCAGATTTTAAGCCATATTTTAAACTATTTTTTCAATTTGCCTGCCAAATGGATATCAATCTGGACACAGTATGTCAAGCCTCATCTGATGTCTTATGTTGGTTTTATGCTATTATGCTATGAGATTTTTTTAAACAATAAGGAAGCTAATTTTTGAAAAATGCCTTTTTATTAAGGAAGAATGTTTTGCGGCATTAATTCAAATGTCTTAGACATTAGAAGTTACTTTCTTCTGAAAACTTTAGAACCTCAAAAATATACAGTAATTTCAGGATTATAAGCCACACCTGATT